>CM034619.1:20170629-20652007 GCA_020080225.1 Gynochthodes officinalis
ACCCTCTCAAATAAGAGGAAATTTGCAGCTTGATCAAGTACTAACAATCTTTGTTGTATTAGAATTCTTGAGACTAAAGGTGCCTAGATATCTATTTAATACTCGGACTATGAATTTAGTTCTTAACTAGAATTAGGTAGAGAACTATATGCACTCCCTATAAGAAGAATATGGGTTGGATGGAATCCTCATCTTATGGATTTTCTTTGTCACATCTTCCATCGGTCAAGCCATCCACATAGGCATATTCGATTATTGGATTGTGGCAAAGCATGTTTATTGTCAGAGTTATTTATAGTGATCATACCTTTGTGGCGTGACAACCATGCAGTGAGTTGATCTCGCATACCAAAATAGCTTAGCAAATACTTCTTCACCTTGGCTAGTGGTTGGAGACTTCAACGTAATCAAAACCTTTACGATAGGATGGGCGCTCTAATACATGGTTGCCTTCTTTCAATGAATTTGGTGAGTGTCTAAATTAGGTTGATGCTTACAAGACCTCACTGTATGTAGGGCGGAGATTTCACAGTGGCACTCGTCATCTGGGGAAAATAGAAGACGAGAGGAAAATCGATGCGAGGCCCTAATTAATGCCTAATTGAGCCATGAGTTCTCATTCTCTGAAGCCTTTTTCTTTTCCCCAAAAATCTCTGATCACACCCCTGTCATCATTCGAACTTTGAATTCCACAAGCAACAGAAAACCGTTTAAGTTCTTTAACTTCTGGATGTCTCATCACTTTTTCATGGATATGGTGGATTCAATATGGGAATCCCCAGTAAATGGCACTCCTATGTACACTTTCTGTAAGAAGTTCAAGAGACTCAAGAACTGGCTAAAGCAGCTGAACAAGGATGCATTCTCGAATATATCGATATGCATAGTTGAGGCAAAAAATGCTCTCATGGCTATCCAAGATGCTAGGGTATTGGAGCCTTATAACCAAGAGCTTGAAATTTAGAAGAAAGAACGTCTTAGGGCATTCGCAAATCTTTCATCTCCAGGAAAAAACATTTTATAAATAGAAATCGAGGGTCCAATGGGTCAAAGAGGGATATCTCAAAACAAAATATTTTCATCACTTGGTTAACCAAAGTCATCTCGAGCAGACTCTTTTGATGAAGCGGGTGTTTGGTCTTGAACCTCCTCGAGTTCAGCAAATAATTGTGGATCACTTTGAAAGTTTGCTAGCATTGACTTCTATGCCCACTCGGCCTTTGGTTGATGACCTTTGGGCCGTTATTGGGAATACTCTAGATGACGACCAGATTAGATTCCTATCTAGACCTATCTCAAAAGTAGAAATTGAAAATACTTTGTTCTCCTTGCCCTCTAGAAAGGCTCCGGGCCTGGATGGTTTTAATGTAGAATTCTTTAAGCACACATGGAAGATCATTGGTCACTCGGTGCCTCTGGCTATCGAAGACTTCTTTGAGCAGAGTAAGCTATTTCGGGAGATTAATACTACCATCTTATGTTTAGTGCCTAAAATCCCCAATTGCAACCTCCATGAGTGATTATAGGCCAATTGCCTTTGCAGCACTATCTACAAGTGTATTACTAAGATTATGGCCAACAGATTAGTGACTGTCTTACCCTCGATCATCAGCTCTCCCCAGACTGCTTTTGTTAAAGGATGGCGTATCAGTGATAACATCCTGCTAGCCCAAGAACTTTTCGCTGATTTCTACCGTGATCACTACTCTCCCAATTGTGCAATCATAGTTGATTTTTGCAAAGCATATGATATAGTGGACTGGGATTTCCTGGAAAAAACCTTAACAGCATTTGGGTTTCCTCTTGTATTCTCAAAACTAATCATGACTTGTGTTAGGACCCTCCAAATTCTCGATATCCGGCAATGAGGACTTCATGGCTTCTTCAGTGGTTGGGGCATACGATAGGGAGACCCGATCTCGCCTTACTTGTTCATTTTGGTCATAGAAATATTCATAGGCATTCTGAATAGACAGACAACTTAGCCAAAATTCAAATACTTCTAGAGATGTATGATGAAAATCAAATATACCTAAATTTAACAAGTAATATTACTATATTTTTGTAAATTTTTGTTATCATTCTAGTAGATTTTGTAGAGTTGGTAGTTTATTATACTTAAAGTGCTAAATTTTATTTATTTATTTATGTTTTTTTCCCAACAATAAAAATAATATTTTATAGGATAAGAATTGTTTTTATTAGCCTCACTAATTGATTTATATAAATAAATAAAAGCAGGTCAGTTTTAAAGAAGAAGGTTCGGGAAAGAGTTGGAATTTCTGGAGCGGGAGGCAGTAACAGAATCAGTTACTCCAACTGTATCTGAGGTTAACGATCTACCCAAATCTGATTCCAGTCAAAAAGTGCACGACGTTTAGGATTAAAATTCGGTTGATTTAGTTTCCTTTTCTATTATATATACACAATTTTTTTTCCTTTATTCTTTAGAGAGAACCGTGAGGAGGAAAAAAAGAGATCTTGGAAGAAAACAGCCGCCTTTGTCTTTTCATCTGTACGATTCTTCTTTCCTCTTGGACGATTCTCAATAAAATTACCAAATTGATTGGAGGATGTTTAGCACCACCATGAGAGGCTAAAGCGTTGGTTTCTGATCCAGGGAGAGATTGAAGTCAATGTATTCTTGTGAGGTTTTGGTTTAATTTAAATTTCTTATTGTGCCCAAGTATTCATTAATTCTTGATTGAATTGTTATGAAAGATTAGGATCATTTGAATTGACGACTCAATTGGTTTTAATCTTTCAACTGCTATCCATCTTGTTCTAAATCCGGAATAGTTTAGAATAATTGGAATTGAGAGCACCTACAATAATTTGCATGTGAAAAGTGTGAGTGATCGTGTGACTTTGACTTAGGTAAGAATTAATGGAACGAGTCCAGAGAATTGTAGCTATTTCAATTGTTTGGAATTGGTTTAACCGTTTCACCTACTCAATGCTGTTATCAACTTGATATGGAACGCTATCGTGCTTAGTCGATTGAGAATTAGGTTTGTTTTGGATGCTAGGTTCAGGCAAACGAATTTGGAAAACATATAATCTACTTAGGCTAATCTGGTAGATTTTTGGTTAAATATTTGAACTGATAAGAATGTTGCTTAGTAACTTTTGTGATCGAAGCATTGTGAAATCGTATTCTGGATTGGATTCTTGGTAAGATTATTATTCACATTTGTTTATTCGTTGTAAAAAAACAAAGAAGAAATTTTTGTAGACTTTATATTTTAATTTTATAAATAGTTTTACAATCCAAAACCCCTTTTTGTTTGTTGCTAAGAACTTGAAAAAAGTTCCTGAGGATCGACCACCACCTTTACTGATTAATTGTGAGATCGGTAATTAATTTTGGGGGCTTCGACAATCCCACCAATGTAAAGCATCAAAACTCTTCCATCTTTTCTTCGCTGATGATGTGCTACTTTTTGCTAAGGCACAAGCCACATCCATTTATTTGCCTACTAAAGGATGGGCTCGACAAATTCTCGGGGTGGGCAGGATTAACACCAAACTCTAACAAGAGCGAAATATACTTTTTGGTGGTTACTGGTGAATTGGGCAACTATTAGGAGATGCTTGGTTTTCGGAAGGATGCCTTCTATTTTGCTATTTGGAAGTCCCAGTCATTTCTTCAAGATTGGGGAAGGAGCATTGTATGGAATTGGTAAACACTATAACGATTGGAGCCTAGTTTTGGACCCAGCGATTCCTTTCATTTACTGGGCGCCTTCAACTCATAAGGTTAGTACTTCATGCCATCCATGTTTGTTGGGCTAGTGTCTTTATTTGGCCAAAGTTGGTGCTTGCACGTATTGAGCAAATTCTTAGGTAATTCATCTGGAAAGAGCAAGCACTTGGTGTTGGAGGAGCAAAAGTGTCATAGGATAAGCTATGTCTCCCAAAGAAGGAAGGAGGCCTCAGCTTATGCAGACTTAAGGACTGCAATAAAGCAATGATGGCTAGGCACATAGGATTCTTTTCAGATAAGAATCTCTTTGGTGTAAATGGATCCATTCCACATTCCTAAAGAACATGAATTTCAAGATTGTCAAAAGACCTTCTATTTGCTCATGGGCTTGGAAGAAAATTCTTGATCTCCGATTGACATTTTGCATTTCTTTAGATGGCGAGTGAGTAGTGGTAACATGATTTCATTTAGGTTTGATCCTTGGCATCCAAGGGGACCTCTAAACAAATCTTTCACCAACACACAGATCTATAGATTGGGTGTATCCCATAACCACTTTGTAACCAATGTTTTCTCGATCTAGGACCTCCTCTTGATCCTTCACACCATTCAATCTGGCCTAAACAATCTCACCCGTTCACCACGACGCTTGGATCGGCTCTATTGGCTTAGCCACTCGGGAAATTCTCTACAGACTTAGCAGCAATCCATCCATTCACGAGGACAAGTTGTAAATTGGCAATCATTAAATGCGGAGCCATGCTATGGTCGCAAGACACTCATTCAGCATATGGCTTATCACGTTGAAACGCCTACCAACACAGGTTTTGCCACTAACTTATAACCATATCTCGGAAGCAACTTGTGCTTCTTTTTGTTCTATTCCGGATAGTGTTGACCATTTATATTTTGAATGCCCTTACATCAGGTCTTTGACTTTCTTTTGGGCTATAAAATGTAACCTTACATGGTCTAATCGATGCTGGTACGACAATCTTCAATGGGCCAGTCAACACACCAGAGGTCGTAGCTTCTATCTTCAGATCGCTTGCTTCTCATTTGGTACCCTTTGCTATATTATTTGGAGGGAAAGGAATCACATTCTATTTCGCAACAAGCCCCTCTGTATGCTGACTATTGAACCACAACTTCAGAAGGTAGTTAGAGACAAGGCTCTCACTTTTAAGCATGTTGATGATACCCCTCTGAATAAGGGGATGCAAGTTTGTTGGAATATTGACCCTTCTATTTTCTTAGCTTAAGGGGTATACTATAAACTTGTATCCTTGGCTATAGCTGGCTTATTTTTGTAGTGGCCGGTTTTGTTTGGCAAACTTTCGCTTGCATTCTTGTGAGCCTATGCTCCGCTGTTGATATTGTGACACTCTTGTACTTGTTGTGACATGTATTTGGTGTCACCACTTGTGAAAGCTTTTGAAGTGTTTAGTCCTCTTTTGGATATAAAGTTCTACCTTGGTATATAATATAATACTTACCTTTATAATATATAGTCTTGGAACTGAACATCCCCAGAAGTGATCAACTTAATGGTTCCAACTCCTCCGTCTCTTTCAATGATTTTGACACTCTTAATTCCCTTTGGCATGGCCTTGAGAATGAAGTTGTCATCAAGGATTAAAGAATTGAACAATCTTGCAGGAGGAACTGAGGAAGTGACCTCATAATCATAAGTGATTGCCACCATTTTGTATTGGTGTGGGGTTTGGAAATGAATGGGACTTAAGAGAGAAGAATTACAAGAAACTTTTAGCGTTTCTTGGTGAGCTTGTAAGCACAATATGATTCAATTAGTGAACTTATTTATAGCTACATTAGAGCATTAATAAAAAGGAAAATAAAAATATATAGAGAATTGAATTATTATGGGAACAAAATATTTAAAAATAGTTAGACTTGTTGTGCTTTATCCTTTATATTATATTCTCTTATCATCCCTTTGATTCCATAGTAGAATTGAAATTGATTTAAAATTAAATGTATATATTTTATAAATTTTAGTTTGGATTTTATAATTTATTTATATAATTTGAAAATTTTATGAAATAAACATTATAAATGAGTTTCAATGAGGAAAAAACCATAAAACTCAACCAAATATAATAAAGAAGTTTTTTAATTTTAAGCCAATTCCAATTTTAACAAAAAGCCAAATGGATCTTATAGTTTCTTTGTGTGTGCATGTCCCCGTGAAATTAAAGTTGCATATAAATTAAACCAAGAAATTTACAGGGTTGATTTGAATACGTTGAGCAAATGACCCTTTCACTAATCGGTAATATATTTTCAACTTACTTCAAAGTCGGGTGGGCAACCACTGACAGCCTTTGGCATTTTTTTTTACATAGGAGGTATTCTACATTTACTGTTCTTCATATTTGGCTTTGACTCCCCACACTCCTCATGACACAAATCCTAAGACTCCTCACACTCGACTACGGGTTATTGTTCATACCCCATCATTAAACAGGGCATTTCATATGCTAAACAATTAAATTCTAGATGGAAGAGAATTTAATAGTACTAGTTTTCAAGAAGTCAAGAAAAGCTTGTCATACTTTCAATTATGTTTAGATGTTGTGTGCAATTACTCTGCGAACTAAGATAATATAACTCGAATAATTTATGGATAAGATGTAAGTTTAATAACTAAGTCATATACAATTGAGGGGGTAATTTTTATATTTATTTTTAAATTATTTATTGTACATAAAATAAGACTGTATTTAATATTTAGTCAACTATAAGAAGAATCGAATAGATGTATTGAGAACTTGAGAAATTGACCAATTTCGAGTTTTGTCGTGATACTCTATTCATGTTCTTTCAATCCTTCATTCTAACGCATTAAAGTAACAACAATTATTTCCAAAAGAAAAAATCAACTGGACCATCATGTTATTTGATATCTAACAAAAGAATGTCACTTCATATATTATCATAAAATAGAATACATAAAAATATTATGACATATTTGAATAATGTGTTATAGTACGTAAACATGTTTTGTACTAATATTTTTCAAAACTTTTTTTTTACACTTTCTAAATATTGTTTGCCTAATAAAATATCATAAATATATCTTTAAACTAATAACAATTCAAAAAATATTTTTTATTAATAAAGAAGGGTATTAGTGATTATCTTTTTTGAGAAATGACAATGATAAAAATTTAGAGCTTATTGCCCATGTTATCAGACTCGGACCGGCCCAACTAGCGACCCGGTCCCTAGACCGGTCCAAGTCACACATTAACCCAGTTGGGTTCTTTTTTTTTTCTCTTCTTTTACCTTGTTTCTTCTTTGAAAATATACAATTGATTTCTTTTACCTTGTTTCTTTTTTGAAAATATACAATTGATAACTTGAATAAGTATTTTATACATGAACTTTTTTAAAGGTTGAAATTATGATCCTATCGAAATTAAGACCAATAGGGTATGTGTTGTTCATTGTTTTTCTTATTATTTTACGTAGGATATGTTTGGGGTGTGATATATTTGAGAAAAGTTGTATTGAAATGTGTAAAAATTTTTGTGAGAATCTTTTTATAGAAAAAGTATTTTAGAGAGAAAAATGAGAGAGAAGATTTTTAAAAATTATGTGAGAGGAATTTGAGTGGGAAAATTTAAATTTTGAAATAAAAATATATTTGAAGTGTGATATTTTTATTTGAGAAAATGGCTTGCTTTTTCTATTTGCAAATACAAATGCCTTATCCAAACATACCCTTAGATAGTGTTTCTATATCAATTTTTATGAGTATGGATTTTGGATTTTGGATTTTATTATGCTATTATTACAATATCAATTGTTTGGTTGCTTATAAGTTAATATTTTATATTTTCTCTATATTTTTATATTATTTTTATTTTTTATTAATTTTATAATTGACCCACCGGTTAAACCATTGACCAATTAACCCGAAGTCTCGACCGGTTCAATGACCGGTTCGAATCTGATAACTATGCTTATTGCTTTTGCTCTTATTTCATTTATATAGCTGAAATTTTTTAAAATTTACATATCTATATCCAAAAGAAAAAAATTGTATGGTAAGAATTATATTAAACAAATTTTATATTTATGATTAGAAAACAAATAAAGTTCCATACAATAACAATGTAACCTCAACAAAAGAAAACTGTAATATAGTTGATGACCCCCAGTGTTAAATTTTTAAGGGAAAAAAATTGCTCTTACACAACAACCAAAATCAAGTTTCCCTTCACATAATACATTGAAACATTTCATTTGAAAACTGTACCATCAAATAATAAAGATTATACCGTGCTCTTCATCATATCATAGAACATAAAACATTAACATTGTAAGAAATGAAAATTTTAAATATTATCGAAATTAAATTATTAGGCATAAAATAATATGTAACACTTCATCACAATATTGGAACGATTTTCGTAGGGGAAAATTTATTTTTTCCCCTACGCATTGTATTATTTCAATTGGATACTATCTTGTCAAACAATAAAAATTTATTGTCCTTTCATGTGGTATTTTACACTACCAAAAATCAACATTGTAGGAACTAAATTATTTGACGTAAAATAAAATGATTAGACATAAAATAATAAGTAACATCTTATCACCACATTGTAAGGATTTTATCGGGGAAAAATGAACTTTTTTCATCAATAAAATGCATTTACCACCTCCCTTGAATAATATACTGTCAAATAATTTTTACTATACTCTCCTCTTATATAATATTGTACAGTATCAAAACTCATCATTGTAGAATTAAAATTTTTAAATACTATTGAAAACAAATTATTAGCCACAAAATAAGACATTGTTCACCAAATCATGATATTCTAAGGATTTTTGGAAAAAAGAATTTTTTCCATCAACAAAGGCAATGTACCACCTTGACAGGTTTGTTAAAACCTTCAAATTTAATCATTGATTATTTAGTAAGTACAAATTAATTTTGTAAAAATGGTAGAATCGAGTTGAATCTCAAGAGAACTAAATATTAATTTCTTAGCTTGAAGATAATAAAAAGTAAAATGGGGAGGGTTGAATAATTAAACTAATAAACTAAATTCTAACAAATAATCAAGATATATAAATAAATGACAAAAGTTAATAAAGTTAATATTACTAAACTTTTGATTAGAGGCCCAATTTTATTCAATTGTATTATTGATCACAAATTACAAATATTCATTTGCAATTTAAATATTTAACCAAAGATTTATTAGGATAGCTATAAAAAATCTTTTATTTTTCTAAACTAATTGATCAAACCTAACATCCAAATCAAAACTTATCATCAATTGACTAGGTACGATAGCTTTCCATATCAATTCAATGATAACATTAATATATATAAAAATAGTTAAACCAAGATTAAATAACTAAAATAATTCTGATTATTCAATCTTGTCCTATTGATTTCCCTACCTCAATCATGCATACTTTGATTCAAGCATGCATACAATGGACTCTTTTTGGAAAAAATAATTATTTAATAAAAATTTTAAAATATTATAATAATTTTTAATAATTTAATAATTTAGCAAAATGCATTGTACCACTCCCTAGAATATTACATTGTTAAATACATAAACAATGTAGCATATTTTAATATAGTATTATGTGGTATCAAAAATTAACATTGCGTGAACTGAAATTTTATAAGTACTGTAAAAATTAAATTATTAAACATAAAGAAAATACATAACATCTAATCATGGTATTGTAAAATTTTTATGGAAAAAAATCATTTTTTCTTCAACAAAATGCATTATAATATAACAATTGAATATTGTATCATCAAAAAATAAATAATGTGTCATCTTTTTATATCTTAATGAACTACAATAAAAATCAACATTATATGATTAAAATTTTTTAAGTATTGTGGAAATTGAGTTATTATGTTTATAATAATATGTAACACCTTATCACCACATTGTAAGGATTTTTTACGATATAAAGTCAAACTTTTCAACAGCAAAATTCAATTTACCACCTTAATTGATGTGTACCTCACAGCTAAGGGGAGTCGACAATATACAACAAGCGAAACAAGACCAAAGACTTAACTTGCAAAATTGCTAGAACTAACGGAATTGAGACCGATGGATGAAGTGTCGCCACAACCTAGAGTTCTACTAGATTGATAATACTCAAAAGCACCACAAACTGGAAAAGTTTGATAAGCCTGTTGTTATTTACAAGAACAAAGAGATTGATTCACTCAAACTCTCAAGGACGTAATGTCAAATTCTTCTCAACGTGTATTTTGATGTTTTGGCCAAATGGCCTCTTTAAATAGACTACAAGTTTGTCTTAACAAGGAAACAACTAAATTTTGATCCTAATCTAATTTCTAAA
This sequence comes from Gynochthodes officinalis, assembly GCA_020080225.1. NCBI lineage: Eukaryota > Viridiplantae > Streptophyta > Magnoliopsida > Gentianales > Rubiaceae > Gynochthodes > Gynochthodes officinalis. The sequence goes on from CM034619.1 coordinate 20,180,717, forward strand.
CGGGGAGGTGGCCAAAAGAGACTTAAAAAAAAAGGAAATAAAAACCCTAAAGCCAATTGGACTTGAAAGTTTGGCCCTTTAAGGCTTCCTTTAAGCTTACAAATTTGGCTATTAAAATTACTTAATAATTTTGGCCATAACAAAATAAAAACCAGCAAGGGTGGACTTTTAATTACCTAAATTCGGCCACCAAGAATTAAAAATAAAACTACAAAAATTAATTAAATAACTTGGCCTATTATCACACTAGAATTCGGCCAAGGCAAAACTAGTGTTCTTCAATTCGGGTTTGCAATAAATTAATGACTTGCAAGTCTTGGCCGCATGCTTAGCGAGCTTGAATGTCTTGAATTAAACCACTTAATGGTTTCTTGATGTTGTTTAGGTCTAACTCTTGCCATTAGCCCCGTGATATGCCTTAATTGATCAAATACTTGGCGAGTTGGTTGAACGACTTCTGAATTCCCATCAAGTAGGTTGAGCGGCTCAGTTCTTATCATTCCCCCTCTCTTCAAAATGATTTGTCCTCAAATCTTGAACAAAATCTTTGGAATGAAATCAACATACTTTGACCCATTTAGGGAGTAGAAAAAATAGTTTGGCCAGGGAAAATGATGGCTTTTCTTTTTACCTTTTCTCAAGCCACTCATGTAATTGCGTTTTACTGCCAATCTTTGAAGGCTCCAAGTTTGTATTAGAATGTGGTAAAATTGTCTTTCTCTAAACACAAAGTCAATGTGTGGAAGATTGTCATCTTTGGCGTGTATATGAATGGCTCAAACGGTCAACACATCATCAAGCTCGGGCTCTTGGTTTTGATGATCCCCATTCAATGGATTTGTCCTAATTGAGGCATCGAGCTTTTCTTCCTCCTCAAACTTTTTCTCTTCATTGCTAAGCTGGAGTTGATATTCAAAAACTTGTACATGGCATATGTTCCCCTTTGCTCATCATTTTCCATAGTTGGAGCACTAAGTGATCTCATGGTCACTAAGGCTTCTTCTCCACTTGAACACTGTACATCACTTACCATTGAATGCATAGACTTAGTAACTGTTTCTTCCACGATGATATCTTTTTCACTGTCAATTTCAGCTAGAGGAGGCATAGAATCGTTGGATTTACTGTTAGAAATCATGTCCTCATCATCGAAGGTGATCATCACTCGTTTATTAGGGTATTGGGTAGCTATGTGATCTTTGCCTTAACATTTAAGGCAAATGATATTTCAGTAGTATTCGGTGACATTCTTTGAACGTTGTTGCAAACTTCGTAGCTTTTTGTACAATTCTCTATCGTAAGATGGAACGAATCTCTTTCTCATAGTTTTTTTCATCTCTGCCCAAGAGCGGATAGGGAGCTCTCTATTTCTCTCGAGGTAATCCCACCAAAATATTGCATAGTTAGTGAATGCTACAGCTACTAGCTTAACCTTCTTGTCTTCAGAGTAATGGTGACAATCAAATATCCTTTCAACTTTCTATTCCTAGTCCAAGTATGTTTCGAGATGTACCCCACTTTCGAAGGCTGGAATTTTCATTTTGATATAATTCCTGCAAAAGATTAGTACAAACAAAGCAAAAACAATAATATGGAAATATTTTTAGTAAGGGTGTATTGAGTAAGCTCTCGGTTATTTTTTTATGTCTCAACCCTCACTCAACAATCTCTTTCTAAGTTCTTGCTTAGAACAACTAACTTTATCAAATCTTTAGGAATTTTTGGCCAAAAGATAGCTAAAATTAGAATGTATGAATTTAGGAACTAGGGCTCAAGGAGTTTAACAAATTAGAAAACTACAAAAATCTAAAATTAACTTGGAATTGGATGCAAATATGGAAACTAAAGGGAATAGGGAACTAAGCAATTCCAACTACAAGTGAACTTGAATAAGGAAAGCTATAAAATAGGAAACTAAAAAAATATGAAAATAAATAGGAAGTGAAAACAAATATGGAATCAAAAAAGAAACAACTATGAAAGCTTACTAAAGGCAGGTACTTTCAAGAATGGAAATATAGTCAAAATAGAAAAAAATTCTTGCGGCCCTTTTCGTAAAGTAGTTTTGGCCTAGAAGGAATTAAGGCAAAAATCAATTTTTAGCAAGGACTTAGCGTCGGCCAAATAACAAGAAAAAAGATTGCAATTCAATACGACTAACAGAATTTTTCTCTTTTTCTTGGACAAATTCAGCAGAACTATTGTAGGTAGAAAAACTTCAAAAACAACCACAAAATACTTTCAGTCAAGAAAATATAAAACAAGGAACAATGTGCAGTGTAGAGCACCAATCAAGATCAAGCAAGCCTAAATAATTGAGTTTCAGTAGCAAAAATTCAGACAGCTTCACAATTTGGACAAATAGAATTTGGACAAGACAACAAAATTTCTAGTAGGACACTCAAGTGATTTCAGCCAACAATTGTACCAAAATTTCAATAACACAATTTCAAAGAAATCCGAAGTCAAGCAAAACTAATTGTTAGCATAAAATTTCTAGAACAACAACTACTACTTTGGCCAGAATTTGTTTGGAACAAGGAATAGACTTCTAGACAAGATGAATTTAGCAAAACCAATGTTGGAGAGCAAGACAAATTGCGGCTAAAGACAAAAGTTAAGCAGCAACAAAAATTTTTAAAAAAATTTGTACATAAAGAACTAAAAGCTTCACCCAGAAACAAGACTCTTTGGACAACAAAATTTCAGACAGAATTATAATTGAGGCAAAACATAAGAAGTTTCGGCCAAGAGGAACCAAATTCCACTCAATAATTTTGGCCAAAAGGGACCAAAATTACAGCGAGAACCAAAATTGCAGAAAACTGGATTTGTGACAGTGACAAAATTTGAACAAAACAATAATTTTTTGCACAAGAACTAGAAATTTCGGCCAATCAATAGTTGAAAGTCAAGAATTTCAGGTAGAGATGAGACAATTGGTTCAAAATATATTTGAAAGAAATACAATGACAACACCAAATTTCTAGAACAAAAAATTTGAACGCAAGCACTATTTGTCGATAGAAAAATCTCCAAAGCACTATACTTACTTTGCCAAATGAAATTTGGGACAAGAACAATTGGGTTAGGCAAAAAGCATTAGAACATAAAGGACAAAAAAATTTATGCTTTGGGTAAGAAAAGTTAGATAAAAAAAAGCAAGTTGAAAGAAGAACGGCTTTGGAAGTTAGGCCAACATTATTTGCGACTAGGAGGAACTTTTGTCAGCTCTTTCATCTTCTTGTCTCTTTTTTTTTAACCATTGAAGAATAATTCACAGCAACAACAAATATCAAAATGAAGAGGGAAAAACAAAAATAGCACGATTATGTAGAGAACAATTCAAGGGATTTGGATATTCAAAAAAAAAAACTAGTAAGCAATCTTTCTTTTTCAGCAAGAAACAACAATCGACAAAAAATGTTTTTCTTCTCTTCATTTTTTTTTGTTTTGTTTATAGTGGAACAAAAATTACAGAAAAATATCAACACAAAGAGGCACAACTCACAGAAAAATAACAAAGCGAAGAGGAACAAAACACAAAACAAGAACAATGAAACTGGAAGGAAGGACGAACTTCAAGTCGTACAGATTTTTGTTTTAAGCAAACAATAGGTAACAAATTATATTTTTTTTCATACAATAACAAAAACAAATTTATCTACACAAAAAGTGGGTAGCAAGAAAAGGTTTAACTGAGTCTCGAAGACTAGGGATAAACAACTAATTTGACTACCACAAGAAAAATTAGAATTTCGGCTGTACAAGAAGAAGTATGAATAGAATTTTGACTAAAGAATTATAAACAGAATATCTACAAAATTTCAAAGTTACTTAGAGCTCTGATACCAAACTGATGTACACCTCACAACTATAGGGAGTTGGCAATATGCAATAAGCGAAATAGGACCCAAGACTTAACTTGAGAAATTGTTAGAACCAGCGGAATTGAGATCGATGGATGAAGTGTCGCCACAACCTAGGGTTCTTGATACAAATCTTAAACAAAGAATAAGAATCCGAACCTATATCAGAGTGTTGGTCCTAGTATCGTCCTCTAGGTTGAACTAAGTCTTCCTTTAGCAAGACACCAACTCCAACTTGTGAAGAAGGACCTTGCTTTTGTCCACTTGACACCCGAAGGAATTATCCAAACTCAAAGTTGAGAATTGAACTATCCTTGGACCCAAGAAGCACACTCAAATTGTTAAGGAAAGAAACTCAACAAAATAGCTTAAACATGAACCTAAGAGGCTATCCTCAAAGACCCAAAGCAAGTTCTAAATTAGAACTCAAAGAAAAGCTACAAAGCTTTCAAGTTTGTATTGTCAAAATTTTGAATTTCATTATGGCTGAATACCTCTATTTATAGTTTACAAGTTGTAAGAATTAAGAAAGCCATTCCCAAGTTAGATTAGCTTTCTAGGAAACTAACTAAAGAAACTATTACTTAAAAGAATAACTACTCTAAGAAAAAGGAAATAAAACAACAAGTAGTTGCCTAAAACTAATCCAAGTGCGTTGGCTGAATTACCTTGGCAGAATTTCCCATTGACTTTGTGGATTTGGTAATTCCTTTAATCATCATGGCTTTGGCGAATTGGAGCTTCTTTACTCCAATTTGGAAGTTTCTCAATTCTTCATGGCTATGGATTTGGTAACTTCTAAACTTGATTTTGAGCAATTCCAACTCCATACCATTGCCTAAAATTGAACCGAAATTATTTGGAAAATGCTGATCTGGAACTAGCTTGGCTGAAGCTGAACTGTTTGAGCTGCCCAAATGCATAACACTAAGTAGAAACTTGAACTTAGAATCGGTCTTTCTTGCTGCCTTAACATCTTGAGCTTCAACTAATTCGGTTATAAGCATTGCCAAAGCATTTTGCATTTTCCTAATCTTTGATCTAGTCATTGGTCCTCCAATGCCTTGCAATGGATCAAACTTTGAATGCCGCATTGATGAAGTTTTAGTCTCATCTTTGGCTTCATGTTCACGTTCGGCTACCTGAGGAGTTATAATTGTCTCGGCTCTTGGATTTTCATAAGTTCTACTAGATTGATAAGACTCCAAAGCGCCACAAACTAGAAAAGTTTGATAAGCCCATTGCTATTTACAAGAACAAAGAGATTGATTCACTCAAACTCTCAAGGACGTAATGTCAAATTCTTCTCAACATGTATTTTGATGTTTTGGCCAAATAGCCTCTTTAAATAGACTACAAGTTTGTCTTAACGAGGAAAAAACTAAATCCTAATCCTAATCTAATTTCTAAAGGGGGAGGTGGCCAAAAGAGTATTAAAACAAAAAGGAAATAAAAACCCTAGAGCCAATTAGACTTGGACGTTGGGCCCTTTAAGGCTTCCTTCAAACTTACAAATTTGGCTACTAAAATTACCTAATAATTTTATCTATAACAAAATAAAAACTAGCAAGCGTGGCCTGTATTACCTAAATTTGGCCACCAAGAATTAAAAATAAAATTACAAAACTAATTAAATAACTTAGCTTATTATCACACTAGAATTCAGCTAAGGCAAAACTAGTGTTCTTCAAATCGGATTTGCAATAAATTAATGTCTTATAAGTCTAGGCTGCATGCTCGACAAGCTTGAATGTCTTGAATCAAACCACTTAATATTTTCTTGAAGTTGTTTAGGTCTAACTCGTGCCATCAGCCCCGTGATATGCCTTAATGGATCAAATACTTGGCGAGTTGGTTGAACGGCTCCTGAATTCCCATCATGTAGGTTGAACAACTCCCAGATTCTCATCACTAATTAAATATTGTATTGTCAAAGAATTAAAAAAAATGTATTATCTTTTAAACAGTATTGTAAAGCATAAAAAATCAACACTTTAAGAAAGAAAATTTTTATATACTATCAAAAATAGATTATAAGATATAAAACAATACATAACACCTAATCATAATATTATAAAGATTTTTTAGGGATAAAAAACAAAAATTTCCCCTCCCTCCCTCCTCCCCCTACAAAAAGAAAAACAAATGAAATGCATTGTATGATTTCATTTAAATATTGTATTGTTGAATAATGAAGAATGTACCATCCTTTTATATGGTATTGTAGAACATAAAAAATCAACATTGGAGAAATTAAAATGTTTTAAATATATCAAAATTAAAATTTTTAAGCATAAAACAATAAATAACACCTAATCACCACATTATATGGATTTTTTTTTATAAAAAAAATGTTCAATTTTTTTCTTTAGCAAAATGCATTAACCACCTTCATTCATTAATATACCATCAAATAATGAACATTGTACCATTATGTCATGTAATATTGTACAACATCAAAAATCAACATCTGAGAATAAAATTTTTAAATACTATTAAAAATAATTATTAGGTATAAATTAATACATAACACCAACTAGTGATATTGTCTTAACGCGATCTCAAGGTTAGGTTAGTTGAGTTAGGGCGAGGTCTTAAATGACTCGCATGTCTTGTATTAACTTGTAATTTTACCAGTTAATACAATCCATTACTTTGGAAAAAAAAACTAGTGACATTGTAAGCTTTTTGGAGAAAAATAAAAATTTTCTCCAAAAAATGCATTATATCATTTCAATTGAATATTGTTTTGTCAAATAATTAAAAATATATTATACAACATGACAAGTTAATATTGAAGAAATTGAATTTTTTTAAGTATTATTGAAATTGAATTATTACATATAAAATAACATTATAATTATTCATGACATTGTAAGAATATTTGTGTGTAAATGACCTTTATTCCTTAAGGTGTCGTGTTCTAAAATAAAACAAGTTGGGAAAAATAAATGTTTTAACTAGACAAATAGCTGGCTTTTGTGACTTTTCCTTTCTGCCTAAAACAATTTGCATGGAGAAAAAAATGTGTGCATAGTGTTCATCCTATCGAGACATGTTGCTATAATTCTCTGACTATTGGAAATTTATGACAAAATTAAGAAGTTAAAGCGTGTATTTGGCATGAAGTAGCCTAAAGCAGCAGGATAATTGGTGGTTCTCGATAGACTCCATCGTCTTATAGCTCCTTCAAATATCAAAGAAGATAGTGCACAACAACCTTGGAGTTGAACAGACAATTCAGAAGTCAGTGAAGGATTTTTGGAAGTAATTTTCTCACATTAAGCTGAAGATCAGTATCTATTTATGTTATATTCATTCATAACTATTCATTTATTTGCTATACTTTCTTTTTTATGATTATTTTGTTTTATTAAATAATTGGTCACTACTTGACCATCAAAATAGTTTACTGTTAATTAAGATATTGAATTTGTAATTTTTTTATTGTTTTAATATTTGTAGCAATAACATAACTTTTATACCTCACAAATAGTCTAATCTATGTGATGAAGATAAATACTCTAGTTTAAGTAAATTAAACTTGTGTTTTTATTTATTAGAATTGGGCATCTCTAGTAACTAATGCTATTGATAAATTAAATGAGAGCTTTTGCCACTTCAGTTATTGTTGCTAGTTTAATCACATGGCCTGTTTCTATTGGATTCAAAATTGATTAAAAAGTACTGTAGGTTAAATTATAAAGGATATCATGAGTCAAATATTAGAATAAAGAATCAGGATTTGTCCTAGTGGCAAGTGATATCTATTGAGGTTAATGGGTAGATACACTTGTTCCACATCAGTTTCAGAAAGATATAAAACACTTGATAAGTAAGATGAGTTCAAAAACTATTTACACTTTTAGAACCAAGTTACATTTCAACTTACTTATTAGTGGTTTTTGTGGGCTCTCTGTGTTGTGGGTTGTTTTAACCCAAGGTTCGTATTCTGGATTGTGCTGTTTAACTAGTCATTAGCAACAAATTCTTAATAGTGGTATGTGCTATTGGGCTAGTCGCAAGGTTAATAACCTATATTGTAGGACTAGTCATTAGAAAATTTGCATGAGTCATACATAAATTACCTCTTAGTGTTGAATTCGCCTACGTGGATAAGAATTGGAAGTAAAATGGATTCAAACCCTACTAATTTAAACTTTTGGGCTTAAGTTGGATTTCAACTTACTTATCAATGACTGTTATGGGCTCTTTTTGTGTTTTCTTCTCCCACAAATTCCTAACAAAGCCTCTTAAATCCCGTAGCCGCCAACCATATGTAATATGATATGCTATATTCTGTGTAATTATGTATCCTACTAATAATAATCATAATAATAAAGGACTACGTTATAGGATGTGCAATGAAGTGGGTACTCTTAAGGCTTTTGTAATCACGATGTCCATATGTGTGATGTAGTTTGAACTCAAATCGGACTAATTGATTCGAATAATATGATGAGAAAGAATTCATGCTAGGGGTTAAGAATTTGATTTCCAAAATCGGAATGAACCGGTAAAATTCATGAAATCGGACTGAATCGAATTGAATATATGTTTTTTTTTTATTATTCTTTTCATAAAGTTTTTAATGGGAAAAAAAGTTCAAAAGTTAATAAACTATTACATTCGTATACTTTTAATCACTAAACAAAATTTCTTTAAGTATATGACCATTAAACTAATTAAAACGGTCACTTGTGATCCTTGTGTCAAGTTTAACCATTAACATGGATGAAAAATGTTTCATGTGTGATTCATATACTATTTTTGTGAGGGAAATTAATAATTTTAGATTTTTTTTTTGTTTGCCCCACTACACACCTAAACTTATCGTAATTCTATTTCTATTCCCTTATCTCATGATTTCCTAGGACCATACTACAAGATGTTTTGGAAAATTTTACTAAATTTTGGGATGATAAAACTTTTATTTGTAAGTTTTAAAAACATTATGTTTATTAACACCCACTTGCCCTTAAAATGGCACACGAATAGCACATGAGACATTTTCCTTCTATGTTAATAGTTGAACTAAATAGGATGACTGCTAGTGACCATTTTAATTAGTTTAATAGCCATAAATTTAAAAAAAAAAAATAGTTCAGTGACCAGAAGTATATAATCACAATAGTTTAGTGATTTTTGAGGTACTTTTGCCCTTACTAATAGACTTGCTACTAGGTCATCTAACAAGATTAGTGAAGTTTTGAATGTAAAATAGTCCTAAAACACTAGAAGAAGAAATCAAAATTTGGCATAAATCGATAGTTAGGACATGTTTCTTTTGATTATATTAAGAGATTAATTTTTTGTCCAATTTAAACTACTCTAATGTTTTTAACTTTTATAATGTAAGACACTATCCAGTTTATGAGTTAGAGTTGATGCATCAATGGCCAATTCCCTCACAAGCTTATCATCAATGAGTTATCATTATTCACAAAGACTTTTCTAGTTCTACTCACAAAGTCTCTCATTCAAGAGTATTTACGAAATTTACATTCAATTTAAGAAACATCAGTAATGCTTCCCTTTATAAGAAGGGATTCCACTTTAGACAGGGTATAGTTATTTTTAAGGGTAAATAGCATAAATTGTCCCTTATCTTGGGGCCTCTATTTAGTTTTGTCTCCTAAATTGAAAAAGTTTCAATTTTATCCTTCAACTTAAAAATTAGGTTCTATTGGGTCCCCAGCCAATATTCTGGCAAGAGGAGTGCAAATTTCGACTAATGCGTACAATGCACGTGAAGATGGTAAGGGCAAATTTGGAAAAAAAAATTGGCAGACCTCATGACTAGCTTCTGGAGGAATAACAAAGTGAGAAAATGAAGAAAGAACAACAAAAGGGGAAAAAAATTCACTCTCTTCCTACCAACATCCAAGGTTGGCCATCTGCACCACCAACAATTGCAACCATGGAATGCCACTACGGGAGAAGAGCTACACTATGGACTTCATAAACAACAGCTAATCCGAGAAGGAGATTCTTTGGTTGCCCAAGATATGGTGGTGGCGGGGCTTGCAATTATTTTCAATTGTTTGACCCCCAAATGTGTCAGAGAGGAAGGCAAATCATTCCAGGATTGTTGAGGTCATTAGAAGAGAAGGAAGCCAAGGCAGCTGCGTTGAAGAAGAATGAGAAAAGGCTGAAAGGAATGGTGCTTGTTTTCTCGCTACTGCTGCTGCTAGTGATTGTTAGGAAAGGGTATGATGTATGATAATGAGGGAGCAGTAACAATGTAGATCTATTTGCAAACCCTAATGTAGGGTAGGAAGCTTATTGCTACTATGTAATAGAGTGGAACGTAGCATGTAATTTTGGAATATATGTAATGAAATTATGTTTTATGGAACATGTGTGGCATCAAAATAATTGGAAGTGTGAATATCTTTGAACAATTCTTATAGAAATCAGTCGCCAAATTCATTTACATCAATAGCAAAAGTTTCCATAAACAAAGGCCTAACAAATTAGATATGCTAAACACATTGTAGTTTCACTATAACGAAATTTAATTATTCATTTGTTCAACCAAGTTCTAATTGGCAGTTACATGATGTTCATCAAATAGTCCTATAGATTATGAGTCACATTTTCTTGCCACGACCACAAGGATATAGACCAAACTTGTCCTTGTTTGCGTGCATCTCCTGTATAGCGGCCTCAGTGCCTAGAGGAGGGGACATAAATACAACATTTCCCTCAATTTCAACATGTTTCCAAATTCTAGATAGAACCTCATGATCCAGAGGGACTCTATCCTCACTGTTACACGACGCACAACATTTTGGATTCTGCTTTTGTTTGTTGCCCTATACATCCATGGGACTTGGGCCAAAGTACATTTTTACTTTGGTGTTCTTTAGGGTTGGTTGAGTTGGCTTGGTGATAGTACTCATCCCTAGAGGAATAAAAGGCCCCATTGTCTTTTGCTTGAGGTCAAGTTGTTGTTTTCTTACTTTGTTTGGAGGCTAAGTTACAAGTACAGTATCACTTTGCCTCTTAGCATGTCTGGAGGGCTTCTCATGCATGGCATCCCTAATTTTTGCTGTTAGGGGTGGCTTGGCAGTAGTGATGCCAGCCTTCCTTCTCAATTTCTTCAGAGTTTGAGGTTGAGGTTTGTCTGCTTGCTATTGTGAACTCACTGCGGCCGACATTTTCTATTTGATGTGCAATAGACAATTGTGCCTTCTGTTCAATCTCCTGAATCATGGCCTGTAAAATAAACCGGAAGTTTATAATCAACATCTACCACCTAAAAATAGAAAAATTTAGCAAAAACAATGATATTTACCTCAATCAACCAATCGAGGCCCTTATCACCCAATATGTCATTTGTTTTGGACTCTAGTTCATCTGCAAATGCGCCAACATTTGTAGTTGGTTTCTTATTAGCCTCTACAGCATGAAACAAGGCAAATATTTGAAAAATGCAAAACTATTGTGTAGGAAACCAAATCGAAGAACGCAGCGGAAATTTAAAATTTTTTTGGTTTCCTCCAAGGATCCATACGAAGTGAAATCAAATTGGTAGTGAAGATTGTTACCTTACCGGTAGTGTAGCCTTGTTGATTGTGGGAGATTGTTGATTGTCGAATCACAAGCAAGACCAATCTAGCTTTGCCTCTATGGTATCCACACGATCGTCTCCAAGCCTCAAGTTAATTGTCAAACAATTAACTAAAGAAAGAAATAACAAAATTCTTTTAGTGCTAGCTAAGATTTTGTTACTTGGGTATTCCCTCAAATTCTCAACTTAAGGATTGGTTTTCTATTTTGAGTTCTCAACTCAAATTTCAGTTTTTGTTCTTATTTCTCAAATAAGGAGTGGTGTCTATATTGAACAAGAGAAGAAGAAAAGAAAGAAATTTCGTGCACCAAGAATAGCACTAAGTTTTCTTCAACAAAGAAAGCTTAAAAAGAAAACTCTCTCAATGAAAGTGCCCCTTCGGTTTCTTGATCCGAATTCAATAATTCATCCATGTGAACAGCTGCCCTTTCACATTTCATATTCTAGAAATTGAATTGCAATATGTTGCATATGGTTGCCTTTTTATTTTCCAATGAATGGCTGCCTTTTCATTTTCATAAAATGAATTGCAATATGTTGCTTTTTCATTTTCCAATGAATGGTTGTCTTTTCATTTTCCAATGAATGGTTGCCTTTTCATCTTCCAATGAATGGTTGCCTTTTCATCTTCCAATAATAAAATCCATTTTGATTATTATTTAATTAATAAATCTAAAAATCATTTTGGATTTATTAATATTAATAGAACCAAAATCTTTTTCGCCTTAAATCCAAAACCATTTTTAAACGAAAACCCGATAGATTTCTATTCTCAATAGGATTCTTAAATTAACCAAAATTTCATCACATGAATTTTGCACTTCTTTGGATCTGATCTAATTATGCGACCCAATAGGTTCTCATAACGTTGGCATTGACATAAAATATATTTTATGCCAAAAGTAATGAGCGATGTCTAGCAACACATCAATACTACCCAAGTCATGAGAATATTAGTAATTGGACATTACTTTTCTTGTGATAGATATTATTGTGTACTTAAATCCCGTTGCCCTAGATATCTTGATCGAACACAAGCCATGGATCGTGTCATGCTCGTATAGTTCAATTTTTTTCATTTCTTGATTCCCGAGTAGACACATCTAAGCAAATGAGTCCGATATCACATATCGACTCATTTGAGCACGGCCATGCATTTTATGGTCTTACTCAATCAAGAGGCCCAAAGATATCACTCTCATTATATAAGAGGGGCAAATCCTTTCTTGATCACTTAACATCCCACTACATGATTTATTACATATCCAATTACTACTTTTATAGTTCACCCTATTACGGGTAACGTTTGGTAGTATCAAAACATGCAACTCCTCATGTTGGGATCTCTGAGGATCTCAAGTCTAAGGATTATTTACACCATCATCACTATGAGAAATATTTATGACACTTCATATAATAATCCATGTAATATTTCTCATGGCGGGTCAATCCAGTACATTGTTCTCTAGCATGTACCCATGTGTTGACTTGATATCTCATATCATGAACAATTTCATCAATCACTACACATACTAGTCTTAATGCATTATCGTTGTCCCATTTAATGATAATACTCGACTATGGATAATTTTAGAATAATTAAATTCTTGGGACATTATTATGTTTATTTCATAAAAGCGGATATAAGATAAACATAATAATTAGTGCCATTAATTATGAACATTATGATACAATATATGCATATACCATCATCATATGATTGGTTCTTAGGGCATAATCCAACATATTGAATACCTTTGACGCATAGAATCATAAGTGCGGAGGCGATTACTTACTTTGTTTTTTTGCTCTTCTAGCTAATGCTAGGCAATTTTTCTTGTTATGGCCAGTCAGTTTGCAATGGCCACACTTGGTACGTCTGGTAATCCTATTAGACTCCACATTAAAACTTTGCTGCACATTTTCCTCAACCTCATTTGCAGAGTCTAAATGATCTCAGACATCATCTACGGGCTAGTTAGGTTGAAGTTTGGGTGATCAGTCAAGTTGTCCTGGAGAAAAAAATGTAAGATAATTAAGTATAATATCTAACAACATGCTACAATATTCAACATCTTCTACATGTTGCGCATTATTTTTCGTTGCTTGACTCTGAATATGCATATTTGGGCAAATCTTCTTACTGTGTCCTCGCACCCTACAATGGCTACACCTATTGTATCCTTTTCCAATAGTTCTACTCATTTTATCAGCCCCATATTTTGACTTCTTAACTGGTGAATCTAGATCTCTCCTTACTTTTTTTGGTCTGCTAGGCTAGATGTGGAAATAAGGAGGCAAGAGAGGAAGAGAGTTGGTTCTTGGCCACATGTCCATTCCATTGATTGGCCTAATCATAGGATCATTTGCTTTCATGTACGCATCCTTTAAATACTAGTGACTCAACCAATTTTCCACCCTATCTCTATTGTCAAATATAGCTCGTATAGCATGTGAGCAAGGGACACCAGTTAAATCTCATTTTTGGCAAGCACAAGACTTGGCAATTAGATTAACCACAAACTACTCACGATTTGAGCAATTGATCTGAAACTTTCCGTCCCTGGCATACATATAGCTATACCTAACTGCTCTTTCTGAATAGTGTTCCAACCTTTTCCCAATTTTAGGAAATATCTCTCACCCACTATTCTTTGCCCATTCTCGCTTATCATTCAATCGTTTTATCATGTATATTTGGTCGGGTTGTCGAAACTCCCAAAATTAATTCAGATCTTCAGACTAGCTATAATTGATTTGTAGTAGTAGTGGACCAGTTCGAATCCCACAAGGAGCTATGTGTTGAGGGGGTTTCTTAGCAATTGAGATAAAAAGAGAAATAAAAGAAGAAGGTTAATACCAATTCCAATAGTAATAAATAAAGGAAAATTATAAAAGAAATTACTAAAAATATGTAAAAGAAATACTTCAGTCCTACCAAACTCCGATCCAATGAAGAGTAGTTGTACCAAATATATCTAGAACATAGGATTTTAAAGACACTTTTTCATTCAAGCATTTAACGAAAATTTTGCGGGATAGCCATGACAAAATTTTGAATTTTCCTATTCTATTTGTTTGAACCTAGCATTCACAACAAACCTTACTAACAAATGATGGGGTGATAGCGTTCCATATCATTTGATAGTAGCAATAAGAACATTAAGCAGTTAAAACAAAACCAATAATTGAGATAGCTGCAATTGAAAAGTTTTGTATAATTAATTCCCTTTAAATCAATAATGCATGATTACTGTCACTTTACACATGCAAAAAGATTTAAGTGCTACTTGTACTAATTGTTCTGAACAATTACGGATCAAGAACAAATAGATAGCTATAGGAAGAAAAATGAAAATAAGTTGTCAATTTATTTATCATTCAAAATTCATAAAAAAAACATAATGCAAGAACTAATGATTACTTGAATGCAAAAGATTATGAAACTATGAACAAAACCTCACTAAATATTTTGGTATTAACACCCCTTGAAACGGAAAGGAAGTAGTTTAGCCACTCATGGTGGCAAAACTATTCTAACTTTATTCTAAAAAAGAAAGAGAAGTACAAAAGAAAGGGAAAATTCTGCAGAAAATTAAAGGAAAAACTTATGTCTTCCAAGTTCACTAACCCTCCTATTTATAGCCTTCTTCTCTAACAACCTCCCTAAACACTTCCTAAAATCTCTCCAACAAATCTAAGTCTTTAAACCTTAAATTCCTAACTAATTATCCAGCCAACCATCCTATCCTATCAAATCCTATCTAATCCTAACAAATGTCATCCAATCCATTCTAACTTGAATTACAAAAGTTGAAATCAAAAGACAAATTCAAATCTTGAAATTTTAGCTCATCGGTTCTTTATCTCAACTCAAGACGTGGTCACGTGCATTTCTTTGAGTTTCACCTCCAAGACTTCATCCTTTAAGGCGTGGGCAAGCTTAATCCAAAATAGTCTTCTGTTTTTGCTCCAATGCCTTTGTTGTTCTAGATTTCTCTCATTCCCAAATTTGCACCACCTAGCTATCTCGATTTCCTTGTCCATGTACTTTTCAAAAAGTTTGTCATCTTCATTGGAGCTTTCATAATCACTATCGTAAATTATCTCATAGTCACTGCCCTCCGACCCATCTCCTTCCTCTGCATTAATGTCCACCTCAACCAAGTCTGCAGCCCCATAATTTCCACTCTCTAAAAAGGTCACTGTCCTCGATCATATTGTAAATATTTCTACAATTATATACTCATCTATGGATTCAACCATCCAATTGACTGCCTTCTCATTATTAATACAAGCCAGTTCATGATCCAAACTTTCTTCTGGTACCCTATAGTATAGCCTATGTCGACTTGAATACCCAATTTTCTCAACATACCCTTTCAAGTCCTTGAGTGTTAGAAATGATGGGTCTACGAAATCAAAAAAGTCTACCTCTCCTGCTCTATAAACCCTACATGGAATGTGAAAGAACCCACCGCCATAGTTTATCTTGAGGGAAATGTATATAGAATCTTCACCTATTTACATGAAAAGTACAACTTCAAATGCATGCCAACCAAACAAAAAATATTGAACATGCACACATAAACTTTGTAAAGTAAAACCAGTTTGAGGTTAACACTAGTTACATAACATTTGAGGCAAGTTAACAATACCAGATTAAGGTTAACATTGGTTAAACAACGTTGCAGACAAAAACTTCGACTGACCAAATAATAGTTTGTCCCTTGTGAACCCAACATACTTGTATAATATACACAAAATCACCATTTATAGGCCTATGCATACGTCCCTATCCATGGTTAACAACATTCCATTACAACAGATTACAGTACAAATTCCCAAAATAGCAATCGGATGAATACCCCATATATTCCATTGACCAACTTTAGTAATTTGTCTCCTCTAAACCAAGCACAAAACCAAAAAAAAATTGTATAATACACAAGTAATCAATATTTATAGCCAAATACACGTGTGAAAAAGCAGACATTTGGTCCCCCACAAGACCACTTCCGCATTATTCAAACCAAAAACCACTTCCCTCAAAAATGCCCTGCTGTTCAAAATTGCTTTACAAATACTTACTATATAGTGGAGTTTGATCTTCATTTGTGTCTGGCATATTATAATCCTTGTCGCACCACATTTCGCTTGTGGATTGCACTGCTAACTCACAGCCTCACTGATTTGGCTTTTGTTTTCTGATTTGATTTCTTCTTCGTCCCTTTCACAATTTTCCCTCTAGAAACTTGTGAAGGGCTACCAAAAAATTGTTTCCAAATTCCCCCCCCACCCCCCCCAACAACACGTGGCCTTTGCGTGTTAGTCAATTGCACTCCTTTCGCAAGAATGTTGGTTGGGGATCCAATAGAATCCAATTTTTAAGTTGAGGGATAAAATTGAAATTTTTTTCAATTTAGGAGACAAAACCGAATAGAGGCCCGAAGATAAGGGACTATTTACGCTATTTATCCTATTTTTAATTATAAGATACAACATATTTAATGTATCATTAAATGCAAAGTTTTTTTATTTTTATTTTACTTTTTAAGTTTACATCATACATAATCATCACTAGTAAAAGTAATATTGAAATTTGTTCTACAATTAAACTTTTTTCAAAAAAAATTAAAAAATATTTAAAAAGTAGACTATTTTGTAACAAACAAAATATTTGATTTGCTAAATGACCATGTAGTATCACACTCTAGTATCAAATTGTGTGAAATATAATCCGTTTATAAAGTTTAGAACACCAACTAGATGGAATCTTATTGCAATCCAAAAATTTAAGTTTATAGATTTTTCTACTCGTTTATTGCTTTAGTTTCTTTAACTTATATGAAGATTTGAGATAATATTAATGAGACTAGCGTAATTATTACCTTTGGTATTTGAAGCATAATTATTACTAAGTGGTACTTAAGTTGGACTTTGTTAGGATTGTGTTGTATTTTAAAATTTTATATTGGAATATCTGAAGTTTGGTAGAAATTTTTTATAAGAAAAATTGATATGAAAAAGTAAATTAGAGGGGAAATTTTTTTGAAATACTGTAAGAAGAATTTTTGTGAGAATTTAAATTTTAAAGTTTGAAATAAAGAGTTGTTTGAATATTTATTTTTGTGGTTGAAAAAAGTTAACTTTTTATTAAATAAAAACACAAACCAAAACACATATATATTTTTTTAAAATGCACTGCAGAAACATAGTACGACTCACTAGTGCACAAACTCGTCCACTAGTGGCATTGTATTAATAAAGACAAAACTATTATCGGAACAAAACAGTGGCAGGGTATAGCCTAACCACATAGAGCAGCATATAGACTTAACTCTTGAAGAGAAAACAAAAAGATCAAGACTAACTAGATCCTAGGATTTTTACAATTAGATAACATGTAGACAACACCTTGTAGCTATACAAAATTCTACGGAAATTTCAACAGCATTTCCTCTGTAAGTTGAACATATCCTATTTCTGAAATAGCAAGAAACAACCCAATCCTATTTCTGAAGCAGCAAAACCAGCCCAAATATATATATCAACAATCATAACTATCAAGAAAAGGCAACAATAAAATCAATCTATCAAAACCCATAGAAGAAAAATTCAGCTATCATCCCCTAAGAATGGGTAGTTCGTGTACATCATCATAGCAAATGAGTTGGCATGCCCGGGGTAATGACCCTAACTTGTCAAAAATCCGCACTTCCTCATGACTGTGAGCATAAGATGCCAGAAAGTCAGCAACTCTATTCCCTTCCCAATACATATGGATGAAAGCAGTATCAATGTCGCTAGTTTGCCGAATAAGGTAGATACACGAAGTGATAGCCCACGACACTTTGTGACCCTTATTTAGTCCTTGGATTATAATCTTCGAATCTGACTCAACCTGTGTAAGTGTATTCCTTTTTCCTGACACAATCTAACACCAAAGAGGATATTATTAGCCTCTGCCCATTTGTTAGTACCAACCCCGAAACTTATTGAATATGCAAGGATAACAGAGCCACATGAGTCTCTAAGGACACCCCCACCGAAAGTTTGACCATTCACACTGGACCCATCTGTATTCAATTTTAAATGCCCCTAAGTAGGGGGCTTCCATTTGATCCACGTCCCTTTGCTAATTGTTATCAGCACCTATGAAATTTGCAAACCATCTAGTACAATGCCATCCATATATAAAGCAGCAATAGTAGGCTTGAAACCAAAGGACAAGTATTTCAACCAAAGTACAACCTTTGCAATAACAATATTAGCATACCCTGATGGGGTGTTCCTATAACCAAATTTGTCTTCATTGCGACATCTCTACAATTCCCAACAAATGCAAGGAAAAAGTAGACGTTTCACCAAACCAATCTGATATTTAGAATCACTAACTAGCAGCCAATGGTTAACCATTCCGTCAATTATGTTGAAATACGCATTCAGGGTCAATAAGTCAACAAAGAAGCTCCATACCTGTCTTATAGTTTCACTTTGTAAGAAGATGTGTAGAATTGTTTCCATCCTCGGTTGAGTGTAGCAAACACACTGAGACACAATCGGAATGCTAAGGGATCATATTTTATCATTAGTTGGCAACCCCCTATGAATAAGCTTGCACATAAAAATAGCGATTTTCATGGGAAAGTAATTGTTTCAAATCAACGTTGACCATGGGACTATCGGCTCACATCTTGCATTTGTTTGCTGAAATTTTTCACTGTAAATTCACCTGAGGAGGAAGTAGTCCAAACAAGCCTATTTGGAACCTGCGGATCCAAAGCAATTTGTAAAACCGAAACATAGATGCCACTATCAATAGCATCCCTTATCAAAGCAGCCTCATCTATGTTGTTAACATACAAAGGTGGACCAGGGCCTCTGTACCAATGGTCCTTCCAAAAGCTCACATCACCCTGGCCAATGACTCAAATAGCCTAAGGCAAAAGGAGTTCAACAAGGTTCCTAATATTCTTCCACACATGAGATCTATTGTGCAGATTACTGGACAGAGTAGCACCTGGGTGTCCATATTTCTGTCTCAAGAGATTAGCCCACAAAGATCTTCCTTTAATAAAGCTCCACGCAAGCTTTCCATGTAGAGCACACATAACATGACTAAGAAGCTTAACTCCCAAGCCACCTTTCTCCTGCGTACATGTAATGGTATACTTGCTAATCCAATGGTGTCTTGACTTTTCATTTGAGGCCCAAGAGAAATCAATCATAATAGTCATCAATTTCTCAATAACACATTTCGAGGCATAAATGACCGACAGTGTGTGTATTGGAATAGAGGAAAGAACATGTTTTGTTAACACAAGTTTACCTCCCTCCGAGAGAAGCTTGCCTTTCCATCCTTGTAGACGCTACCTCATTTTGTCAATAATCCCCTGAAAGTACACGGAGTTGCCCCTTCATTTGAAAAGTGGAATGCCTAAATACGTGATATGGAGAGCTTTAGGACTAAAACCAGTAATCCGCTAGATAAGACCTGTCCTTCGTGGATTCATGTGTTTGGATCCAATGAAATAACTTTTAGCAGCATTGAAGAACTGTCTGCTAACCTTTTCATAGTTTTGTACCAACTTCCATAATTGTTCATGGAGGCCAGATGGCCATTGGTAAACACCAACATATCATCAGCATACATCAAGTGGGATAGAGCAGTCACGTTCCTTGTCATCTTATATCTCCCAATTAACCCCTGTTTGACAAAAGAATTCAGATGTTTGCTTAAACAATCTTGAGCAAGGACAAAGATCAAAGGTGACAAAAGGTCCCCTTGTGGAAGACCTCTAGTGAATGTGAAGAAACCATGACTGCAGTTGTTAATGCTCACTGAGTACCAATAATTTGACACCGCCTGATAAATAAGGTCACACTATGTTTCAGAGAAATCATATTTTTTCATGGCTCTTAACAAGAATCTCCAATTGACCGTATCATAGGTTTTGGACATATCTAACTTCATAATCACATTGGAGCCGAAGACCTTTTTGTCCAGATCACCTGCCAACTCATGCGTGGTGGCAACATTTTCATGTATTCCTCTTCCTTTAATGAATCCAGCCTACTCATGAGAAACGATTGAGAGGAGGACAACAGCCAATCTATTGTTGAGGATCCTAGTAATGGCTTTAGAAAAGAAAGTGCACAGACTGATTGGTCTTAAATCACACATACTAGAGGGATTAGGCACCTTAGGTAGGAGGATTAGGTTTGTGGATGTCATGCCCCTAAGCATATGCATACCATTAAAAAAATCATGAACCACTGCTAAAATATCCGGTTTAATAATTTGCCAGTAACTAGTATAGAAGATCCCAGTGAATCCATCATGACCCGGAGCACTGTTTGGATCAAGCTCATAAACCACCAAACTAATTTCTTCTTCACTAGGGGTAGCAAGAAGTTTTTCATTCATCTCTTCCGTAATTAGTGAGGGTATCACTGCTAAAAAATCTGCTTCATCAGAAACCGGAGATGCCATAAATAGTTTGCTGAAGAAATCCTCAACCGCCTCCCTAATGACACTTTCATCTTCTGACGTTGATCCATCATGGAGTTTAAGTTTTATATGCAGTTTATGTCTCTTGATCTTTAAAGAAGCATGGAAAAATGAACTATTCTTATCCCTCACATTCAACCATGTCTCCCGAGACTTGTCCCGAGCAAGTTTCTTTTCCTGTAGCAACAAAGTTTTCAACCGGGCATTGGCATTCAAAATTTTCTGCACAAGTTCTTGAGAAAAATTGCGTCGCATCTCACGTTCAAACCCACGGATGTCCTCTTGATGTTCCCAAATATGACTGTAAACATTCTTAAAAATAGTCCAATTCCAATGTTTCAACGTCGCAACCAACTCTTTTAACTTTTTCTGCAATTAAACCATAAGTGGTCCCGTGGTGGTCAACCTGTGCCAAATTGACTCCACAAAAGGGTAAGACTCCTGGTGGTCCACCCACATAGAGCAGAATTTGAAACCCTTACCAGGTATACGTTGAGGCAACATATTCATAATGATTGGGATATGATCCGAGAGATTTTTGTTCAGATGCAACACAGCCACTTCTAGGATCCTCACCATAAATTCCGCATTGAGTAGAATCTTGTCAAGTCTACACCAAACTCTTCCATTGGACCAAGTGAAAGGTGTTCTTGAGAAGCCAAGATCGAACAAGCCGGCAACCGTTATAAAATCTTGGAAGTCTGCCATAGCACCTCTATCGAGGTGTCTACTGCCCACCTTTTCTTTTTCTATGGCAATAACATTAAAATCACCCCCGATCACCCAAAGACTAGATATGGAGGTAGAGAAAATTAATAAATCCTGCCATAATTCACCTTTATCCAATCTTGTACACCTCGCATAAACAGAAGAAATAAAACATTTCTCACCACTCAATGTCTAGATGACCTGTAAAGCAACATGTTGCAAAGTAAAATGCACAACATCAACAGTAATGGAATCATCCCAAAGAATCCATATATGTTTATTGACGGGCCCAACATGGTAGAAGTTAGGCATACCTATCTTCGAGGCCACAATAACCAGATGATGCCCTTCCCTCTTAGGTTCTATCAAAACAACCAAGCTTACCTTGTATTGGATTATCAGGTTATGCAAATGTAATAGTTTTTCTTGGGACTTGTTGCCCTTTGAGTTCCAAAACAAATAGCTAGACATGTGTCTTTGTAGCTTTGGATCTAGTAATGTCGAGCTCTTGTGGAAAGTAACTCCCTTTTGCTTCACCTTATCATTTGTGAGTATCTCCTGTTCCCTATATAAACGCAATATCCTTGTTGTTGCCCCTTGTAGGTATAGTTAGTTCCCTTAAGGACTTGACTCTCGCCAGTGTTCTGGTTGGTTCATTAACTGAGACAAAGCAATCATCTTTCGGCCATATATGAGGTGAGTTGCAAATTTATCCAAGACGAAACTTCTGTATTGGCAAAAACTTTTTGGTACTTACGACATTAGGTGTAATAGTGTGCTCCACAGGTAGTTCATCTAACCCATTGTCGAGTGCATCTTCAAAAACAATATAGTCCATATTATTTGGTGACACTTGTTTCGGCAGGCTGTTTAATATGAACTCCAAAGAATCCCTTCCAAAACGTTTATCCATCATGACAATATCCCCATTTGGCTCTAGCAATTCCCCAACCTTTTTATTCCAAAAGTGATCCCTTTTTGTTTTCCCAACAACCTGTATATAATCACCCACTAATGTTGTTTGTTTCTCACAAACATTTGGATTCTCAAAAAGAGCATATTCATTAGCTTGTATCAGTACCGCATACCTCCCCCCTATTTTGGGTGCACATGTGTCTTCAACTTTTTTGTTGGTAGAGTCTTTTTCTATTCATTCTCCGGGGAGCTGTTATACCTCCTTGTTTTTGTTTGATATACGCTTTTTCCAATTTTTCTTTGGAGCTTGTGGGTTGTTGTGCAGTTCTTTGTGTTTGCTCTCATTGTTAGTGTTAACCAAATTCCCTTTTCTACTATTGAGTTTTTCATATGGCTATAGTGTCTGCTTTCCCCTCCTACAATCACTTTCCATATGCCTTTGCAAAGAACAGTTGCTGCAAAAAGCCAAGTTGCCCTCATAAACAATCTTTTGCCAGAATTCCTCATACTCTTTTTTACCTTCGACCCGAATACGTATCCTATCTAGGAGTTTACTTGCAAGATCAACTTCAATGCAAACCCTTGCGAACATTGGATGAGTGAGGTTTTTTGTGCGTTCATCCATAGTAATGTATCTTCCAACAATTCCCACAATATCCTTAAAAAAGCATTCTAGAAAAAAGAAAAAAGGCATGTAATGGGAGGTGTACCCATACCGCAACAATGTGTGAGTCCTTAGCCGAGTCAAGATCTTGTGTCTATGGTGACAAATGGAAGACCGAAGATCCTATCTTATGATTTTCCCGCGACCAGACCTTTACAAAGTCTTCCTCAGAGCTTAGCCGAATCATCACATGTCTTGGGTCTACCAAACCGACACCAAAATTTGATGACAGTCCCCAAGATTGTTTGATCGAATTGTGAATTTCATAAACTGATAGGCGACTAGCTAAAAACTTTGCGATGAGTGTATGTTTGAATAGTTCTTCCAACGACACAAGCTCCAAATCTGTGAACGTAACCATTGGCATTCTTTCGAACATTTGGGATACACGCAAAGGAATTGAAAAGTTTGGAAGACTATCATATCCCAAATGGAAGAAGTGGGTTTTCGATATTTGTTTGTTGTTGTCAGTTCCAAATTTTTGACAATAGCCGCATATGATAAAGTCCCTGGCGATGCCATGCATCTCTTCCCAGAAAGATCGGCCATGGCATCACTTTTACCACCTGCCGAAACGGTGTTTCCACATACCCAAAGCAATCCCAAAAAACAACAGATTCGGGCAAATTCCTAGAAATCCAGTAAATTCATGTAAACGCCCAACAAACCAGCAACACAAGCAAGAAAACCCAGTGAAAAGGAGCAAGAAATCTTAGAAAAATCTAGCAAATTGGATAGCAAAGCACTTCCCAAAAAACTAACAAAATTCAACCAGCAAATTGGGCAAGATTTCCAGCAAGAAATCCTAGAAAATCTAGCAAATCGGGCAGCAAAAAAATGCAAGAACTCCCAGAAAATAAATAGAGTAGCCAGCAAAAGTAAATCTTAGAAAACCAGTTTCTTGGAGTCCAACAATTGGCAGGCAGAACACAAACAAGATTTCCCAAAAGACAACAAACAGAGCAAGAGCAAAAATTGCCAGAAAACAAAAAAGAGAGAAGATTAGAAAAAACCAGCAAAATCCACAACCAAAGAGCTCCAAAACCAGGAAGCTATGACCAAGCTTTAACAGTGGTAATGGCAGCGGCAATGACGGTCGAGCTGCAGGTGACAGTGTGGCCGAGCTTCAAACGAGCTAGATCTATAGCATTTTCGGCAATAAGAAAGAACAGGTTGTTGGAGGCTAAAAAAGGCACGGTCATCTACAATAATCCATCAGCAAAGATGGCGGAGAAAAACGGCAATGGGCTTTAGCTACAGAGGTAATGAGGTTGTGGCTGGGGGCTTGGTCGGCTAGAGCTTGGACTCAACCAAACACCGACCAGTAACATTGCTGATAGTTATTAAAAATGAAATGTAAACCAAACACATACATTTGGAGTTTGAAGCATAATTATTACCAAACATCTCTGTATTGGCAAACCTCTTCAAAAATTCCACCATCACTATCTAAAGACATATTGTTATCCCGATGATTCTCAAGAACACATTCTTTCTTTCAAGTTTTCTCGCATTGAACTCATTGAATACTTGGCAAAGGACAAAAGTATTGAATATCAATGTTTAGTTTACCTTATTGTTAACGCAAAAGATTGACTCGCCTTTGAATTGTAGTGTCAAGAGAATAGTTATTTGATATAATGCTTGAGTTAGTAAGTTCCTTCACATGATATTGGTGGTGAGTGGTTGAGTACGACCAACTAGAGTATTAAATTCGCACATATACCAGAGTGTAGGTCCTAGTATCACCCTTTGTGTTGAACTGAATCTTTCATGAGTAAGACACCAACCCCAACTTGTGAAGAAGAACCATTGCTATTGTCTTCATGACACCCGAAGGATGGCCTAAACACCGAACCATGAGAAGGCAAATTCTATAGCACACTCAAATTGTTGAGGGAAAGAGACTCAACAAGATAGCTTAAAATCTGAACCTAAAAGACTACCCTCAAAGACCCAAAACTAGTTCTGAACCAGAACTTGAAAGAAAAGCAACATGTCTTCGGGTTTTTAATACATCCAAAAAAACATCTGTTTTTACCAGAGTCCAATGGACTCTATTTAGGATAGATAATGTGTGGCCAATGATGATGTCATCCTCTAGAAGGATTAGAACTCCTTGCCTCATAGGAAACTAAATACTTTAATGAAATTACTACCAAAAGAATCCTCCTCGAAGAAAGGAAAATACTGCCTAAACTAAATCCAAACGTAGACGTGATTTGAGAGAGTGACTGCTACATGTGGAATTTAGCCATACAAGATCCTTCCACATTCAAATTTGGATTGCCACAATAATTGGCCTATAAATTAAGAAGAAACTCTTGGCCCATCATTTATGACACTAAGTATAAGAACATATTGTGGACTAGGATCACCTGGCTTTGTTTCTTCCTTAGCTTGGAATTCAATTATGAGAGCGGTTAAAGCATCTTGCATCCTTTTGGTTCTTCATTTGGTCATGGGACCTCTAATTCATTGCAATGGGTCAAGTAGTGGATGCCCTTCTCTACTCATGTAGGAGTTGGATTCTTTTCTAGCTCATTGTCCACGTCCAAAACCTGTTGGTTGGATATCTCATGCCTCTTTGTCTCGTGCCTCATATTTCCATTAGTCCCCCTTTCTTTGAAAGGACTCGCACTCGAGTCCATAAAGTTTGCATCCAATTCAAACAAGGAAAGATCAGAGACATTAAACGTAGCACTAATCCCATAATCACTTGGAAGGTCGAGCTTGTAAGCATTCTCGCCCACGTGTGCAACAACTTGGAAAGGACCATCTCCTCGAGGATGTAGTTTAGTTCGTCATTGCACCGGAAACCTTTCTTTACGCATGTGAACCCACACCCAATCCCCAGGTTGAAAGCTCACTTTTTTCTGCCCTCTATTGGCAACTTAAACATAATGTTCATTTTTCTTAAGGCTTTGAAGGTGTACTTTCTCATGCAATTCTTGAACAAACTTAGTTTTTGCTGCACCATCAAGATTTACTTGCTCATTGCTTGGCAATGGCACTAGGTCAAGAGGTGTTAAGGGATTAAAACCATAAACAATCTCAAATGAGGAATAACCGATGGCAGAATGAACGGTTCTATTATAAGCAAATTCTGCAATTGGAATGCATTCTTCCCTACCTTTAAGATTCTTTTTTATCAATACTCGCAATAAAGTACCAAGAGTACGATTTGTTACCTCTATATGCCCGTTGGTTTGTGGATGTCCAATAGTTGCAAATAACAATTTCGTGCCCAACTTTCCCCATAAATGCTTCCAAAAGTAAATCAAGAATTAAAGTCACGGTCAGAAACTATGGTTTGTGGAATCCCATGTAACCGAATAACTTCTTCAAAGAATAAATCAACCACATGTTTCGCATCATCCGATTTCCTACAAGGTATAAAATGAGCCATCTTAGAAAATATGTCGCCCACTACAAAAATTGAATCCTTACCCCTTTGTGACTTTGGCAAACCTAATATGAAATCCATAGAAAGGTCATTTGAAGGAGTAGAAGGAATAGGTATGCGGGTATATAATCTCGGGGTGTGAGAAGTAGATTTATCCAAACGACATTAAATGCAAGAACTACACAGCTTTTCTACATTTCTTTTCATATTAGGCCAATAGAAATGTTCAATTAAAATGTCATATGTTCTCAAGACACCAAAATGACCCATGAGACCCCCTGAGTGTGACTCTCGAACTAAGAGTTTCTGAAGTGAACAATTCGGCACACATAACCTCTTTTCATGGAACAAGAACCCATCGTGCCTATAAAACTTATTAAAGGCTCCTTGTTCAGTAGCTACATAAATACTAGAAAAATTAGGATCAGTAGAATAAAGATCTTTAATGTACTCAAATCCCAAAATCTTAGTATCTAAAGAGCTTAAAAGAACGGACCTCCGTGAGAGTGTATCTGCAACAACATTCTCTTTACCTCATTTATACTTTATGACATATGGAAATGTTTCAAGAAAGGAACTCCACTTAGCATGTCTGTTATTCAACTTACATTGCCCATGTAAATACTTCATAGACTCGTGATCAGTGTGAATAACAAATTCTTTGGCCAGCAAATAATGTTGCCATGTCTCTAAGGCAAGAATTACTGCATGAAGTTCTTTGTCATAAGTTGGGTAATTGAGAGCAGCACCATTCATTTTTTCAAAAAAATAAGCTAGTGGTCGACTCTCTGTTTTAAGACTGTACAATACTGTACCTAATGCATCACATTCAAGCTCAAAGGTTTTGTTAAAGTCAGGCAAAGCTAATACAGGAGCAGTCATAAGATCTTTCTTTAATTGATTAAATGCATTCTCTTGGAGGTCACCCCACACGAATTGAACATTTTTCTTAACAAGTTCATTAAGGGGGGTAGCCTTTGAAGAAAAATCCTTAACAAACCTCCTATAGAATGAAGCAAGACCATGAAAAGACCGTACCTCATGCACGGTTTTTGGTCTTGGCCAGGAGGTTATAGCCTCGACTTTTGCTTGATCAACCTGTATACCTTTGGAACTAACAACAAATCCAAGAAATATAACACTTTCCACACAAAAGGTACACTTCTTGATATTAGCAAACAACCGATTTTCACCAAGACACTTAGAACAGATTTAAGATGCATCACATGCTCTTCCAAGTTCTTGCTATAAATGAGTATGTCATCAAAATAAACAACGATGAATTTTCCTATGAACTACCTAAGAACATGATTCATTAGTCGCATGAATGTGCTAGATGCATTAGTTAATCCAAAAGGCATGACTAACCATTCATATATACCAAACTTAGTTTTAAAGGCAGTTTTCCACTCATCACTAGCTTTAATGCGTATTTGATGATACCCACTTTTAAGGTCAATTTTAGTATAAATTTTAGAACCATGCAACTTCTCAAACATTTTATCAAGGCAAGGTATGGGGTTTCTATACTTAATTGTAATTTTATTAACAACTCTACAATTAGTACACATTTTCCACGTACGTTCCTTCTTTGGAACAAGGATGACTAGAATTGCGCATGGACTAAGACTCTTTCTTACATGACCTTTATCTAGTAAATCCTCAACTTGCTTCCGAAGTTCTTTGGTCTCTTCAGGATTGGCTCTATAGGCTGGACGGTTGGGGATTACTGTGCCAGGAAAGAAGTCAATTTGATGCTCAATCCCTCTTAACGGTGGTAGTCTTTGAGAAAGATCTTCCAAAAAAATATCTTCAAAGTCCTGCAAAACAACTCTGACTTGCAAAGGTAAGTCACTTGGTAGCTTATCAGCAGTAAATAACACCTCTTGAAAAATAATTAATACAAATTCTTTATTTGCATTCAACGCTCTATCAACATCCTTCATGCAAACATAAAAATTACCTTTCAGAATTTCAGGCAACGGCTTTTCACTTTCGGTTGTACTCACAAGACCTGAAGCCTTACCTTTAGAAGTTGAAGGAAACTTCTTACTCCTGGTTGGCTCAAGTTTTGTACCGGTTTGTGTGACTATCGACCATTCTTCAATCTTCTTTTGCCCATTTGTCCACTCCATTTGCTTCACCCTTTGTTGTTGCTGGAATTTACTAATTTCCGAAGGAAGCAATGGTGCTAATGTGTGGGCCTTTCCATTCTTGATAAGGTGATATTTATTAGTATTCCCTAAATGACTTGCATTACAATCATATTCCCAAGGCCTTCCCAATAATAAATGACTAGCCTGCATAGGAACAACATCACAAAAAACTTGATCAGCATAATTTCCAATTTGAAAACTTACCAAAGTTTGCTTTGTAACATGGAGTGATCCACTTTGGTTCATCCATTGCAGCTTAAATGGTTTCCGATGCAATGAACATTTAAACTTCAATTTATCTACAAGATAGGTAGAAACTAAGTTAGTACAAGATCCTCCATCAATAATTAACATACAAACTTGATCTTTGATATAACACTTAGAATGGAAAATATTTGTCCATTGATCCTCAGTGTCCTCTTCGGGCTGAGCACTCAAAGCTCTTAATGTAACTAAACAATCTCTAGATAGTTGATCTTCTTAATTATTTGAACTGAATAAGGGTTTGAAATTACTTAATTTTGAAAAAGTTTGTGGTGTAAACTTCTTTCCACTTGCTGGATTGGATGTCGAAACTCGTCTTCATGGGGCACTTCCAGAACTTGATGAATTAAATCTACCGGTTTGGCGAGCATTATTGTTGTTGCGCCAATCGCTGCTCGGGTTTGAGCTCCTTAAATTTTGTGGCACCTTTTAAGTTGCTTCTCAACTTTTTCAGTCATTTGTAACATCTGCTTAAAGTTGTTATAATGATGCAACTTGACTAGATGAGCAATGTTCTTATTAAGTCCATTCATGAACCTTGCCATTGTAGACTCCTCGTCTTCATCAACGTTAGCACGTAACATGGCGAGATCCATCTCCTTGTAGTAGTCATCTACACTGTTGTTCCCTTGAGTCAAGCCTTGAAGCTTTTGCAATAACTCTTTTTTGTGGTAAGGGGGAACATACGTCTTTCTCATGATTTTTTTTAGCGGAACCCATGAAGAAATTGGTTGCTTGAACTTCTCCTCCCTTTGGCGACAAGTCTTTCACCACCAAGTATACGCATGTCCAAAAAAATCTACCACAACTAGCTTAACCTTCTTTCTTTTGGAATACTCATGGATATAAAAAATTTCAACTTTCTCCTCCCATTACTTGTATGCTTCCGAATCATTCTTGCCTTCAAATTCAAGAATTTGCAACCTGATGCTGGCAAGATTATCATTCTTCTTGGACTTTCTCTTACTCTTTTTAGAATATCAGTCCTCATCCAAACTTAAACTTTCGGATTCTTTCTCCTCAGATGAACTACTTGTCTCCTCCTTTCTGGATTTCTTCTTTTTCTCACCATGGTTTCCTTGTCTATCCTCTTGATGCTCCTTGTCTTTGGATGCTTCCGCAATTGAGGCTTCCTTTGCGGATGCAACTTGAGCCATGGTAATTTCCATTTGATCAATTCTCCTATGGACTAGATCCATAGCCGTGGCTAAGTTCTTGTGGTATTCCATCATGTCTCTTTCTTCGTTCTTTTGGGTTTGTGGCCATCTTTGCACAAAACAATGTTAGTAATAAAATAGCCTACCTCACTTCCCTCTAACCAATTACCCAATTTATAGATCTCTCATCGATTCAAGGTTGAACTCTCTTTTTTGTTTTATTTTTTTTTTATAGTGACTTTGTTGTTGAGTAAGTTCACTCACACTCAATTACTTTTCTAAAAGTTCTAACCCATATAAGCTTCAAGAGTCACAAGAATTAATGTGTAATCAAATTCAAATCAAAGCAAGAACAAGGACATATGAGGTCAATACAGTGATGAACAAAAACAAAATATTCTTTCAAAGAACTAGGAACAAAAGTATGACTGAATTTGAAAATAAAAGAAATAGGGTTTAATGGTCGAAGGTTCTCAAAGTGCTCGTGCTTGAATATGCTTCGTGATTGTGAAGTTTCAATAGATCATCCGATCATAGGCTACACATCACCAATTTGTAGTTCTTGATCAAATCCTATCTCAAACAAGATTCCGCTTCGTCTGAGAATTCTTTCACAACAAGTCACAAAAATTCCAGTAGCCAATAATATCACAATTTGCAACACAGTTTTCGACAGCAAAGTTCAATAAGTCGAATTCTTTTTAATCACTTAATACCCACATTGATAAACAGAGCACAAAAACAATGATGACTTGAGCATATTATCATATACTTCAACCGTGGGGTGGGGATGTCGAATTTAAACAATTGGACGGAGATGTCTCAAATCGAGAAAAGAATTGAAGAACTCACGAAGACAAAACAAAAATTCACAGAGACAGAACAAGAACTCACGGCACACAAAAGCAAAGCAACAGTTTGAACAAAGGGATATGATCAACAGAAAGAAACAACCCAAAGGTAGCTCTAATACTAAATTGATACGAACCTTCTACCTAAGTATTAAATTCGCACATATACCAGAGTGTAGGTTCAGTATCGCCCTTTGTGTTGAACTGAATCTTTCATGAGCAAGACACCAACCCCAACTTGTGAAGAAGAACCATTGCTATTGTCTTCATGACCCCCAAAGAATGACCTAAACACCCAACCGTGAGAAGGCAAATTCTTGGAACCAAAAAGCACACTCAAATTGTTGAGGGAAAGTGACTCAACGAGATAGCTTAAAATCTAAACCTAAGAGAATACCCTCAAAGACCCAAAGCTAGTTCTAAACCAGAACTTGAAAGAAAAGAAATATGCTCTCCGATTTGTAATTCATCCAAAAAAAAATCTATTTTATTATAAAGGCTGATGGCCTCTATATAGATTTGATAATGTGAGACCAATGAGGATGTCATCCCCTAGAAGGATTAGAACTCCTTGCCTCATAGGAAACTAAATACTTTAATGAAATTACTACCAAAAGAATCCTCCACAAAGAAGGGAAAATACGGCCTAAACTAAATCCAAACGTAGACGGGATTTGAGAGAGTAGCTGCCACATGTGGAATTCGGCTGTACAGGATCCTTCCACATTCGAATTTGGATTGCCACAATAATTGGCCTATAAATTAAGAAGAAACTCTTGGCCCATCATTTATGACACTAAGTATAAGGACATATTGTGGACTAGGATCGCCGGGCTTCGTGTCCTCCTTAGCTTGGAATTCAATTATGAGAGCTGTTAAAGTATCTTGCATCCTCTTAGCTCTTATCCTGGTCATGGGACCTCCAATTCCTTGCAGTGGGTCAAGTAGTGGACGCCCTTCTCCACTTGTGTAGGAGTTGGACTCTTCATTTTTTCCTAGCTCATTGTCCACGTCCGAAACCTGTTGCTTGGATGTCTCATGCCTCTTTGTCTCATGCCTCATATTTCCATCACACCCATAGAAGTTGTACTGCTCTTAGTGGTACTTCTCCAGCTGAAATTGTTGCTACAAAATTGATCACAAGAGCTGCCACATTCACTGTGAGCTGAAACTGAATGAATTTTTGGATGTTGTTGTATACGCATCTTTCCCATCTCAATACTATGGCAACGGATGCGAAATTGTCATCTAGAATGACAATACTAACATAATTTTAATATGTTAGTGTTCATTAAATAATTAGCAGAAATAACTTTATATCTACTATTTAAAGTTACACATATTAAACAAATTTTTATATGCTCTTAATAGAATATTTTTTTAAAAAAATAGGAAAACATGATATTTTAACTAGTTATATAATTATATAAAGTGGTATTAAATTAACTAAAAAAGAACTTTATAGTTCATAAATAAAATAAAATAAATAAAAAATATAAATTACATATTTCAAAAACTAAACAAAAATTTTCTTAAAAAATTAATATTTCTTAAATTTTAAAGTATCATTGGGCACACTCCACGTCTTGAGTATGGCAAAATGACTAGTATTGTGAAATAAAAGGTTTATTGTTGTTGTATAAAATCTGATTTAAAAATGTGAAGAAAAAAAAAACACATATTCCAAAAGTTTTTTCAATATAATTACAAAATAATAAAATTCTTGCACCACCCACGCTAGTATCACAGTAAACTGTGGTAAGCTTAATAAAAGCACCAAAAAAGGAATCGCAACATTTTCTCCTCTCTTTTTTTTCTTTTAATTGCTTTTTCTTCTTTTTCTCTGAGAAAGAAATAGATTCTTAGCGATAGAAATTATGGCTAGAGAGTAATCAATTATTGGCGAGAAATGTCGAAGGAAGCTACAATTGGGAAGTTGTGGCTTTGACCTACCTTTAATTGCAAAAAATATCTTTTTCAGGACCACATGAATTTTGGGTCTCATCACACAAATGGTACTAGAAATCTTGGATTATGATGACCACAAGATATTAAAATGGAAAAGAAGAAAACAAAGACCAAGAAAAAAAAGAAGACAAAAGGCATACTGTTTTTCCTACTTATCCAATTACCTATGAAAATGTATCTTTATGAATGTTTGCAATTCAAATCATCTTTACATATGAGAAGCAATTTGTAAAGGTAGCAAAGCTATAAATCTTGCAAGGTCTGAATTCTGGAGATATAAAAATGTACATCTTTGGATTTAGGGAAGAAACAACTTTATTAAAACTTTCGCTCACTTTGCTTTTTCCATTTTTCATTTTCATTCTCTTTCTTTCCGAATGGATTTTTCGTCCTTCAAAAGTCTTAAAGAATCTCCCACCTTCACCACCAAAACTTCCCATAATTGGAAAGCTTCATCAACTTGGTGCCATCCCCCAATGCACTCTGAGATCGTTAGCTCACAAGTCTGGTCCAATAACGCTACTTCATCTAGGCAAAGAAACCAAGATTTGTCGTCTCCTCTCACGATGCGGTGAAGAAGTCCTCAAAACACATGACACAATTTTTGCCAGTAGGCCTAAAACAAGCATGGCCGAAAGACTTCTGTGCAAATTCAAGGATGTAGGTTTTGCACCTTATGGTCATTATTGGAGGCGAGTAAAAAGCATTTGTGTACTTCAGCTTCTAAGTAACAAAAGGGTTCATTCATTCAAGAGTGTACGTGAAGAAGAGATTTTGTTAATGTTGGAAAAAATAAGAGAATCTTGTTTGTCGTCTTTGGTTATATATATAAGCAAGATTTTAGAAACACTTGCTAACGATATAGTTTCCAGGATCGCCATAGGGAAAAGGTACTCAGGAGAAAAAGATGGGAGTAATTTTAAGGAGTTCTTTGAGGACTTGGTTATACTTTTGGGAGTTTTGAAATGTTGGTGATTACATCCCATGGCTTGCTTGGATTAATCACATCAACGGTTTTGAGGCAAAGTTGAATAGGACTGTAAAAGAATTGGATAAATATTTGGAAAATATTGTTGAAGAAGGAATAAAGAGATTGGAGAAAAGAGTAAGCGAGGAAGGTGAAAGTGAAGGTGAAGGTGAAGAGGGGAAAGGGCACCAGAATTTTGTGGATGTTTTGCTTGAGGTCCAGAGGGAAAATGCCATTGGTTTTTCTATGGATCGCGATTCAATTAAAGCTATAATTCGGGTAAAGTTTGATTCTACTCTATATCTTTCTTACTTATTTAGTGTGTGGAGGGGCTAATGCAACTTTTGAAGAATAAAGTAGGATTATTTTTTTCCAAGTAAAATGAAAGTTGTATTAACTTTGCAAAAGTTAATGTGTACATTCAAAGTGGCCAAGATGGACTCTTTTTAGCACTACTGTAGGCTAAGACTAATTGACTACATGTCAAGTACTACAACCTCCTCCTTTCCTTAATCAATCCCACAAAAAAACACAACATAAATCTAGTGGCAAACCTAACCATATTAACAACAAGATTGGTTAAACTTATCATGTGATTCCTTGCCATGCTCAATCTCCTACACACTAAACAGCCACTCCTCTTCTTTATTGTTTTTGGCTAACTAATCCAAACTTTTAGCTTGCTGATATTCCTGCCATGATTGGGTTGCCAATTCGACTACCTTCCTTTCCTCCATCCATTCTCCTTTAAAAATCCATAAATTCCTACTCTTCCATATTATCCACAGGAGGTAAACCGAGAGTTGTGCTCTTTCTTCCCATGCTTTAGCTTTCGGTTTAGAACATATAACTTGCCACCACTCACTGAAGCTAATTCCATGTTGTTCAATATGATTCCATGACACCAGAGCCATTTTCCATATATTCTTGACTCAGGAGCAAGTGAGCATGATATGTTCCATCCTTTCTTCTCCATCTTCACACATGGGGCTTGTTGAATCCACTGATAGTCATCTTTGTTGCAACCAAACATTGAGAGGAAGAATATCATTGCAATATCTCCAAACAAAAGTGCCGCAATTTCCCTTTTATGTTCATTTTCCAGGTTTGCCTCCATATTGACTGCATATTGTATCTATGACTGCTGCTCTCTACTTGTTGCTCCTTCTCTTGTCTTACAATTGAATATATGTCGATTTAACTGTATACTCTTTATCTAGACTAAAGTGCCATATCAGATGGTCTCGGCTGCCTGGAGATTCCAATTTCAGTTGCAAAATAGCTTGTTCATTCTGCTTTGGGAAAATCCTTGAGATGAGTTGCTCGCTTACCCACATTACTTATTGTTGGTCATGCTGCCTAAATTTGAGTACGAATTCCTGCCTTCTAGGTATCCAAGGAGACGCCCACACCCAAATTGTTCTTCCATCCCCTACTTGATATCTTGCCCCATTTTTTATAACATGTTTTGCCCCCATCCATCCCTTCTAAAGCCAAGATGCATTTCCTTTTGATTCTGTTCTCATCAGCTTCGCATGTGGAAAAATATTTTGCTTTCATAATTTGGCTCATCATCAACTCAGGTTTTTTCATTCCTTGCCAAAGTTGTTTAGCAAGTAATGCATCATTGAACTTCCG
The DNA here is from genome assembly GCA_020080225.1 of Gynochthodes officinalis. Classification (NCBI taxonomy): domain Eukaryota; kingdom Viridiplantae; phylum Streptophyta; class Magnoliopsida; order Gentianales; family Rubiaceae; genus Gynochthodes; species Gynochthodes officinalis. The sequence continues at coordinate 20,216,370 of CM034619.1, forward strand.
GATATCCTGAAACCCCATTCCTCTCTCACTCTTGGCTTTCGTCATTTCTTTCCACGCTATCCAATGAATTTTTTGGTTTCCTTCCTTTTGTGTACCCCATCAAAAATTAGCCAAAAGTTTGCAAATTTCTTGGCATATACCCATTAGCAGCTTGAAGCATCCCATAACATAAGTTGGAAGTGCATTAACCACCTCTTTGATTAGGACTTCTTTTCCAACCATCCTCAAAAATCTATTATTCCAATTTTGCATTCTTTTCTGAACTTTTTCTATAACGCTCCTTTTTGGATCTCCTACTTTCATCAGCAACCCCAAATATTTGGCATTATGTTGTTCTTTCACTTCTGCCAACATTTGACATATCTAGCTTTTTTGCTCCCTTTTCACATTATGACTGAAGAACACAGATGACTTCTCCATATTTATGAGCTGTCCTGAACTTTGGCTATAGCTGTTGAGGATAGTTTGCATTTGTTGTGCATGTCATGTATCTACCTCACAAAACAGTAATGAGTCATTGGCAAAAAAACAAATGTGTTATGATAGGTCCCTTCCTACTAGCCCTAATTCCCTTATATTCCCCTCACACTAGCTTGTTTGATTAAGTTAGATAAAGCCTCCAAATGATAAGAAACAAGTAGGGTGAAATAGGATCCCCCTGTCTAATACCTCTTGAAGGTTGAAAAAATCCACATTTTTCTCCATTTATATTAATTGACATTGTAGCCGTGCTAATACCCTACCTTATCTAACCTATGAAGCCTCTCTCAAACCCCATATTCTTCATAACTTTCTCCAAGAATTGCCATTCAACTCTATCATATGCTTTTGCCATGTCAATTTTCATTGCCATGTACCCTTTCCTTCCTTTCATTGAGTTTAAAGTGTGTATGCGTTCATGTGCTATGACCACATTATCATTTATTTGTCTCCCCAGAATAAAGGCTAATTGATTCGGGCTAATAAACTTATTAAGACAGATTTTGAGTCATTCAGCCAATATTTTTGAAATGATTTTATAAACCACATTACACAAACTTATTGACATATATTGCGAGATAGACACAGGCATTTGGGCCTTAGGTATCAATGTGATCAGTGTATGATTGGTTTTTCTCAACATTTTGCTATGAGTGAAAAAATCATTAACTGCAATGCAAATATCAAATCTAACCACATTCCTATATTATTGAAAGAAAATAGGAGTCATACCATTGGGTCTAGGTGCTTTGGTGGGGTGCATTTGGAAAGGGCTTTTTTGATTTTGGCTTTCTCCACTGGTTTCATCAACCTTTTGTTCATGGCCTTGGTGATGGATTTAGGCATTTCTTCAAGAATGGACTGACAACGTGTTAGCTTGCTGGATATGGACAACTTCTCATAGTATTCCACTATGTCCTTTTGCACCTCCTCCTTAGACTCACATAGCTCCCTCTTGGCTATTTGTAATCTTTCTATAGCATTCACCTTCCTCCTTTGTAATGTTGTTGCATGAAAGTTTTTTGCATTTTTATCCCTTTTCTTTAGCCATTGATTCTGGATTTTTGTTTCCAATATTCTTCTTCATCTTTGTATGCCTACTGAAGTTGTTTCCGTAGCCCACACCATCTCTTCCAATCTCTTGTGCCTCCCTCTTGATAAAAATTAAGACCAAAGTAGGATAAAAATTTGCCAATTTGGAGCAACAAGAGCATGTGTCCTATCTCATAGCTAATCAATTTCTTCTTTTTTTTTTGGTATTTTATACTACTATATATTTAGTTGGTTGTGTTAGCAGTTGCTATACTAATGGATTCCCATTATAGTCCTCAAATTAAATTTTGAAGATAAAGTTTTTCTTTAACCCTATTGGGTAGTGAAAATTTGAACCCAATAAAATTAGAACTAATTTCTTTTCGAGATATTCTATTTTTTTTTTTTTGAATTTTTGTCAGGAATTTTGTGACAAATGAAAGGGAATAGTTATTACTAATACGAAATAACTATAAAGAAAAAAGGCTAATCAAGTTCAAAAAAAGTAATCTAAATATAGAAATTTTACTTCAAAATTTGACAATTAATGAAATAAAATTTCCATTTCCAACATTTTTCAAGACATGTTCTTTGGTGGAACTGATATTACATCCACGCTCTTAGAACGGGCAATTGCTGGGCTCCTGAAAAATACAAATGCTATGACTAGATTACAAAATGAGGTGAGACATTTCTCAGTTTGCAACTCGTATCACATCACGAAGGATGATTTAGACAAACTCCCATACTTCAAAGCTATTATCAAAGAGACTCTTCATATGCATCCTTCGGCTCCATTGCTAGCTCCTCGAGAATCAAGCAAGGATGTCAAAATGATGGGGTATGACATTGCAAATGCACTCAAGTTTTCATCAATGCTTGGGCAATCGAAAAAGACCCGTACTTGTGGGAAGATGTAGATGAATTTCAACCTGAGAGGTTCTTAAATAGTTCAATTGACATCAAAGGGCAGCATTTTCAGCTGATCCCATTTGGTTCTAGAAGACGAAGTTACCCTGGTTCTAGATTTGCCTTAGTAATAGCTGAACTTGCTCTTTCAAATTTGATTCGTAAATTCAATCTCACATTGGCTGATGGAACAAGACCCGAGGAACTAGATATGACTGAAGCTCATAGTCTTGTGACCCAAGAAAAATCTCTCTACTTCTGATTGCAATTCTACCTAAATAGGCACCTCTGTGTTAGATAAAATCTTTTGTTCCATTATCGTGTAGTGTTTTACAGAAAGTGTTACTTGAGGTTGATGTGTTTTACTGCAATGTTGCTTGAGGTTGCTATCTGTTTCACTAGCAGAGTAGAACTTCCCTTCTCTGCCCCCCCGCCCTCCCCCTCTATCAGAGAACCCTATTCATGTAGAATGTTTTTCAGTTGGCCGCATGTGGAAGTGTACCATTGTTTTCTCAGATTGTTTGCTTGTTATCTTGGTATAACAATGTGGTACTAGCGGCTACGTTTTCAAATTGATCCTCCAACAAGAGGGGCTTCCATTTAAAAAGATATAAAAACAAAAGGGCAACAATGTTACAAAATTTAGAAAGACAATTAATTTTGTTTCCATAACACTATGGTAAGAAAAGGTAACTTTATAGAAATTTTTTGAAAATTTAAATCATTTTAATTGGTAAAAAGGTTGAAGGGGAGGAGACCAAAATCTTAATTGTAAATACCAAAATAATCAATTCAGTGTTAGGAGGCTTTACAAGAAATTGAGTTAAATTTCTCCTTGATCCTAAGTCAAATGTTTGAACCTGCAATGTATGTATGATATAAGAGCATGGCAAGTGGAGGTTAATAAAATATAGAGTAAAAAAAGATAATTTTATTTTGTGTATTTGCTTGTGTGTGTGTGTGTGTGTGTGTTTTTTTTTTTTTTTGGGATAACAACTACAACAACACATTATTTAATAAAACATATGCATGGACTAGAACTGAATTTATGGGCATAAATACACTTAAATATAAGTTCCTATTAAGAATTACTCAAATCTGTCAGATATATCACCTAAAATAGTTTTTGTATATTCTTTGTGTGTTATCTCTTTATGTAATTAGTAATTGTCTGTTTACCTTACTTAGCATAGAATTGTCTATAAATGTACACTCAACCTTGTACAGTAATATACAACATATACAGCAATCATTCCACAAATTCTATGGTTTTACACTTTCTTACATGGTATCAGAGCAAGTGATTTGACACTACTTCTGCTCAAACAAAAAAAATTCAAACCATCATTCACAAGTTTGCTATTTTTTTTCCTTTTATTATTATTTTTTGGTGAAATTCCAATTTTACCCTCATCATCACAAAACCCTAGCCGTCATCTGTCACTTTCCAACCTTGCCCCCGCTGTCCACTACCAAATTTCCAAATTGCCCCCGCCACAATCGCCATGGCGAATCCGTCACCTCGTGATCCGGTACCACCGCTGCAAATTCATCAGCCCCACGCGACCCTTATCAGCTTTCTGCCGCTGATTTTTGGACAGGGAATATCGTATCCACCAAACTAACTAGCGAAGAAAATTGGCAAGTTTGGAGCGACCAAGTGCAGATAGTTTTTTTAGCTAGAAATAAGTTGTATTTTCTTACCAGTACCCTCGAGCGACCTTCTAGCAATAGCACCGACGCTGCAAAATGGGATCTGTGCCATGCCGCCGCAAAAACTTGGATCACTCATTCCGTCAACCCATCTCTTGAATCGATGGTTTCTCGACTTCCCAGGGTAGCGTCTATCTGGAACACCTTGAAGGATAGCTTCGACCGAGTCAGCAAATCTCAAATCTTTTCGATCAAACAAGCTATCAGTGACATGAAACTCATCGCCAGTGTCTCGATCTCCCACCTCACTACTTTTTACCTCCACCTCAAGGATCTTTGGACCGATTTAGACGTCCAACAGTCGCCCATCCGCTGCACCTGTGGCCACTGCGATTGTCAAGTGAATGACTGCCTCAGATCGCACAAAAATGAAAATCATGCAATGACTTTCTTGCTTGCTCTTCCGGAGAAATTTCACATTTTGCGAACCCATGTTCTTGCCCTTGATGATTTCCTCTCCCTCGAGAAGCTGCATGTGCTAGCCAAGCAAGATCTTCACCAACGCACCCCACAGGACGGCCAACCTCTCACCAGTGATGGTGCAGCTTTTGCTTCTCAAAGGAATCCAATTGAATCTTCTGGACCAGTGAAGAACAAAATCAATTCAGCAAGTTGGCCTTCCGGGTTTTGGACCTCAACATTCACAAAATAGGCCTTCTGGGCCAAGAGTGCCTAATGCACTTCTTGGCCCTCAGCCCTCTCCAGGCTTGTCTGCTGGGCCACACCCTTTCTTTACCCATTGTAAGAAACAGGGCCATGGCCGCGAGGCCTACTTTCTTCTTGTGGGCTATCCCTCTAACTGGAAGCCCAAACATTGAGGCTGCTCACATAAAAAGAATATTGGTCCTGGGCCTCTGGCCCATAATGCTACCACTCATGGCCAACCTCTTCCTCCTCCTGGATTTGGGCCTCTTTCTGCCCCTTTTGGATATAACCCTCAACCCATGGACTCCTATGGTGGCCCTAATTCTTTTACTAATCCATCTTCATGTTTTAGTGTAGGTATCTTAGGCTCTGCGACCCTTAGCCCTAGCAATATTTATGGCGATTCCTTTGGGGTTCATCTCACAGTGGATCAACAGCAAAAACTTGTCACTCTCCTCAATCAGATGGGGCCTTCTAATTCCACGACCAACTTCTCAAGTACCACTACACCTTCTAAACTTTTTTCATCTATTTGGATTATCGACTCAGGTGCCAGCGACCATATCACATGTAATTTGCCTCTTTTAGATTCATTTTTTCCCTATGCCGCCCCTATCTCCATCACTTTACCTAATCACTCTACCAGTCCTGTTACCCATATTGGCCATTCCCGACCCTATCCTAAACTACATCTCACACATGTCCTCTATGTACCACATTTTAAACACAATTTGTTATCCATACGCAAACTCACTCGTGATAATAATTGTGTGACCATATTTTTTGACAATTTTTGTGTCTTTCAGGACCATACGACTGGAGATCTAATCGGGCTCGGCATGGCTAATCGAGAGGTTGTAATTTTTATGTTCTTCCACTCCCAATTCATTTTATTTCGTTTTTCAAAGTTATTTAAATTCCACAAGGAATACTGCTGGCATTCCTCAACTTTTTTCCAATTGTAATTCCAATTTTATGAATAAAATTGATTATAATATTTGGCATCGCCGTCTTGGTCATTCCTCCTTAAAGACTTTTCATGCTCATGGAAAATCAATTTTGTGTCCTATATCGTTTTCCTGTCCCATTTGTCCTTTAGCCAAACAAATTCACAGTGCTTTTCCAACACGAATCACTACTACCACATCCACTTTCGAATTAGTCCATATGGATATCTAGGGTCCCCATCGAACTCCCAGTCATGATGGTGCATGATATTTCCTTACCATTGTTGATGACTTTTTTCTTGCTACCTGGATATTCCTTTTACAGTCCAAATCTCAAGTTTTTTCCAAAATTCAACACTTCATCTCTATGGTGTTCACTCAATTTGGCTCACTTGTTCGATGCATCTGCTCTGATAATGGGACCAAATTCTTCTCTAGTGAGTGTCGCTCATTCCTTGCTAGTTAAAGTATCTTTCATGAGAGCTCCTGCATTCATACTCCTCAACAAAATGGAGTTGTTGAGCGCAAACACCGTCATTTATTAGACGTTGCATGAGTCTTTATGTTTCAAGCTCACATCCCACCCCGATTTTGGTGTGAATGCATCCTCACTGCGACATACATTATTAACCGCTTGCCTTCCTCATCCATTCATGATCTGAGTCCATTTCAAATACTATTTAGCAAACCACCCATCCTTGAACACCTTTATGTTTTTGGCTATCGTTGTTATACCACTACCTTGGGAGCACGTGACAAATTTAGTCCACGTGCTACTCCGTGCATTTTTATAGGTTACCTTCCTTCTCAGAAGGGTTATCGCTTGTATGACCCCACTTTTAGCAAATTTTTTGTTAGTCGCGATATGATCTTTCAAGAAAATGTGTTCCCTTTTTTCTCTTCTTCTTCAACACAATCACCTGCAACTCTGCCCGCTTCGACAAATCCAGTTGTATGGTCCGACGAGACTCTTTTTTCGTCGTCTCTTCCTGTGGATCTTCCGACTTCTCAAGATGAGTCACTCACCTCTATAACATCGACCGATCTTCCTATTCCATCTCTAGATGTTCAACCTCCACTTCTCTCAATCACACAAGATTCCATCTTAGAAACATCCCTAAGCCTTTCTAGCTGTGTCTCTCAACCTCCCATCTAGAGTCCTGATTATATTTGCCCTACCTTACTCTCGGCATCTTGTGTCTCGCTTTATCCCATCTCCAATTACTTATCTATGGCTAACTGCCATCCCCCCTACCAGCACTTTATTGTTTCCATATCCGCCATCTAGGAACCTACCACCTTTCCGGATGCTGCCACCAATCCCAATTGGGTGGTTGCCTTGGAAAATGAATTTCATGCTCTTCAAGCTAATCATACTTGGGATGTGATTTCGTTGCCTCCTAGTCGTTGTCTAATCGGGTGCAAATGGGTTTACAAGGCAAAATATCATGCTGATCATTTTCTTAAGCGGTACAAGACCGGCCTAGTGGCTAAAGGTTTTAAACAGAAAGAAGACATTGATTATCAGGATACTTTTTCTCCTACTGCTAAGCATGTCACTGTTTGCCTTCTCTTCACCATTGCCGCTGTCCATGATTGGCCTCTTTTCCAGATGGATGTTCAAAATGCTTTTCTTCATGGTGACCTTTTCGAGGAGGTATATATGGAGCTACCCCCCAGATTTCGCACTCAAGGGGAGCCTTTAGTATGTCGACTGTGGAACTCCTTATATGGGTTGAAGCAAGCATCCTGTCAATGGAATACCAAATTCACTAGTGCCCTCCTCCAACATGCTTTTCATTAGTCTCACCATGACTATTCATTATTCACCAAAATGCAGGGTACATCCTTTGTTGCATTACTTATTTATGTTGACGATATATTAATTACAGGCAACAATCAAGATGGAATCGCTGACCTCAAACAATACCACAATGCTACGTTCTTCATGAAAGATTTTGGCCAGTTGAAATTCTTCCTTGACCTTGAGATTGTTCGATCTCCCGATGGTATTTCACTGAGTCAGGGCAAGTACACATTGGATTTGATATCTGAGGTTGGATTGGCCGGTTCTAAACCTTCAGTTATTCCTATGGAACATAACAAAAAATTCACAAGCATTGAATATAACCATGGTTCAAATGAGAAAGTCAATGATTTGCCTCTTGAAGAGCATTTAGTATATTAGAGACTAGTTGGCAGACTCACCTACTTGAATCTCACCAAGCCTGATATCACATTTCCAGTTCAACTTCTTAGCTAGTTCATGCACAATCCAAAGCAATCTCATATGGAAGCAGCCTTAAAAGTGATCAAGTATCTAAAGAGTTGCTCAGGCCTTGGTCTTATGTTCTCGTCATCCTCAAAGTTTTAACTACGAGCTTTCTGTGATTCAGATTATAGCACATGCCCAATGACAAGGAGATCCACCACCAGATTCAACATCATGCTTGGAAATTCTTTAATATCTTGGTGTTCGAAAAAACAGCCCACTGTTTCACTATCATCAGCCGAGACAGAATATCAAGCTATGCAAGTTACAACTAGTGAAATAGTGTGGATCATGGGACTTCTCAACGATTTTGGTTTTCATATAAGATAACCTGCTTTACTTTATTGTGACAATGAAGCTGCAGAGAAAATAGCAGCAAATCCAAGTTTTCATAAACGTACCAAACACATTGAGGTTGAATGCCATTATGTAAGAGAAAAGCTCCAGCAAGGCATCATTGCGACATGCCTCATATCCACCAAGGAGCAACTAACAGATTTGTTAACTAAAGCACTAAACAGCAAGCAACATTGGCATCTTCTTTCCAAACTTGGAGTATTTGACTTATACAAATCTCCAGCTTGAGGGGGAGTGTTAAGGATTACTCAAATCTGTTAGATATATCGCCTAAAATAGTTCCTGTATATTCTTTGTGTGTTATCTCTTTATGTAATTAGTAATTGTCTATTTACCTTACTTAGCATAGAATTGTCTATAAATGTACACTCAACCTTGTACAGTAATATACAACATATACAACAATCATTCCACAAACTCTCTAGTTTTATACTTTCTTACAATTCCATATTATTTAATAAAAGAGATGAATGGACTAGAACTGAATTTATAAGCATAAATATCCTTAAATCTAAGTTTTAGAATTTGATACTCAAGAATGGCCTTTCTTAGTGATAACTATAGTAGGTCCTAATTGTTTATTTAAAGTGATAACAAAGCCTAAATGATATTACTTGTATTGAACAAATAAAAGTGGAAAGGGATACATCTACAAGATTTTTGCTTAACTTGGTGCAGCTGATTGTTGAGGAACTAAACATGTATAGCATGATTAGATTTCAAAACAATAATGCAAGTATTTTTGCATGGAAATTTATTTGTTTCCCTCACACAAAGTAGAAGCTTTAACACTCTTTTAGATCACATCCATCCAAAGAGCTTTATCCCAAAGGGAAAAAGATTCAAGAAAACAGAATCGTAGTAAGCTTTATTCATGAAATACGCTTGTAGAGAAGTAGTGTTCCTTGTATATTAACTTAATTGTATGCATCAAGATTAGCAAGGAGGGAAGCCTCGGCAGCCTTGAACATGACGCAACTCTGTCTTTCCCTATCCCTTAACTTTTTCCACAGTAATGTTGGCAGTGGCACCTCCCTTAAATGGAATTCATGTACGTAAGCTCTTTCATGTCAACCAAAGTGCAAAATACTCCGTGGCCTTGGTCAGTCTTTCGCTGTTTCTTATATTAAAATTGTGAGATTGAGTAAATTGGACCTCCATTCTTGATTGTGATGTGCATATCATCAAAATAACCCATTTTTGGTATGGCTCCATCAACCTTTGCTGATGAACTCTAAATTGTTGCGTTTTTGGTCTCCCAACTAATGTGGAAAAAAGTTCAAAATTATTGGATTAATTATTTGGCCTATTAGGGAGTTTAACCCTACTATTTATAGCTTTTAAAGAACTGTAAATCATGATCAGGAGATATAAAAATTCAGGCAGAATTTTTGTGTCAATTTTCAGCAAGTTTCTAGTCTGTGCAGTTTTAATCAAATTGACAATCTGAGGGCCAACGTTAGCTAATTAGACTGAAATTTTTATTGGTGGTATAGGACATATTACTCTACATTTTGAACAGTGAAGATCAGATTTCAACGGTTCAAAATTGAGATATAAAGTTTGCAAGTTTGCTGCAGTTTTGTGGTAAAGTTTTTCACACTTTGTTCTTTGTTTGAGATTTGGTTATTTTTGTTGATTGTTACGGCCATATCTCACTTGTGTACTTTTTAGAAATTGTAATTGACACTTTATTTATTGATAGTAAAGTTTTGGTGGTGGACTTAAGGTTCCCGTAGTTTTTCCTCTTCATATTGAGGAGGTATTCCATGTAAAAAAAATCTTGTGTTCTTTTATGTTTGTTTTTTTGGTTCTTTGTTATTTGATTTATCTTCACTTTCTTACTACTTTTAACACTCTTAATGTGTTCTAACAAATTGAGGAGATTTTTGACTTGTCGCTATGGTTGGGTTTAATCAATTTAACCCAATTTGTCCCTACAGATTAGTATCAGAGCGTGTTTTAAATTTGTTAGAATTATTGAGGCCAATAAAAGTAAGATAATTTGTTTAAATGGTTTGAATTATCATAAATGGAAAAGAAAAATTAAAGACTTGCTATTTGTGAAGAGTATGCACTTACTTGTTTTTACGATCCAGAAGCCTACTTCCAAGTCAGATCAAGAATAAGAGTTTGAGTATGAACATGTATTGGCTATATTAGAAAGTGGGTGGAAGGTAATGTTTTTAATCCTATTGCCAATGAGAAAGTTGCCAAAGCATTGTGGAATAAATTAGAATAGTTGTATATACCTAAGATTGGGAACAACAAGTTGTTTTTACTTAGACAGTTGATGCAATTGAGGTACAAAGAAGGTACTCCTATTTTTGACCATGTGAATGAGTTTCAAGTTTTGAATCAACTGTCTAATGTTGGAGTAAAATTTGATGATGAGATTCTTGGGCTATGGTTGTTAAATACTTTGCCTGATTTTGAGAAACATTTCGAGTGTCATGCACTAATTCTCCTCTTAGTGGTATTATGCATTGGATTATGCAAATAGAAGAATTCTCAATGAGAATGTGAGAAGGAAAACTCAAGATTCATCTTTGCATAATGAGGTTCTAAATCATGAGCACAGAGGGCGCGAAGAATAGAAATTAGAATGATCGAGACAAAAGTAGAAGCAAGTCCAAGTCAAGGTATAATGACGTTGAATGCCATTATTGTTACAAAAAAGAGCATATAAAAAAGTATTGTCAAAAGTTGTAGAAAGAGAGTGGGAACAAAAATACACAATTTGAAAAAAAAAAAAAAGAAGATGACGATGTTGATCATGTTGCCACCATCACCAATAATGGAGATTTTGTCATTTTTTTTTTTTGGTATCTCAAAGATCATTTTTGGAGAAAAAAAAATATAGAGACCAAAATCTAAACTTTTAATATATATATATATAATGATTAAATTTATGGTTTACTCTTTTCATTATAACATACATTAGTATTCATAGTCCACTAGTTAGTACTTTTATTTATATGCTATTATGTAATTTATTATGTAGTTTGTTATGTATTTTATATTATTTAGTTCTATTATATATATATACTATCTAGTACTTATTGTTTTTAGTACTAATTATGTAATTTATTTTAGTCCAATACATTTTTAATTAGGTTTTAGTGTAATTATTTGTAATTGTATAATTTAAAAGAGATAACCACTAAATGGTCCCTCACAATTGATCAATGAGCTTTTTAGTCCCTCACTTTTAAAACGGGAAAAAATAGTCCCTCACATTTCATAAATATACTCTTTTGGTCCTCTGTCATTTTTCCGTCTATTTTTCTGTCAAACGATTCCTCGTGCATTTATGAAAAATAGACGGAATAGAAACGGAGGACAAAAAGAGTACATTTATGAAATGTAAAGGACTATTTTTTTTCCCATTTTAAAAATGAGGAACTAAAAAGCTCATTGACCAATATGTGATGGACCATTTTAGTGGTTATCTCAATTTAAAAAATTAAAATATTAATTTATTATTATTATTTTTATTAAAAACATAGTCGAGTAGGTACTCTTGTGGAAGCGGAACGGGAGGTGAATGGAAGGAAAGCGGATAACGGGAGTTTAACAAACAGGTGCCAAGGGCTCTCCTACCCAGAACCCTCTTCTCCAAACCCACCTTGTTGCGAATCGTATTACCAATGATGATGTATCCAAAGATGGTGTCACATACATGTCTGCGTGTTAAGCACCTTCCCATAATCAAACTAACGTGTGGAATTCTTGATCCCTTTGATTTATAAACTTTTTCTAATGAACCTTCTTTGGTAAGCATTGAATACTTTACTATATGACAACCGACCATGACCAACGAATGCTATTTTCACACGGCAAAGTTTAAAAAGACAAAATGGCAATCCCTTTCATGGACATAACTTGAATATGGTTGTTGGCTGTAGAAAATACTGCAGCTCCTAGGAAGAAGAGTCATAGTCTTGATGAGCAAGTTGGGACTACTAAAACGAAGCTGCAGCATTTGTAACTTGTCAAAACGAATGCTATTTTCACACGACAAAGTTTAAAGGACATAATGGCTATCCCTTTCATGGACATAACATGTATATGGTTGTTGGTTGTATTAAATGCTGTAGCTTCTAGGACGAAGAGTTAGGGGGCATTTGGTACATGGGGTTGGAATGGAATGAATTGCAATGGAAAAATAAATTAATGTTTGATATATGGGTTTAGAATAGATGCTACATGAACAAAACCCACGCTGATAACTTTTGGTAAAACCAAGGGGGGTCAGGTTTTGTTGGTAAATGTTTTGGACAAAACAATGTCGTTTTGTCCGGGGGCCAAATGAATTTTTTTTTTTTTTGGGTTAAAGGGTCTCAAAACGATGTCATTTGGCGTAAAAAAGATGCCAAACAATGTCGTTTTGAGTCAAGAAAAAAAAATTTATCGACAAGCACGCCCCTGTAGACTTGACGTGCGCCCATTCGTGTCTGTCCATTGCAAATCTTACACTGATTTGCAACAGGCATTTCACCTTTTTTTCCTTTTTAAAAATAAATTTCACTAATTAATAAGAAATATTTTTCTCTACAAATTGACATGCACTTTACCTATTTTTTGTGCAAGATTTGATTTTATTAAATATAATATAATGTAAAATAATAATATACCTATTATAATATTAATATTAAATTTTAATATTAAATATATTTAATAAATTTTGATTCCATTCCAAAAATAATACCAAACAACATAATTACTATCATTTCATTCTATTCTAAACCTTTCCTTTTATCATATCCATTACATTTCTAAACCCACCGTATATACCAAGCGCCACCTCATAGTCTTGAGGAGAAAGTTAGGACTACTAAAACGAAACAATTGTTAAGCACCAAGTCCTCATAGCATTTTGAACATTTAGGCTGTGAAGAAATTAAGATGATGAGTATGGGAGAAATGTGGGGAAGTTTAGGCTCTGCTATGGCAGCGCTAATGTTTATTTGGACCATGTACCAAAACTATTTCCCCTATGAACTTCGTGGACAAATAACCAGATACAGCCAGAAATTGAAAAACTTCTTCTATCCTTACATCGAGATAACGTTCCCTGAGTATCAAGGAGATGGTTTCGAGCGCAGCCAAGCCTATATGGCAATTGAAAGATACCTTGATAAGAACTCTTCCAAGCAAGCTAGGCGGCTCAAGGCCAACGTCGTCCAAGATTGTGAATCAGTTGTCCTTAGTATGGAGGACCATGAAGAAGTCACCGATGAATTTAAAAGGATCAAGCTTTGGTGGGCTTCAAGCCAAGACATTCCTAACAAGCAATCCATCTCTTTCTACCCCAGAGAAGATGAGAAGAGGTACTTCAAGCTCATTTTCCACAAAAAGCATCGTGAAATTGTAACCAAAACATATTTGAAACATGTTTTGGATGAAGGGAAGGATATAGCAGTTAGGGAGAGGCAACGAAAGTTGTATACTAACAGCAAGAGTGAAGGTTGGTCTGGCTACGGCTATAGGAGGACCATGTGGAGCCATGTAACATTTAAGCATCCAGCCAATTTTGATACTTTGGCCATGGAACCAAAGAAAAAGAAAGAAATAATTGATGATCTAATCACTTTCAGCAAGGCTAAAGATTATTATGCAAAGGTTGGTAAGGTATGGAAGCGGGGATATCTCCTTTATGGTCCTCCAGGAACTGGTAAGTCAACGATGATTGCTGCCATGGCTAATTTTCTGAACTATGATGTGTATGATTTGGAGTTGACTTCAGTGAAGGACAACACAGAGTTGAGGAAGTTACTGATTGATACATCAAGCAAATCTATCATTGTTATTGAAGATATTGATTGCTCCCTTGATCTCACTGGCCAAAGGGAGAAGAAAAAGGAGAATACTGAAAAGGAAAAGGAAGACAAGGAGTCAGTAGAAGAAAAAATAAAGAAGAAAATGGAGGAAAACAAAAGCAGCCAAGTCACTCTTTCAGGACTTCTGAACTTCATTGATGGGCTATGGTCTGCTTGTGGGGAAGAGAGGCTTATTATTTTCACAACTAATTATGTTGAAAAGCTTGATCCTGCTCTGATTCGGCGAGGGAGGATGGACAAGCATATAGAGCTATCATATTGTGGATATGAAGCATTTAAGGAACTGGCAAAGAATTACCTGGATATTGAATCACATCATTTGTTTGCCAAAGTTGGTCATATGTTGGAGGAAACTAACATTACCCCAGCTGATGTTGCAGAAAATTTGATGCCAAAATCTGCTGGAGAGGAGGATGCTGACTTTTGTCTGGAGAGATTGATTAAATCAATTGAGCAAGCCAAGGAAGATGCAAGGTTGAAGGCAGAGGAAGAAGCAAAAGCAAAGGCAGAGGAAGAAGAAAGATTGAAAGCTGAGAAAGAAAAGCAAGACAAAAAGAAACAAGACAATACTCAAAATGAGGCAGGAAGTACCGAAACCCTGGGCAAAGAGGTGAAAGAAAATGGATGCGTTAGTAATGGTACTGAGGTGTGATTTTGAAGTAGATAGAAAATTTTGAATACAATTTGTGTCCGATCTTTTTAGTCTTATTTGAAGCGCTCCTGCTCTCTCTATGCTTGTACTTCTTTATGAAAACACAAAGAAAATTGCATCTCACTTTCCTTGCATTAGAATTGGGCATATTGCAAAGTTTGATGTATTACTGAGCGTAGTGTTCAATTGCATTTGAGACTATGGAAATCAATCCACTGAACAACATATGAAGATGATTGATTAAATCTATGATTTTCTTTAGTACAGCACCAAAGCTGCACGGTTAAATTTTAAGAGACAAACTAACAAGATCTTTATACGACGCACATTAAGCAAACGAAGTGCATAACAATGTTGAGAAGAGTAAACCTCTGCTGCAATTCACTCTCCAAAATAAAGCAACAAATTGCATTTTCCAAGTCCAACTCACACCTTCAAAACCCCCAATTGGTTTTGTACAAGGAATGTCTCTCCATGACCCCTCTACAACACACATTCTTCACAATAGCGTCTCAAATCCCACAGATTTTCTAGGCTTACAAATATGATATGCTGTTGTTGCCAATGCTACCTTTTAAGCTTCCAAGTATTTCCTTATTTTAGTTCATTCAATTAATTCGGTTAACTCAGTCAACTCAATCATTGAGGTTCACTTACTTCTTTCAGCTAATTCAAGTAATCCGGTTGATTTACTTACTTAGTGAAAAATATAAAGTATAAGTATACCACATTCTTTCGAAGTGATTTGGAATATTCTAGATGACAACTAGGTTAGATTCCTATCTCTACCTGTCTCTGAGATGAAAATTAAACTCATCTTGTTCTCCTTTCCCTAGGGTAAGGCGGCGGGCCTAGATGGATTTAACTTAAAATTCTTTAATCACACCTGAGAGATCGTTGGTCCCTTGATACTTCTAGCTATTAAAGACTTCTTAGAGAATAGTGAACTACTAAGGGAGATCAATACTACCATCTTATGTTTGGTGCCTAAAATTACCAACAGTTTATTTTCCAAAGCTCAGTTATCATTTGCAACTTAAATAAGTGGACTATAAATGTCTTGAATATATTTTGAGATCAACATTCCAACATAAATATCTAAGAGTTTTAGACTCGATCTAAACTCATCCAGATCCCAACATAGCATCTGAAATAGATTCTCAAAACAGTCCAAAACTAACAAATGCATTCTAGTCAAGTACAAGTCAGCCAATCAAAAATAGTCCAAGGCCTCACAAGTACAACAGACAAGCATAATAGAGTCCATAAATAAAGATAGCAAAATGTAAGTCTCAAATAAATGGACTCCATCAAAATGGGTAATAGAGAACTGTCTCCTCCATATCCAAAGAAAGACTAGTCCCTCACAATCTCTAGGTGACCTCACTCATCAAGTAAGGCATCTTGGTCTGGATTCCAATCCATATTTGCTCCTCCTGCTCTGCCAACTCCTGTAAATCAACAAATATGAATTTCATGTAAATGAATCCAACTATTTGTTTAATTTACAAATCAGTGTCTAGTTCTACAAAAGAACTTAGCACCGAACTATAGGCTAGAAATCAGTATCAGACATCATAGTTAAGTCTCAGTTAAGGACAAAACCTAAGAAGTCTATTCTATAGAAGACCATATCCAGTTAAATTTCAATTAAGAATAAAACCTGAACAGTCTGCTCAATAAAGGACCATTTCCATGCTTTAATGTGGAATGTTCGTATCAAAATTCCTTCCAAAGTAAGTTGCAATCATCAAATGTGGAATGATGCAACTATCTCGAGAAGTCTATGTCATCAAATGTGGAATGACATAGCAATGATCCGAACATCGTAGAAACATATAAGCCGACACCTTTCTAGACCAACAAAAGGAGATTCGGTATTTCAAACAACCAAGAATGCAGGTTAAAACAAGTCTACATAGTCTTTAGCCCCATTTCCCCCACTGTTTGAAATATCTGATCTTTGGCTAAACCATTTGTTAAAGTATCGGCCACATTATCCTTGGATCTCATATCAACCAAAGTAATAACCCCACATTCTATCAGATAATGCAGCATAGTATGTCTCAGTCTAACATGTCTCCTCTTACTATTAACTAGTGAGTTTATAACGATGTGAGCCGCTGCCTGATTATCACATAATAGACTTAAAGAATTTATCTTTAGCCGGGTCAAAGAAATATCCATAATCAGATTCTTCATCCACTATGCTTCTTCTGCACCAAAAGTTAGAGCATAAAGTTCTGATTCCATAGATGACAGTGCTATACAAGTCTGTCTCTTAGATCTCGATGCAACAGTAGCTCCACCCAGTGTAAAAACATAACCACTGGTAGACTTACTGTCTCCAACATCTGAACACCAAGAGGCGTCAAAACATCCTTCCACAGTAGGAGGAAAACCAGAATAGCAAAGAGCATAATTTTGAGTACCTTTAAGATATTTTATCAACCTCGTAAGGGCATTCCAATGCTCTTTGCTAGGATTACCAGTGAAACGACTCAGCATGCCAACTGCAAAGGCAATGTCAGGTCTAGTGCAACACATAGCATACATAAGACTACCAATCAGTTTGGAATAATCTAACTGATCTATACTGGCTCCATCATTAGGGCTCAATCTCTTGTTGTAATCATATGGTGTCTCTATCAGTTTGCACTCACTGTATCCCTAGATAGAAAGTAGTAGCTCAATGTAATGAGCCTGGCTATGGAAGGTAACTTGCCCATCAAAACGTACTTTTATACCAAGAATGGTGTATGTTACACTAAGATATTTCATATCAAATTCCTTTTCTAAGATGGCTTTCACGTCCTTCACTATAGAAAGATCATAGCCAAGAATCAACATGTCATCTATATACAATTAAATAATCGCAACCTTATTTGACACAGAATGGAAGTAAAGGTATTCATCCGAGTAATCGTATAAAACCGTACCTCTTTACAACCTTGTCAAATTTTAGATGCCACAATTTAGATGCTTGTTTTAAACCATACAAAGATTTGTTTAGCTTACAAACCTTGTTCTCTAGACCTTTCATGACAAACCCTGCAGGTTGGTTCTGTAGATCTCCTTAGTTAGCTCTCCATTTAGAAAAACTGTTTTGGCATCCATTTGATACACTACAAGGTGTTCAATAGACGCTATAGCAAGAAAAATCCTAATAGTAGATAGATGACACACAAGTAAATAAACATCAAAACAGTCCACTCCACTTTATTGTGTAAAGCCCTTAGCTACGAGACGTGCTTTAAACCAAGCTACTGATCCATCATTATTCATTTTCTTCTTCAACACCTATTTGCAACCCACAATCTTAGCTCCTTTTGACAAATTGACTAGCTACCAAGTGTTGTCATGCAAAAAAGAGTTCATTTCGTCATCAATGGCTTCTTTCCACAATAGAGAATCCCTAAATCTCATCGCCTCCTTATAGGAAGATAGATAATTCTTTAAATAGTATGTGAAAAAGTTACTACCATACATTTTGGGAACTCTCTTTCTGGTGAATACTCTAATAAGAGTTGGTTCAACAACTAGCTGTAAGGGTCTAGTGCCAGAAAGGCCTGCTTCAAATTCTATAAGAGGTTTTGTAATCACATCTGTAGATCCAGAAACACTCAACCCTTAATCTTTGAGAAACTTGTTCTCAAAGAATTTTGCATCTCTAGATTCTATCACTACATTAGTGGAGAGATCCAAAAACCTATCTGCAGCACTATCTTTGGCACTACCTAGATATACACAGGTAATTGTTCTAGATCCCACCTTAGGTCTCTTAGAGTCTTGTATTCTCATATAAGCAATACATTCCCAAGTCTTTAGAGTATCGATCTTACACAAATATCCGTGCCATAACTCATATGGAGTAGTGTTCAATTTAGAATGTGGCAATTTATTCAAGATTTGATTAGCAGTCAAAGCTGTTTCTCCTTGGTAACAAGAAGGCATGCCAGCAGTAAATAACATGAAATTTAACATTTCAGTCAAAGTCCTGTTCTTTCTCCCAGCTATACTATTTGACTGAGGTAAGTAAAGAGCAGTAGTTTCTAGTATTATGCCCTCAGTGACACAAAATTCCTTAAACTCTATCAATGAATATTCCCCTCCTCTATCCCTTCTAAACCTTTTAATCCTCAAGTTCAATTGGTTTTCGACTCAAGACTCGAAAAGCTTAAACTTTTCAAAAAACTCATCTTTCGATTTCCACAAATAAACATGACAATATCTAGAAAAATCATCTATGAATGTTACCAGATACTTCCGACCACTTCTAGTTGTGAAATTATTAAATTCACTAATGTCAAAATGTATCAACTCTAGAAGTTGTGTGCTTCTAGTTACCTGTGGGAAGGTCTCCTAGTGATCTTAGTCTAAGCACACACCCCACATTTGTCAAACCAAGTAGATATATTTAACGAAATTTGATGAATTTTGGCAACCTGAACCATTTTCTTGTAGTTAACATGACCCAATCGATTGTGTAACAACTTGGGATCAATCACTTTTGAACTTATATGACACACGATTTCATTTGCCAAACTCAACCTATACATACCATCTATCAAAAATGCATATCCAAAATAATGAGAATTAACAGTCAAAGTCATTCTATCAGGTGTAATTGAAAATGGCATGCCAGCATTGTTTAAAAGACTCATAGAAATTAAATTCTTAGGAGTTTCAAAAACTACTTTAACATATTTTAAAGTTAGTGTTTTACCTGAAGAAAAGGATGAGCTCTGTAGTGCCAGTATGAGTCACCGTAACTGTAGCTCCACTCGCAACCAACAGGGTCTCTTTCACATTATTAACATCAGTAAGAAAAAATTTGTCGTTAGTGACATGACATGATGCTCTAGTATCTCAGTAGAAGTATTGGCCTTCTCAACCCTTATCATACCAACAAAGACTTGAGGCTCAGTCTGTACTGCAATCATATTGGTTTCACTCTGTGGTATGCCATTTTTTAACTTCTTAGAAAGCCTGCAATCAGCAGCCCAGTTGTCCCACTTCTGACAGTTGTGGCACTTGCGCTTCTTTCTTTTGTTTGAGATGGATTTTTTGGCCTCCAATTTAGTAGGCTCACTCTTCTCAAATTTGAATTTCTTTGTGAACCTTTTGGGCTAATAAGTAGAGTTAGCTACTGCTTGAGTCACCTGAGGCTAAACCTAAAACTGACTTTGAGGCTCCCCAACTAGCTCCTTTTTGTTTACAGTAAGTGTGTCTTATCCTCAATAACAATGAGTCGTTATAGCTCCTCTAGCTCAACTCTATTCTTTCTTCTGAACACTTCTGTCCTGAAAGAATTCCAGATACCAGGTAGCTTATTTATAATAGCAGTTGCTTGAAGTATATTGGTTATTCCGAAACCTTATTCAGCTTCTCCACCATATTCTCCAAGTTTATGACCTGAGGAGTCATCTCCATATCACTCTTGAACCTCAAATTGAAGAACTTATCTCCCAAATGAATTTTGGATAGCTCCTCAAATTTGTGGAACCGAGCATCAAGT
Organism: Gynochthodes officinalis; assembly: GCA_020080225.1. Classification (NCBI taxonomy): domain Eukaryota; kingdom Viridiplantae; phylum Streptophyta; class Magnoliopsida; order Gentianales; family Rubiaceae; genus Gynochthodes; species Gynochthodes officinalis. The sequence continues at coordinate 20,236,738 of CM034619.1, forward strand.
GATCCCAGATCTCTTTAGCTATCTTCACCTTTGCATAAGAGTCCGCCAGATGGTCCGATAGGCAATTCAACAGATAATCCCTATAGTAATCCTCATCTTTATCCCACTATACCCTGTCGACCTCTTCAGTTGTCTCCTCAAAAGTGCTAGTACAGTATAATATATAAAACGGTGCTTTAACCTAAGATGCACCACTCGACGCCATCTAGTATTCTCCACACCAGTAAATGATTCAAGCTTAAAAATCTCTAGTGTTTCACTCTTAGCCATCTCAAATATAGAAATAAAAGAGTATAAAATGGTTGAAACAAATGCACCTGGTGCCCAACAAGTTCACATAGCCAAACAGGACCTCTAACCCTGGTCAACTACTCTATAAGTGACTCTACGCTCAAATTCAATAGTTGCAGATGTCAAAAATGAGTTTGGAACAGTCAAAATACTTGGAAATGTTTCGCAAAAAAATGTCATCACTGGTCAACGGTCGCCAATCAAACTGGTCCAATCCAGGTCTAGTTTGGTCAGGTGGTCTGGCCTGATTGGCTTGGACTGAGCTGGTTCCTTGGGTGTGAGCTGGTTTGCTTGGGTATGGGCTGGTTTGCTTGGGTTTTGGTTGATTATGGTTAGGCCCAATGATTTGTTCTTGGCCCAAACTCAAAAAAAACTAAATAAGTTATCTGATCAACCAAACACGCCCTTAGCAATTTCCTTTCTCCTCCAGCTTGCCCCCAAACTTTTTTTCACCGGAATTTCGCCATCCAGTCACCAAATCTGGTCAGACTGGTGTCAAAAGTTTTGTCTCTTCACAAGGAACAAAGCCCAGCCTATATCGTCAAATTACATTGCCTGAGGTGGTTAGAATCTGTGCTCAAAGTTCCCAATTTCCGAACACCTTTTTGCAGATTCCAGCGAGCTCCGACCTCTGATTGAGAAACTGTTTGCTGTTGGATTATGCCCTAAGAACCAATCATATGATGATGGTCTATGCATATATTGTATCATAATGTTCATAATTAATGGCACTAATCATTATGTTTATCTTATATCTGCGTTTTATGAAATAAACATAATAATGTCCTAAGAATTTAATTATTCTAAATTATCCCTAGTCGAGTATTATCATTAAATGGGACAATGATAATGTATTAAGACTAGTATGTGTAGTGACTGATGAAATGGTTCATGATATGAGATATCAAGTCAACACATGGGTACATGTTAAAGAACAATGTACTGGATTGACCCGCCATGAGAAATATTACATGGATTATTATATGAAGTGTCATAAATATTTCTTATAGTGATGATGGTGTAAATAATCCTTAGACTTGAGATCCTCAGAGATCCCAACATGAGGAGTTACATGTTTTGATACTACTAAACGTTACCCGTAAAAGGGTGAATTATAAAAGTAGTAATTGAATATGTAATAAATCATGTAGTGGGATGTTAAGTGATCAAGAAAGGATTTGCCCCTCTTATATAATGGGAGTGATATATTTGGGCCCCTTGGTTGAGTAAGACCTAAAATGCATGGCCATGCTCAAATGAGTCGATATGTGATATGGGGCTCATTTGCTTAGATGTGTCTATTCGGGAATCAGGAAATGCAAAGATTAAACTATACGAGCATGACATGCTCCATGGCTCGTGTTCAATCATGATATCTAGGGCAAAGGAATTTAATTACACGGTAATATCTATCACAGGAAAAGTAATGTCGAATTACTAATATTCTCATAATTTGGATAGTATTGATGTGTTCCTAGACACTGCTCATTACTTTTGGCATAAAATATATTTTATGTCAGTGCCAACGTTATGAGAACCTATTGGGTCACACACTTAGATCGTATCCAAAAGAAGTGCAAAATTCATATGATGAAATTTTGGTTAATTTAAGAATCCTATTGATAATAGAAATCTATCAGTTTTCATTTTAAAACGGTTTTGGATTTAAGGCCAAAAGATTTTGGTTCTATTAATATTAATAAATCCAAAATGATTTTTAGATTTATTAATTAAACAATAATCAAAATGGTTATTGAAAAATGAAAAGGCAGCCATGTATTGGAAAATGAAAAGACAACCATGTGCAACATATTGCAATTCAATTTCTGGTATATGAAATGTGAAAAGGCAACTGTTCACAGGGAGATAAATGAAGAAAACCGTTGGATGCAAATGAAGAAACCGATGGGACACTTTAATTGAGAGAGTTTTCTATTTAAGCTTTCTTTGGTCAAGAAAATCGTGTTATTCTTCTTGAGTTCAGGAATTGCTATTCCTTTGTCTCTTCTTATTCAATAAAACTGCCAATTCTTATTTGAGAAATAAACAAAACGAAATTTTAAGTTGAGAACTCAAAATAGAAAACCAATCCTTAAGTTGAGAACTTGAGGGAATACCCAAGTAACAAAATCTTAACTAGCACTAAAAGATTTTGTTATTTCTTTCTTTAGTTAATTGTTTGACAATTAACTTGAGGTTTGGAGAGGCAAGGTTAGATTGGTTTTGCTTGTAATTCGACAATCAACAATCTCCAAAAATCAACAAAGCTACACTACCGGTAAGGTAACAATCTTCACTGCCAATTTGATTTCACTTCGTATGGATCCTTAGAGGGAACCAATTTTTTTTAATTTCCACTGCGTTCTTTGATTTGGTTTCCTACATTTGCACCGTTGAACTCCTCTCGTTAAGAGCTACAAGATGAACTACTCACTCACTCAAAATAACCAATGAATCAAAAGTTAGCGTTAATGCCTTAAGATTGTTGGGGTTAGGTTGTTTTCTGTAGAGAGAAAGTAGAGATGGGTGCTTAATGCATTACAACTATGGTATCAAAATGTGGAATACCCATCACTGCTGCCTCCAGTTGACCCTATAGGCAATTGCCCAGAGTTATATTTGTCAATAAATTATTACCCAATTAACTTATAACAAATCTTCACTTATTGTTAATTATATTAAAACATATATTAAGGATTTAATAATACAATTAATCCTAACAACTTCAACATTTGTAGCGTCTGGCACGCGCTTACTCGACCCTTTTGTTTTAAGACGGGTGACAGCTGCTGCACCGAATACAAATCGTTTTCGAATACTTCTTTCTTCATTGAGTAACAATCCCTTGTGAACAACTGAAAAGTCATATGGAATGTATTCTCTAGGTGGGAAAATCAACGCTGATACATACTCAGGATACCATCCTGATTCTTGAGAACCACAGGACATGGAAGCCCAGCATTTCAAGAACATAGCAATTGATGTCATATCAACAATCCTGTGAGAGAAACAAAAGAAAATTGCAATCCCACCACAAGAAAATACACTAAACTGAACAGACGCTTGAAACGATCCATCCTCATTGAATTTTGAAGAGGTTCCAAGTTTGTAAAATTGCTGAAATTTGGGTTGATGTGTTAACTCATCCATGTTGCAGGGAGCATGGACTGTCACAAATAAAGCTCCTTGATCATTGCATTCCATTGTTGTGTCATCTTTGGGGATGCCCGAAAGTGGATAATAGCGAGTTAATGCATGGGAAAGAGAACAATAGAGTTGATTTATGGCTTCATTGATCTTCAAATCTTGATCCCTTCTTGGATAGAATGAGATAAACCTCACTCGGTATGTACCAGTGACTTGATCAATGACGGATCTTTTGAACATTCTTAGATGATCAGGTGTTGGAGAAGAAGGCTTTACTATTTCATGGGAGATGATTTCTACCTCCATTTTTTTTTTTTTTAATATCTGGATTTGAATTTTCTTCAAGGGTTCTTGCTAGGGATCGATGTAAAATATGATTATCCATGCAAAAGAGTTAGGGTTAGAGTGCATGAATCAAATCAAGGAAAAAGGAGAACATATATATGCACACAATGCTAATGAATTAAATCAGCTAGCAGGCCAGAACTTTTGGGATTAGAGTGACGATATTTTTTTTTATTTTGGTCATTGTTTAATGGAAAACAATTTTGGATCACAAGTTTTTTGTTATAAAGAAAATGTTGGTCGATAGAGTTTTTCTTTCTTTCCTTTTTTTGTTAGAGTGTTTACCATGTCTTAACTCTAAGTAGCAATTTTATTAAATTTCTGTTACTCAATAGCGAAATTTTAGCCTTTCATATGTTGATTCAGTAGGAGAAAGTTCACTTACTTTCTTGCATTTCACTTAATTAGGTAAGTTTGCGAGAGTAAAAAGAATAAATTTAAAAGAGGCCCTTTTAAATTTTAATCATAACAACAATTGCCGGCAGTACCGCTGTTCAAATTGTCCTTTAACTTGAATTTAGGGAGTGCCTAGATTGGGAGAATGGAATGGATTTTTGGAAAATCATTCCATTCCCCCTGCTTGGTGGGGGGGAATGGAATGGAGATGGGAACCCCCAATATTGGGGGATGAAAGTTAGGAAATGCTTCATTTTTTTAATTATTTTTTAATTAATTAATACTAATTAATTTATTAATTATTATAATTAATATAAATTAATTTATTATTATCTTATTATTATTAAAAGTAATAATAAATTAATTAATTAACATTAATTTAATTAATCATTTATTTACTTAATATTATAAATTAAATAATTAATTAATCTCATTTATTAATAGTAATTATTATATTAATGTATAATTAATGTGTAATTAATATATTAATTAATAATTAATTAATTGATAATACTAATTGATTACTAATTATTACTAACTAATACTAACTAATTAATTAATAGTAGTTATTATAATTAATACTAATTAATTAACTAATACTAATTAATTAATTAATATTACTTATTATAATTAATATAAATTAATTTATTATTATTAAGTAATAATAAATTAACTAATTAAGATTAATTTAATTAATCATTCATTTACTTAATATTGTATTTTAATATTATAATTAATAATTAATTAATCTCATTTAATAATATTAATTATTATAATTAATGTTAATTAATTTATTAATAATTAATTTATATTATTAATTAATTTATTTATAATTAATTAATTACTTAAGATTAATTTAATTAATAATGTTTTTATTAATAATTAATTAATTTAATATTATGATAAATAATTAACTAATAATAACTAATTAATTAATACTAATTATGACAATTAATTTATAATTATTTCTATTCCCCAACACAAATCAACCACCATTATCAATAATCATTTCCATTTCCTAACACAAACCAACCAACAGAATTATAATGAAAGACCCCATTATCATTCTCCGCTACTGTCATTTGTATTATCTTTCTCATTTCTCTCCCTTAGCCAGGGGCCCTTATTATTGATAGAGCATAGAATGCTCTTACTTGAATTGTTATGTATGCTATACTGTTACAGTAGTACGGTACAACAGTAGTAGTACATGATTACAATGTTCTGAAGGAAGAAGAGGAAATAATTTATTACAATATTCCATGAGTTCTTAAGATCGAATCTTTTTTTTAGTAAGCTCTTGCCACCTTTTCCAATGAATTTTCGCTCTTGCATCCTTATGCACACCCCCACCAAAAATTAGTTGTGAGGCGACAAATCTCCTTACAGACTCCCATTGGAAGTTTGAAACATCCCATCACATAAGCTGGTAAAGCATTGATCGCCGATTTAATGAGTACTTCTTTGCCCGCCAAGCTCAAGAACTGAGTCTTCCAATTTTGGATGCGATGCCGCACCTTTTGAATGAGAAAGTTAAACATCTCCCTTTTTGAGCGGCCAATCCTCATAGGCAATCCTAAATATCAAGCATTAGCTTGTCCCTTCATCCCCCCCATCAATTGACAAATCTCAGCCCTGACCGCCCTGGAGACATTGTGACTAAAAAACACAGAGGACTTATCCAAATTGATTCCTTGGCCCGAACATTGATTATACTGATAAAGAACATCCTGCAACACCTGTGCCTGACCCAACTCTGCCTCACAAAATAGCAACGAATCATCAGCAAAAAGCAAATGTGTAATGATCGGCCCATTCCTACTAGCCCTCATCCCTTTATAGTCCCCATGGTCACTAGCCCGTGTAATAAGATGAGACAACCCCTCCGACACGATAAGAAACAGATAAGGTGATAGAGAATCTCCTTGACGAATACCTCGAGATGGCCTAATGTACTCACATGGCTCACCATTAATATTAATGGACAAAGTGCTAGTACAAAGGCATTGCCTAATCCACCTAAGCACACCCCAAGCAAATCCCATCTTCCTCATGACCTGCTCCAAAAACCCCCACTCCACCTTGTCATACGCTTTAGCCATATCGATTTTCACTGCCATGTACCCCTTTTTTCCTTGTCTCATCGAATTTAAAGTATGAACACACTCATGAGCTACCACCACATTATCAAGAATTTGACGGCCCGGAATAAATGCGAACTGATTTGGACTAATACACTTATGAAGACACAGCTTAAGACGGTCGGCCAAGATCTTAGACACTAGCTTATAGACCACATTACACAAACTAATAGGCCTATATTGTGTTACCGACGCTGGAGATTAGACTTTAGGTATCAAAGTAATCAAAGTATGATTGAGTTTCCTAAGCAATTTCTTACTATGAAAAAACTCCGTCACAGCATGGATAATATCAAATTTAACCTCAGTCCAATAAGTTTGGAAAAACAAAAGAGTCATACCATCCGGCCCTGGCGCTGTATTGGGATTCATTCGAAACAGGGCCGCTTTCACTTCAGCTTCCTCCACCGGCCTCATCAGTCTCCTATTCATAGCTTGAGTGATAGATCGAGGAAACCCTTCTAGCAAAGAATGAGATGGAGCTAGTTGACCCGAAGTATATAACTGAGCAAAGTACCCGACAATCTCCTCTTCTACCTCCCTTTTAGTTACACACACCCTCCCTTCCTTAGTTATCAAGTTTGCAATACTATTCCTCTTCCTCCTCTGAATTGTAGAAGCATGGAAAATTGAGAATTGCTATCCCCGTCCCTCAACCACTGAATCCTCGACTTCTGCTGCCAATAACGCTCTTCCTCCTTATACGCCTCTCAGAGTTGATGCATAAGGCCATTCCATAAGCCCCAATCCCTATCTCCCCTGGCCCTACCCAAAGTCTCCATTTGAGCTTGAAGAACTTTGATCCTCCGAGCAGCATTATTCCCTGAAGTAAAGCTCCATTTCAGCAGCTCTAATCGGCATTCCGTAATCTTGGAGCTTAATATATATTGTCGTGTCCCCCACTTGTTTCTATTCCATGCTTGCACCACTTTTTCCCGGAGATCAGTTTTTTGAACCCATCTCTTATCAAACACAAACCTCCCCCGACCTTTTTGCTGCCTAGGATCACGTTCCAAAAGAAGGAATGAATGATCCGAAGCTTGCTTTTCACAATGAATCACCCTGGCATTTGGAAACCCCAACCGCCACATTGATGAAGCAAAAAACCTATCTAACCATTCCTCCACAAACCTCTCTCCAACCCCTATTATTACTCCTAGTGTATGGACGCCCAACATACCCAAGATCCACCATCCCTATCCTATGTATAAAGCCCTGAAAAGAAGCACAACTATGTTCAGTTCTAGGTCGCTCCCGCTCTTCTCAGTGGGATAGACGATATCATTAAAGTCACCCCCCATAACCCACCAATCCCCTCAATTTTGCTTCTCATTTTCCAAGTAACTCCATTGAAGCTCCCTTAGCAACCCATCCGTACTAGCATAAACAAAAACCGCCCACTCCATCCTTGCATCACCCTCAAGTTTATATTGTAGCTGTACACAAAAGAAAGTAGTCACCATATTCATAACCGAAACCTGAGGCGCCCAACATATTAACAACCCCCCTCGAGTGCCTTCAGGCTGAACATATCACCACCTATCTTCAAACTTCAATTGCCTAACAACCTCCTCAACAAAAGCATCTTTTTGTTTAGTTTCCGAAAGGAAAAGAACCTTCGGATGCTGGGATATAATAGACTCCCTCAGCTGGGAAATTGTAAAGGCTGCACCCAAGCCTCGACAATTCCACACCCCAACCTTCATTGAAACTCTTGGGACCGATGAAGGCCGGTCCCTTGTACCCCTTGGAGTTGAGCTCCGCTCTTAAGTCTCTTCCCAGCGTGATCCTTATCCCAACACACCTCACCATCACACACAATGGAAGCCTCATTGACCAAATGTCCTTGCACATGTGTAGAAAGTTTCTCCACTTGATCCTTCAACCCACGCTTCTCCCCCATACTCGGCACCATATTCGTTACTTCATTCGGAATGGACCACAAACGACCATGCAACCATCTCCACCTAGGCAATTGAGGGACCACTAAGGGAGAGAAGGCTGAAGCACTAGAATGGGACGCAAAACCAACTCCAGAAGCTGTCAAACCGTAAGAAGGAACAAATCCAGAAGTTGGCAAATCGGGAATCGGGAGATGCAGAGAAAGCTGAGCCCAAGACACCAAAGCTTTATGATGCAACTCGGGTGAAGAAATGTGAGGAGCGTGCTGGTCCAATGAGAATAAACCAACAGAAGCTGGTGCTTGACTTTTCTTCACATCGGCTACAACCTCCAAAGCGACAGGAGCAGCCACTTGTGTTGGCATGGGAATTGCAGTTGCATCATGAAGCTTGCTGGACACCGCATGCAAATGAGCTGGCTGCTTCAGCAGCTTGCTGGACACCGCATGTAGAGAATGTCGGCAATGTACTTCGGGAAGCAAGCAACTCAAGGATGGAGAAGAATCCAGTGCTTCGGGAGAAGGCTGCTTTAGCAGCACACACTCTTCAACCTCTGGACCAGCATCTACAAGCCCCCGCTGGTTCTCCTCCCCAAAGCCCCCCCTACCGGCATCAGCAACCTCCTTCCTCTTCGCCAACCGACTCAGTAAATGGGGAAGCATAGGATCCGAGTGCCACTCCTCCCCACTCTTCAGCGCACAAGTCTTCAGCTGGAAAGGATGCAAAGCAGTTCCTGCCCGTAGCCATAAACCAAATTGACCCTCACTCACCTTATTTTCCTTCTGATCATCACGTCTCTTCTCACACACCAAAGACCCCATGTCCCACACGTCCAAAGTAAACACAAACGGTGGGAAGGAATTGATATTAATCCCACAGCCAAGAAGCTACACCTTGAAACAGTACCTCAACTCCCCGCAAGAGAGGCTGCTCCAAGTCCAAAGCCACCAAGATTTTGAGATGTCTCCCAGCTGGACCACCCCCTTCCGGAAGAAACACATCCTGCACTTGCAGGAACACACTGCCAATCCGAAACCCAGCCTCCCTTGTAATCCAAATGATTAGGCAAAGCCCAAATCGCACTCCAAACCAAAGACTTTAGTAAAATCGATCCTCCTCGTCACATCCTCACCCACTCTTTCAAAACCGTAAATTGATTATCAAACCTCCACCTCTACCCGCTTTTACCTTCGCTTTATCCTCCTCGTAATGAAAAACAAACCGATAAAAGTTAATCCCAAGTTCCCGAACGAGAAAAGGCCGAGCAATCGCCAAATTGCTTGCAAAGTATGTTTCAAACCTGCAAAGTTAGCTCACGAACCCCAAATAACTTTCCCAAAGTTTCAGGCACCCTCTTCCTAACTAGTCTCAGAATCATCCACCCGCAACTCCACCGATCGTTCTTCACCAAGTAAGTCAAGCCGCCAACCACCCAACCACATCGCAATCCGTCGTCATCACCCACACTGAAATCCCTTGGAGAACAAACCCAGGAAGAACTAACGAACAAAACACAGAAGAAAGAACTCACCTCTCGTCCGCAGAAGGATGAAACTTACACCTGAAGAAGAGCCACAGTACTCACGCAAATCGCACTGTCTTTCTCACCTAGAGATAGGTAGTCTCGGGAGAAAACTGATAAATTATTTAAGATCGAATCCAAACTTTTAAAAATGAATATAATGCTACTTAACTGCCTATTTCTTCTTAAAATTATAATCAATATAAATTTTTACCTAAGAAAAATTAGCAATTTACATTTGGTAATATCACTACTCATTAGTTAATTAAATTATAAAAGTTTCTCACCTGTCATACTTTTATACAGAATTAGAACGCTTATAATAAAAAAGTGAATTAGCAATGTTATCAACCTAAGTTCTTTCGTATTGAAATGAATTTTAAGTTTACTTGTAGGATTTTTCTTGGAGAAAAAAGTTTATCCATCCACTATAACATATAATGCTATACAATTAAAAACAATTAAAGAATAATCTATGTACATAATCTGAGAGTGAAAAAAGGAAATTATGCAATAAAAATAAAAATACATCATATATAAGTAATATTTCTTTTCGTTTGCCCGTGGGAGTACACATACATGCCATACTAATGTCTTTAATTGATTTGGGATTAGATATTTGATGTCGTTAGTTATCTAATCTCAAAATTAATGCATGAAATCAAGAGAGAGTAAAGGATCAAATCTTTGTCGTTTGTAGGTTTAATTCATTTGACCTCATCCCGGATTGTAGAAACGTTAGATACACAAATGTCTTCAACGACGTAGTATAGTGTCAGAAATTAAAAGAATTGGATATTAACAGGCAATTCAACATTAGACTGTGCATATATGAATAAATGATATTCCATGCCACCACCCAAATAAGGATAAAGAGTTAGAATTTTAGGCCTTTGGGGCTTGCCAAGTTGGTGTGGTGGGTGAAAGAGTAACCATAAGATCACGAGTTCAAATCTCCTTACTGACACCTTCTTAGTTGAACCCGTCGCACAGGACTTGCCTAGTGCGGTTTACTTCTCTTGTGAGGGTTTACGGGCTATTCCACAGGAGTTGAATTTATACAGTGCGCACCCTTGATAGCGGCTACGGGTTCCCTTGTCAACAAGAGAGTTAGAACTTTAGATGCATAAGGCAAATGGTCACATAAAATTTTTGCAAGAAAAAAATATTTTAATGCTACGTAAAATTTATAAAATTTCTGGATAAATATTCACATTTTAAAACATCTCAAACACTTTTTTAAAGAGGAAATTTTATTTTATATATATATATATATATATATATATCTATATCTATATGTTTTAACTAAGGGAAAAACGTAATGGGAAAAGAGGGCTGTACAACTATTAGTAGGGGTGGTCATGGTTTGGTTAAACCGAAAAAATCGAGTCGAAAAATCGAAAAAACCAAAATGAATTCGGTTTATTCGGTTCGGTTTTAACTAAATAAGTTATTCGATTTCGGTTCGGTTTTGGTTTAAAATAAAACCGAATAAGGAAACGGAAATGAATAAACCGAATAAAACCAAATAAAACCGAATTTCAAAATTTATAAATATATTTTATATATATAAGTATAAATATAACTATATGTTATTTTATAGAATAGTTATGGTTTATAGTTTATAAAACTATTGTAGACTTTGCGATTATGTATATATATTTTTGTATAATTAATTTATTGTTATTATAAAATTTATCATGTATAGAACTATATACTAATATTATATTGTTATCATTAATATACTATCATTAATATTGTTTTCATTAATATACTATATTGTTATTATAAAATTTATTGTTATTTTATAAAATTTATCATGTATAGAACTATATTTGTTGTTATCATTAATGAATAATGATATGGACAATATAATGAATATATAGTAATATTAATATAGTATATAACTATATACTATATACTAAACAATTTTACTATATATTATATACTAAACTATATACTAGTTTAGATTATACAAGAATTTTAATTTATCAATTTATTTAAAAGTTAAACAAATATGAAATATCAAATTACAAATAAAGAAAAATAAAATAATGCATAAGTTGACAAAGTTGTTAAAATGTTAAGCATCTAGAAGATGTAAGGCACAGAAATGTAGGTTATATAGCGTACTAGCATGTAACTATATAGCATGCGATTAGCGATTATTATGTTTTATATATTTAATTAGAATCAATATCATATATTCATAATATCATCAATTATTCAATATAATAGTCAATAATTAATAACTTATTGTTGTTAACTAAGTGATTACTAAGTATTAATCGTTAAATGATCGAGTGTTGAGTTTTTGAGTAATCAATTATAACTATATAAGTATATAATATTTACTAACGGTTATTTATTCAAAATTCTAAATTATTTATAATTTGCAAATTAATTATACGTATTTAAATCGAGTCAAATATCATAATAATTAATACTTATAATTAGTTATTATTGATCAAGTAATTATTATTACAACTAAATACTAACCTAGTTAAACTTATAATACTAAGAAGTACTAACATGTTACATAGTTAATACTTAATACTAACTTAGCTATAGTAATATGTTAATAACTAATAATGATTAATGAATAATGAGTACTAAGTTTACTAACGAACTAAGCACTAAATTAGTTAGTACTTATTTAATACTAACTTAGTGTTGAATAATACTTAATATACATAAGTTAATACTAACTTAGTTAACACTGATAAGTGATAAGTAAATAAGGAATAAATTACTAATTAGGCATTAACTTAGATAATACTATGAGTCTATGATTACTATCTTAGTTTTGACTTTTGAGTAATAACTAATAAGTACTAACTTAGTAACTTAGTTACTTAGCTAATGCCTAATAGGCTAATAAGTAATAGGCTAATAGTTTTGAGTAATAACACTAATAAATTAATAATTACAATATGCAAATGATTTTTATATTACAATTACAAATGATGAGTACTGAGCCATAACTCATAAGGAGTTAAGGAAGTTTGTAAATTTGTAATGCTTTGTGAATGTTTGTTTCATGTTTGAAACCGAATTTGAAAAAATTATTTGTGAATATTTGATTTGAAACCGAATTATTTAATTTATTTGTGAAGTTTTGAAAAAACGAAGAAAAAAAGAAATTCGATTTATTTGGTTAACCAAATTCCTTATTCGGTTTGTGAAACCGAATAAACCGAATCGAATTCTTATTCGGTTTTATCGGTTTAAACCGAATAAAACCAAAAACCGAATAAGAAATTCGGTTTGGTTTATTCGGTTTTATTTGGTTTTTTGTTTGGTTTTTGGTTAGGGGATTCCAAAATGTCAAACCGAATAAACCGAACCGAATAAATCAAATAAACCGAAAACCGAACCGTTGACCACCCCTAACTATTAGGGAGCAATATGATAATTTGTATAGAGAGAGCTAGCACTAATTAATTGTGAGAGAATTTCCAAAAATTATAAATTTTGTAAAATAACTTAATGACCAGTTTCTTCAGACATTCAAGAGGCACGCTTACATTAATGTGGGTTCGCCACTGAGCCAAATACACATGCATGTCATATAATTTGCCATGAACAGTGGAAGTGTAATTTATTTAGAGTAGAAATAGTCGCTCACAGTACTTAACCAAGGGAAATTCTCCTAATGGCGGCATTTCGAGAGTCTGTTTTTTTGCTTACTCCCACGATAAGATAGAAGACTGCAGTCATTATAAAACTTTAAACACTAGAAAACACGTCTACCAATTTGACAACCAAATAAAATTTTTGAATCAAAAGTAGTCTTCCACTTTTAGCACTTTATCCCATCACAAATTTTTTTTTTCCTTTTATTATAAATAACAAAATCAAACCACTCTCCTTCGAGAAAAAGTCATAAAAGTGTAATCGGCCTGATCTTATCTTCCCCATAAATAATTTTCGAATTCACTTTCTTTCTTTATTTAGTTTCTTGTCAGTACGTCTCGGATATTTAGCTTCTTTTTTTAGTTTCTTGTAGTCAATTCAATCTAGGTCTTTTTTGGAATTATCTAAATCAAGTGTATCACATATTACATATATATATAAGGCTACAATGATGATATTACGTGGAAAAAACGATGCAACATAGTAAATATATAACAAAATTAATAACTTTTATTTTGTCGCTTTTAATTTTTTAACCAGTGTCTATTAGGATAGAATTGTATTAATAATAACTAGTTAAACTCTATCACTTAAAACTACATAGTGAACCAGTTCAATTTGTCTGATAAAAAAAAAAAAAACACTGTTCAATTTGTGGTCTGAGCTTCATAAGAATTATGCAACATGCATGTGCTTGTTTGTATCAGAAAGCATTATAATACTTTGAATAATAAAAAGCGATTTATACATATTTTAAATTGAAAAAAAAAACACAAAACAAAACGGAAAAAAGAAAATATTGTAAAAGTTTTAGTAATCAATTTTAATTAAAAAAATCCTTCAATAATTAAAAAGGGTATCTATATGTCAAAATATCACTCAATAACTATAGTAACTGCAAGTTCATAATAGTTTTTTTGGTCTCACAAATGTATTATTAAGAGATTTGATTGAAATTATCACGATGGTTATAAAGTTTAGCTTTGAATGTGCAGCTCTCTTGACCTCAACAGCTCTATTCGATTTGGAACTATACGTAATTGTTCAAGTGATTTAATTTTATTACTACCAAGTAATAAAATTATCATTTCTAACAAAAATACTGGCCTGACCACAAAATAAAATTTAGAGAAATTGAGAAGCAGTTTGTAGGACAGGTAGGTGGGCAAGCATTAAGGGATTCAACATGCAAATTGACACGTTTACAAAACTCTACCACGTTTCATGAACGTGTACATCCGCATGCATGCAAAAACTGTTTCCGATTTATAAGGCCGCTCCTCCTGATCAGAACAACTCAGTACTGACAAATAAACTAAACAGAACCATCGCTGATTTCCCGTGCTTCAGTTCAGAGCAGGCGTTTATTATTGTCATTACTCCTCGTGATTTCCGAGGTTGAAAATAAAAAGAAGACAAAAACAGAAGATATGGAAGGCGTGAATGTGTCAACTCATCCGGAGGTTCCTGGCGAAGCAACTCAGACTACCACTGCTCTTGTTGAAACCGCGACTTCTACACTCCAGGGGTTTGGTCCCGTTAAAAATATCCACCAGCACCTCTGCGCGTAACCTCCTTTTCTTATGCGCAGTTTTCTCTCATTGTATTTTTGATTTACTGTATTGCACACATTAGATGTGTCTGTAGCACTGCTTGAATTTCTCAAGAACATCAGAATAATTTTTCTCATGTATGAAATAAAGAAGAATATGAAATTGCAAGGAATTAGTAAATTATAAACTTTTTTCCATTTTGTAGGGAAGTATATTATTTGTCGTAACTCTTGCCTCATATTGCCAGCTGTTTAGTTATCAAGAATTAGCAACATTTTTCATTTATGTTAATTTAACCTTTTTTTGCTTCTGTTTCCCTTTGAGCAATAATATTGTTGGTGATCTTTACAGTTGTTTGATAAATGTAGATTTCATTTCTATGCCCATGATATGACAAGACAAGTGGAGGCACACCATTTTTGTGGGCATCTGAATGAGGATTTTAGGCAGTGTTTAATATATGACAAGGCGGAAAAAGATGCCAAAATCATTGGTATAGAATACGTGATTTCTGAGGAATTATTCTTGACTTTACCGGATAATGAGAAGCCCCTTTGGCACTCTCATGAGTACGAGGTCAAGAGTGGTATGCTCTTCTTGCCTCAAGCTCCTGGTCCAGTTCAAAGGCAAGACCTTGAAAAACTTTGCAAAACTTATGGCAAGACCATTCACTTTTGGCAAATTGATAGAGGTGATAGTCTCCCCCTTGGAATTCCCCAGGTTATGATGGCATTTACCAGGGATGAACAGCTTGATCCCAAACTTCAACAAGGTATATACTTCATTTTTTGAACTCTTTCTTGCCATCTGCACCCCTATTTTTGTTTTTGGTTGTTCTCATGATTTCTATATTCAAGATTTTTTATCCCTGTGAACCATTAATTAATGCCTTTTATTTATAGTCCTAATTCATTTACTAATGTTTCATAAATAATGCTACAACATGATGATCAATTTTTAGCGCTTATACTAAGACAGTCAAAAATAAGATTTTTTTTTTTTAAATCTTTTTTTGCCTTATGCCTAGAGATTAGAAAATATTTTGTGCAGTGGTTATACGACTCTCTTATTTAGAGTTTAACAGCTACATCTTTAAGTATAACTTTGTCAACACAATTAAAAAATAATGTATAATTTAATATTTTGTCTTTATTATTTAGAAATTTAGTTTTTAAGGGTGCCTATTTTTTGCTTATTCTTTTCTTTTCCAAGCATGAGTGACCACATTTAATGTATTGTATATATAATTTTTTTATTTTATTTTTTAATATGGAGAGTCAGATTGTTATTATTATTAGTAGAGATAGTATAAAAAATTTATTTAATTTTACTGAAAAATAGACTTCTATCTGGGATACATAGAAATTTTGAAAGTGACATTTTTTTTTTTAATGACATGGAACGGTTTTTTCCAAATATTCCGCACATGATTGGATTCGTATATCATATTAAGACCATAAGTCCCCTTTGACGATTGTGTTTGCAGATGTGGAGAGTCGATTTGGGGTTTCATTTGAAAAAGAAAGGGAAAACCGGAAATACATGACCGGACCGGTTCATGGACTGCATCCCTTGGCAAATGCAGCAGGCAAAGGGCTGCGGACTGTGCTGAGAGAAGTTGATTGCGACTGTAAGCCGGTCCAATCGGTGCCTCGGGTGGTTGTCTAAAGAGTCCGTGTAGTCTCTTCCTTCATGTAAGAAAAGAGAATATATGTATGTGTGTAATCATGGGACAAAGATCAATCAACCTTTGTGTTTCTTTTGTGAACGAATGATCTCTTTTGTTTATCTTAAAAGGCACAATTTATATATGTTTCCGGTTGCATGATGTAATGTAACAAACTCTCTAGTTTGCAATAAGCGTCTCTTGCTTTTGTGTTTTTTTTTTTTTCCTTTCAATTTTTGTGCCTCAATTTCCTCATTCCTCAGCACATCTCAAGTTCTGCATTCGAGATCTATTCAACTTTGTTTAGATTTTTGTTGCGAATTTTAACACGCAAGTGCAAGTGCACGTGATCGTTAACAAGTAATAACAAGTAATATAGAGTGAATATAATTTATCGTTATGAATTATTAAATATCGAAATTAAAATAGTTCTAACTTTATTTGAAGAAAAAAAATATTTTATGGATAAGCTAAATTAAAAGTAATTTTAAAACTTAATTAAAACTAAAATTAAAAACTAAACAAAGCAAGTTAATAGATTAAGTTGACGAAAGATCTAGAGTTTTTGATTTCACCATAACTAATCCATCCTAATATTAATCTATTTCTATAATCTAATTTAATTTCCTGGTTGATAGTCGAGATTCCCAAATTTATTTACTAGTCCCTCCCGAGATCTAATAAAAATCCTCCTAATTGCTAATTCACTATATTCCTATGTGAATTACAACAATTTTGAAGTCATTAATTTCTATGGATTCTCATATAGCAACTACACAAACCATGTAGGTATATTCCTATCCTACATGCAATTTATGGCATTTATCTCAATGAACTTGACACATAACTCCTCTTCCAATTTGTTATGATTAACAAATCATCTAATTAGTGATCAAATAATTAGAAGCATTAAGCACAAAGATAAATACTCAACCATAGAAAATTAAATCAAATTATATTAATAGAAAAATATTAAGACTTCATAGTTAGGCTACATCGAAACCCTAGAAAAAGAATTTAGTTCATATTAATATAAAAGAACAACACCAATTTCTTAAACATATTTGCAAAAAGAAACAAAAAATGAAAAAAAATAAAATAAATTCCAACAAAACCCGTAGGTGGTAGCCACTCCACTCTTTGTTCTTTGACTTTTGTCTATCCGTAAGCTTCCAAAGAGAAAGACTCAGCTGCTTCCTTTGTATCCAAGTCAAGCTTGGCTGCTGCTTCTCTTAGATTTACTACAAACAAGAACAAAGACTGGAAATTGACGGGAGAAGCCTGAAAAAGACACAAGAGGACCGACTGAAGTTCTGCTGCAGAAAAACCGAGAAGAAGATCAAGAAGAAAAACAAGAAGAAAAACGGGAAGGATAGGAAGAAGAATAAAGAAAAACGACTGAAGTGTCTGCTAAGAAAACCGAGAATAATGGCAACAAGTACTGAAGAAAAACCGAGAAAAACGGCTGAAGTTTCTGAAAAGAAAAACCGAAGGAAGTTGATGAAATCCTACCAAACTACTGAAAAGAAAACAAAACAAAAGAATGAAGAAAGCTGGATGCTCTAAACTACTGCAGGAAAATAGAAAGAAAAATAGCTTGGCTAAACTAAATCTAATCTAAAGAAAACAAGAAGTGCTGCTCGGCTGAAAAATGGGATCAGCTGAAATGGAATGTCTTCCTCCGTTGTAAGCTTTCTTATTTATAAGCAAGGATTTGCTCTTCTTTCTTTGCTCTGCCGAAGGTGTTGTTGCTGCCATGTGCTTGGTTTCTTTTCCAGCAAATAAAACAGCCCAAGCTTTGCTTTTGTAGTTGGCAATTCATGTGACTTGATTCTCTTTTCTTTTTCTTTCTTTGTGTGCATGCTCGGCTGTTTGCTTGTTTCTCTCTATGTTGCTGCCCGATTTTTCTGAGCTTTGTTTTTGCCCATGTGAGACTGCATATTGGAGAGACTTTCTTGCTGTCCACATGCACTGTTTCTTTAGAAAAATAAAAAGATGCAAGGTTGGTTATGCTCTCATGTGCTCAGTTTCTTCACTCAAAAGTCGGCTTCTTCCTTTCTTTTATTTCCTTCTTTATTGTCCGAAGTGTAGCAGCCTTTTGTTACTAAGCATTCCTTTCTTTTTACTTTATACTTGGCTGAGTAAGAAGGCTTCTTCTTCTTGAATGTTGCTATCAAATTGTGCTACAAAACCGTGAAGACTGCTGAATTTCAAACCCGTAGCTAAAGAAAATTTCAGAAAAATCTTTAAGTTTCTGTCCAGTTTTGGTCCTTTGCTTCGAATTTGAGAAAACTTTCTTCATGAAAGTTTTTGCTCTCTTTCTTAGCTTTCCATATCATCTTGAATCATCTCATTTGGACGTCTGCATCAAGAGTTATGAACTCCGGAAGATGAGTGAGTTTTCAAAGGATAATTTGGCCAAAATATGTAAAAACAAATTAAAACACAAGCCAATTTCTAACCAAAATGAATAAGAAAACCCTATATAAAATAGAGTTATCAAATTACCCCCAACTTAGCTCAAAGCTTGTCCTCAAGCTTGCACTAGAAGAACATATTTCTTTTCTTTCCATATCCTTTCTAACTCACTCATAAATAATTCAAAGTCATTACATATTAGAGATCTAGATTGGAATAATAATCCAAAGAACAAGTATTCGTAGCCTCTTTTCTTTAACAAAATACACATCTTATTAATTTCAACAATTTTATAGAAATCAAATGCACAAAATTTGATAACCTCTCATAGGTTGCACTCTAACCACTCAAAGTGTTTAGGGGTTTCATTCAACACTCAAATCAAACATAGCATGTCATTACCATAGGCTTGCTTATTTATCACATCTCCACCACTAATAAATATTAATCCATGCAATAATCAAAGGGTCTTTATAAAGGTTGTAATGGGGCTTAGGTAAGGGTAGGTAAAAAGAAAGGAAAATTTAGGTTTTCACAAATCAAGATATGTATAAACTTCCTTGCATGACTCAAAAGCAACAAGTAGCATATTAGAACCATTTTTTTTTTCAAATAACATACATCCCTTTTAACAACTTCAACATATAATTGGACCATCTTGTACACAATGAAAACATTGACTTTGTCCAATCTTCGTAAGGAATATTGTTCACTCTTTTTTTTTAATGGTTCTTTTCTTTGGAATCAATAGAAATTTTATCATGCAATTCATTTCTACATACTCTTGACAAAGGGTTCAACGGTGGTAAACAAAAACAACGGTTTAAAGTTAAAGAATGTGGTATTATAACAAAGAAAGGTTAAGGCTCAAAGTTGGTTGACTAGAGGTATATGTAATGGTTAAGCTTTTTTAGAAAGTTAAAAATGGTTAATCCTAAGTAGTGCCCTTTTCATTTCAAAGCATGAATCCATAATGTGATCTCAACATGCATAACAAAGCAAGTTCTAGAATGAACATACCATATTTGACAACACTCAATCAAAGAAACATGTGAGCAAAGAAAAGAAATTGCTCTTAGGCTCAAATACTCACAATGGGTTTAATGTATATCAAATCTTGCACATTCTCATTCAATTCAATCATTAAAATCAACAAGATGCTTTAAAAACTTTCAAAACAAAGACTAATCATACTTGCCTCATTCATACATTCCAACCCAAATAACTAATGCATATAACTCAAAATTATTCTAAATGAGTATCAAAAGAATTAGAAATTTCAAAGAAGATATCAACAAAATTGAAAACTTGGAAGGACTTTTTCTTTTTAACTCTATAAAATTGAAATTTTTCAAAAATTTTGACAAAAATCCAGCACAAAATTTCATTTATCCCACCCCCAACTTAAAATTGAGCATTGTCCTCAATGCAGCAAGGAGCAAGATCAAGTATAGCAACTAAAGAGAACATAAGAAAAACGAAGGGTGAGGAAACTGCCCTGTTTGGAACAGCTGTTGAAGATGAATTTCGTTCAGGTACCAAAACAGCTCCAAAAATTCTCAAATTTGGTGGACATGAACCTGGTTGAATCTTCTACCTTGCTGTAAAATTTCAGCACAAAATTTTAATGGGAAAGCCTTGAACCGAATTCTTCTTCAGACTGGTGCAGCAAAAAGCAGAATTTCAAATAGTAAATTTTTTTTTTTTATAAGACAAAAATAAGAATAATAATAATAAGAAGAATAAAAAAATAAAAGCAATAAAGGTAAAAGAACTTGGGTTGCCTCCCAAGTAGCGCTTGCTTTATAGTCTTCAAATGACTTTCTCTGCTCGCCTCAATTTGCATCCACTAGGTGATAATGCACTTTTGAAAGTCCACTCCACCTTCGATATAAGCCTTGAGTCTCGACCATTTACTTTGAACCTTCTATCTTCGCTTTGAATTTCAATAGTGCCATATGGGAACACTTGCACAATCAGAAGGGTCCAGACCACCACGATCGATGTTTCCCAGGGAATAATTTCAAGCTTGAGTTGTATAGGACTACCTTCTGGCGCCGATGAAATTCTCTATGCAAAAAGTGGTTGACATGCCAAGCCTCCGTTTTCTCCTTATACATCTTAGCATTCTCATATGCCCCTTGACGGAATTCAGCCATCTCATTTAATTGGAGTAATCTTTTTTCACCTGAGGCTGCCAAGTCAAAGTTAAGATGCTTGATGGCCCAAGAAGTCGGTGTTCCAACTCCACAGGTAAGTGACAGGCTTTACCATACACCAATCGATATGGAGACATACCAATAGGTGTTTTAAAAGCTGTTCTATATGCCCACAAAGCATCATCAAGCTTCCGAGACCAATCTTTCCTATTAGAACTTACTGTCTTCTCCAAAATCTGTTTCAACTCCCTATTGGATATCTCCACCTGGCCACTGGTTTGGGGATGATAGGCAGTGGCAATTTTATGTTTTACCCCATACTTAGCCAAAAGAGCAGCTAACAATTTATTACAAAAGTGAGTTCCCTCATCATTAATGATTGCTCTAGGAGTCCCAAAACGAGTGAAAATATTTTTCCTCAAAAAATTTACTACCACTTTTGCATCATTGGTAGGCAAGGCAGTCGCTTCAACCCATTTGGACACATAATCCACAGCCACAAGAATATAGAGGTTATTGTATGAAGGAGGAAATGGTCCCATGAAGTCAATACCCCACACATCAAATAGTTCAACCTCTAGAATATTGGTGAGAGGCATCTCATGTCTCCTTGAAATATTCCTGTCTCCGCATCGATCACATGCAGCTACATAAGATTGTGCATCCTTGAATATTGTTGGCCAATAAAAGCCACATTGAAGAATTTTAGCTGCGGTTCTATTGCCTCCAAAATGACCACCATATTCAGAAGAGTGGCAATGCTGCAAAATGCTTTGTATTTCCTCTTCTGGAACACACCTCCGTATTACTTGGTCAGAACATAATTTATACAAAAAAGGCTCATCCCAGTAATAATGCTTCACATCAGATAAGAATTTCTTTCTCTGTTGGCTAGATAAATCTAGGGGAAGCACATTAGTGACCAAATAATTTGCAAAATCGGCAAACCAAGGAAACTTACTGTAGCAATATTGAACAATTGCTCATCGGGAATATCTCATTTATCACCGTTTGTGGTTCATCAATCTTGGCTTGAGGTTCTAAACGAGATAGGTGATCAAGAACTACATTTTCACTACCCTTCTTATCTCCGATTTCCAAATCAAATTCTTGTAACAACAAGACCCATCCGATCAACCTAGGCTTTGCATCTTTTTAACTAGCAAATACTTAATGGCGAGAATGATCGTATAAACAATAACTTTGGAGCCAATTAAGTATGATCTGAATTTATCAAAAGCAAATACTCGCTAATAACTCTTTTTCGGTGGTAGCATAATTCAATTGTGCATCATTAAGAGTTTTACTAGCATAGTATATAGCATGAAAGATCTTACCTTTCACGACCCAAAAGCGCACCAACCGCATAGTCACTTGCATCACACATCAACTCAAAAGGTAAATCCCAAGATGGAGCAACAATAATGGGAGCTGATACTAATGCACTTTTAACAAGTCAAAAGCTCGTAGACAATCGATAAACTTAAAAGGAACATCTTTTCAAGAAGATTACACAAAGGTTGTGTAATTTTAGAAAAATCTTTATGAACCTTCTATAAAATCCAGCATGTCCTAGAAAACTTCTTACCCTTTGACAAGAGTAGGTGGTGGTAATTTTTCAATGATTTCAATTTTAGCTCTATCAACCTCAATCCCTTTGCAGACACTCTATGACCCAACACAATTCCTTCTTGAACCATAAAATGACATTTTTCCCAATTCAAGACTAGATTAGTGTCTTCACATCGTTTAAGCACAAGTTTAAGGTTAGATAAGCATGAATCAAAGAAGAACCAAACACGTAAAAATCATCCATAAATATTTCAATGAAACGTTCCACCATGTCGGAAAAAATTGCCATCATACATCTTTGAAAAGTAGCAGTGCATTACACAAACCAAATGGCATTCTTCTATATGCAAATGTACCATAGGGGCATGTAAAGGTGGTCTTTTCTTGGTCCTCTGGCTATTGAAATTTGGTTATATCTGAATAACCATCTAAAAACAAT
Organism: Gynochthodes officinalis; assembly: GCA_020080225.1. Taxonomy (NCBI): domain Eukaryota; kingdom Viridiplantae; phylum Streptophyta; class Magnoliopsida; order Gentianales; family Rubiaceae; genus Gynochthodes; species Gynochthodes officinalis. Next base: position 20,259,924 of record CM034619.1, read on the forward strand.
AATAAAAGTAACCACTAATCTATCAAGCATTTGATCAATAAAAGGCAAAGGAAAGTGGTCTTTCCTAGTGGTCGCATTCAACTTCCTATAATCAATGCATACTCTCCATCCAAAGAATGATCCTAGTAGGGATCAATTCATTTTTTCATTCTCAACTACAAGAAACCCTCCTTTCTTAGGTACTACTTGAACAGATGACCCATACACTATCGAAATAGGATAAATAATCCTGCATCCAAAAGTTTTAATATCTCACTCTCACCACTTCTTTCATGTTAGGGTTTAATCTACGTTGGTGATCTACAGATGGCCTATAGTTCTCTTCCATCAAAATTTTATGCATACAAATTGATGGGCTAATCCCTTTATGTCGCCTATAGTCCATCCTAATGCCGATTTATGTTCCTTAAAACTCTTAGCAATTTATCCTCTTGCTCTTCATTTAGATATGCGTAAATAAAACAGGAAGAGTAGAGGACTCACCTAGGAATGCATACTTGGATGCTTAGCGGTGGCTTGAGGTCTAACTGTGGTGGCTTCTCAACTGAAGGTATTGATTCGGCCCCACCTTTTCCAAGGTCTTCAAATGGCCTTTTGATAAATGCAAGTGCCAAGATCTCTAGTTGTTTGGAGCATATATCTACCTTTGGATTTTCAGAATTCTCTATCCCCATCAGACATGCTTCCATGGGATCTTTTGGATGGCTTGCCTGAAACTTTTCTTTAGTGCAATCATCAATTGTATTCACCTTCATACAATTGTCTATCTCACTCGGAAATTTCAATGCTTTAAAGACATTGAAAGTGACTTGCTCATCTTGAACCCTCATGGTTAATTGTCCTTTTTGCACGTCAATTAGGGTTCTTCCCGTAGCCAAGAAGGGTCTACCAAGAATAATAGGAATTTCTTGGTCTTCTTCCATGTCAAGTACAATGAAATCAGCCGGGAAGATAAATTTGTCCACCTTGACAAGCACATCCTCTATAACACCTCTTGGGTATTTGAGTGATCTATCTGCCAATTGCAATGTGATCAGAGTGGGTTTGGCTTCTCCTAAGCCAAGTTTCAAAACAGAGAGAGGCATAAGATTAATACTCGCACCAAGATCACACAAGGCCTTATTAAAATTAGAATTTCCTATAGTGCAAGGAATAGTAAAACTCCCTGGATCCTTAAGCTTAGGAGGAAGCTTTTTCTGCAGGATGGCACTGCACTCTTGATAAGTGCAATCTCATATTCTTCTAGCTTTCTTTTGTTGGAGAGGATCTCCTTCATGAACTTCACATAGCTAGGCATCTGCTCCAAAGCATCGAAAAGGAATATTAATATGCAATTTCTTAAAAACATCAAGAAATTTAGAAAATTGCTTCTCTAGCTTTTGCTTCAAATCGGCGAGGATATGGCATCGGTGGCACATAAGGGTGGATTATCTGGAAACAACTTTGATGTGGGTTTCACGACTTCTTCAATTTGTTCTCCGATTTTCCGTTTCCTGCTTCTTGTTCGCTTTCTCGTGGTTCCGTTCAGCAACTCTTTGCCACTTCTCCTTTAATTGCCTTCACATGTTCCTTAGGGTTGATTTCCGTGTTACTAGGCAAAGACCCTTGTGGTCTAGAATTTAATGTATCTTGGCAAGTTATCCCACTTGAACTTCCAAATTTCGGATGGATCTTGTGATTTTGCAATGTGGCTTGATCTTAGTCATGAATCGAGATGTGTTCAAGCTCAATTGAGCAAGAGCATCTTCTAAAGACACTTTTTGTCTTTGGCGGTTGAAGTGGTGTGGAGAATTTGAAATCCATAGGGTTTATCGTGGTGATTGTTTCTCCAAAAAGTTGGGATGATCTCTCCATCCCCGATTGTAAGTGTTAGAGTAGGGATTATATTGTCTATTAGAATTCCCACAACCGAGCTTGTTCCTCCGAGATTGAGCGAAAGGATTTCCCACTTGACAATCAACACTAGGATGAGGTCCACCACAAATATCACAAGCTTCTGGAGGAATATGGATGGCATTTGCATTTGCATTAAGTGAACTAAGTTGCTTTGACAGTGTAGCAACCTGGGCTGATAGTTCAGTGAGGGCATCAATGTCATACTTGCCATGATTTTTCGGTAGAGTGGATCTCCCTGAAGACCATTGGTAGTCTGTAGATGCCATTTCATCCAACAATGTATAAGCAGCCTCATATGTCTTCCCCATTAGTGAACCTCCCGCCGCAGCATCTACAAGTATCTTGGTTGATCGAGTCAACCCGTTATAAAAAGTCTGCAACTGTAACCAATCTGGGATACCGTGATGAGGGCATGCTCGCAATAAATCTTTGTACCTCTCCCATGCTTCAGAAAGTGATTCCATCTCATTTTGAGTGAATGTGGTGATCTCATTCCTCATCTTTGCAGTTTTTGTGGGTGGAAAATATTTCGTCAAAAATTTCTGCCTACACATGTCCCACGTGGTGATTGCTCCTGCTGGCAAAGAAAGCAACCAACTCTTGGCCCTATCCCTCAGTGAGAATGGGAAAAGCCTCAGTCTAATGGCATCATCAGAGACACCATTCATTTTCAATGTAGCACAGATCTCAAGAAAATTGATTAAGTGAGCATTAGGATCCTCATGTGCCAACCCAGTGAACTGATTAGCTTGAACCATCTGGATTATGCCTGACTTCAATTCAAAATTATTTGCCGCAACAGTTGGAGGTATGACACTGTGGAGATCATATGTGGCAGTAGGCAAAGCATAGTCACGTAATGCTCTAGTGTTGGCATTAGCGACCGGGATAGCATTCTCTTCATGTTCAGCCATAGTGTTATGAGATTGTGCAGAAGTTCCTCTCTTTTCCTTTCTATTCAAACGACAAGTCTTTTCTATCTCTGGATCCAATGGGAGGAGATTATCACTTCCAAACCTTCTCATGCACCACAGAATAATATCTAAAAAGATAAAAGAACAAAAGTAAATAAAAGTTCAAATTAAAGGTAGAACTACTTGGTATCGATATTAATAAAATCAAATTAGTCCCCGGCAGCGGCGCCAAAAACTTGTTGCAAATTTTAACACGCAAGTGCACGTGATCGTTAACAAGTAATATAGAGTGAATATAATTTATCGTTCCCACAGAGACTAATGAATTATTAAATACCGAAATTAAAATAGTTCTAACTTTATTTGAAGAAAAAAATATTTTATGGATAAGCTAAATTAAAAGTAATTTTAAAACTTAATTAAAACTAAAATTAAAAACTAAACAAAGCAAGTTAATAGATTAAGTTGACGAAAGATCTAGGGTTTTTGATTTCACCATAACTAATCCATCCTAATATTAATCTATTTCTATAATCTAATTTAATTTCCTGGTTGATAGTCGAGATTCCCAAATTTATTTACTAGTCCCTCCCGAGATCTAATAAAAATCCTCCTAATTGCTAATTCTCTATATTCCTATGTGAATTACAACAATTTTGAAGTCATTAATTTCTATGGATTCTCATATAGCAACTACACAAACCATGTAGGTATATTCCTATCCTACATGCAATTTATGGCATTTATCTCAATGAACTTGACACATAACTCCTCTTCCAATTTGTTATGATTAACAAATCATCTAATTAGTTATCAAATAATTAGAAGCATTAAGCACAAAGATAAATACTCAACCATAGAAAATTAAATCAAATTATATTAATAGAAAAATATTAAGACTTCATAGTTAGGCTACATCGAAACCCTAGAAAAAGAATTTAGTTCATATTAATATAAAAGAACAACACCAATTTCTTAAACATATTTGCAAAAAGAAACAAAAAAATGAAAAAAAATAAAATAAATTCCAACAAAACCCGTAGGTGGTAGCCACTCCACTCTTTGTTCTTTGACTTTTGTCTATCCGTAAGCTTCCAAAGAGAAAGACTCAGCTGCTTCCTTTGTATCCAAGTCAAGCTTGGCTGCTGCTTCTCTTAGATTTACTACAAACAAGAACAAAGACTGGAAATTGACGGAGAAGCTGAAAAAGACACAAGAGGACCGATCAAGTTCTCACGCAGAAAAACCGAGAAGAAGAACAAGAAGAAAAACAAGAAGAAAACGGAAGGATAGGAAGAAGAATAAAGAAAAAGCATCAAGTGTACGCTAAGAAAACCGAGAATAATGGCAACAAGCATCAAGAAAACCGAGAAAAAGCGGCTGAAGTTTCAAAAGAAAAACCGAAGGAAGTTGATGAAATCCTACCAAACTCAAAAGAAAACAAAACAAAAGAATGAAGAAAGCTGGATGCTCTAAACTACTGCAGGAAAATAGAAAGAAAAATAGCTTGGCTAAACTAAATCTAATCTAAAGAAAACAAGAAGTGCTGCTCGGCTGAAAAATGGGATCAGCTGAAATGGAATGTCTTCCTCCGTTGTAAGCTTTCTTATTTATAAGCAAGGATTTGCTCTTCTTTCTTTGCTCTGCCGAAGGTGTTGTTGCTGCCATGTGCTTGGTTTCTTTTCCAGCAAATAAAACAGCCCAAGCTTTGCTTTTGTAGTTGGCAATTCATGTGACTTGATTCTCTTTTCTTTTTCTTTCTTTGTGTGCATGCTCGGCTGGTTGCTTGTTTCTCTCTATGTTGCTGCCCGATTTTTCTGAGCTTTGTTTTTGCCCATGTGAGACTGCATTTTGGAGAGACTTTCTTGCTGTCCTCATGCACTCTTTCTTTAGAAAAATAAAAAGATGCAGCTGGGTTGGTTATGCTCTCATGTGCTCAGTTTCTTCACTCAAAAGCTGGCTTCTTCCTTTCTTTTATTTCCTTCTTTATTGTCCGAAGTGTAGCAGCCTTTTGTTACTAAGCATTCCTTTCTTTTTACTTTATACTTGGCTGAGTAAGACTTTATACTTGGCTGAGTAAGAAGGCTTCTTCTTCTTGAATGTTGCTATCAAATTGTGCTACAAAAACCGTGAAGCAGCCTGCTGAATTTCTGAAACCCGTAGCTAAAGAAAATTTCAGAAAAAATCTTTAAGTTTCTGTCCAGTTTTGGTCCTTTTGCTTCCGGAATTTGAGAAAACTTTCTTCATGAAAGTTTTTGCTCTCTTTCTTAGCTTTCCATATCATCTTGAATCATCTCATTTGGACGTCTGCATCAAGAGTTATGAACTCCGGAAGATGAGTGAGTTTTCAAAGGATAATTTGGCCAAAATATGTAAAAACAAATTAAAACACAAGCCAATTTCTAACCAAAATGAATAAGAAAACCCTATATAAAATAGAGTTATCAATTTTGAGCAAATATTACGAAGTCTCAAATATTTCAAATGTTTTTAATTTTATCAGTGACCCGCTGCACAAAAATTGGGTGGAAAATAATAAGCACTAGAAAAAGAGGGGAAAAAATGACTTGAGGCTAAGGCATCTGTGGATGATTACACCAAGCCAACCCATATGAAATATTTTTATTACTATATAGACAGATAAAATTAACAGCAACAGCGGTTACCTTATTTAGGCTATATTTGGATTGTCTTTTATGCGCAAAACATTAATTTTTAAAATATATATATATATATATATATATATATATATATATATATATAACATTCAAATATCTATTAATTTTCAATTTTAAAATTTAAAATTTCTTTTTTAAATTCTCTACATATAATTTTTTTAAAAAAAAATTATTTTCTCTTTAAAATATTTTTTTATTAAAAAATTTCCACTAAAATTTCTACACATTTTAATATAAAATTTTCTTAAATAAATCATGGGAATTTTGGATTGACAAGTAGTTGACAATCTTATGCAATAATGGGCTAAATTACAAGAAGATTGAGTATTCTTTCACATACTTACCTTACAAAAGAAAACTAACAATGTTTAGCTCGAGAAAATTTAAAATATATTTAAAATATTTAATGATTTGAATTCGATAATTTTTTGAGTATTTATGTACTTACAACTATTTCTTTCTATTTCTATGCTTCTTCTGTTATTGTGTTTAATGATTTGAATTTCTTTAAATGGTGCGAACAAGTAAATTTTCATTGAAGTGTTTTCTTGACTTAGCATTATTGGAAGGAAAACTTGTTGCTATTACAGACACAAGCAATGAAGCTGAGAGATCAAACTATAAAGCATGAAAAAAGTCTAACATATTATATCTTAATTTTATGCGAATGACCATTGTTAACAACATTAATACTGCTATTCCACAAACTAAAAGTGCTAAAGAATTCCTTAAGCTTGTGGAAGAAGATTTCGTTCTGCTGAGAAGTCTCACAAAGGTACTCTAATGGTTGAGCTCACGACCATGAAGTATGATGGGCCGTGAAGCATGCAACAACATGTCCTTGAGATGACAAATATTGCAGCAAAATTGAAGATCCTAGGTATGACAATTAATGACTTCTGAATGCAATTCATTATGAACTCGTTATCTCCAAAATATAGACCTTTTCAAATTAACTACATCACTATTAAGGACAAGTGGGATGTTAATGAATTGTCCAGTATGCTAGCTCTGAAGGAAACAAGGCTAAAGAATCAAGGAGTTCATTCTTATAACCTTGAGGATCAAGGAACTAGTAAGATTTACAAGCCAAAGGCCAAGAAACTTAATAAAAAACTATCTGCTAAAGTAACATAGGTTGTTACTGATGCTGATAAGAAGGAACAAAAGATAGATAAGTGTCACTTCTATAAGAAATAGGAACATTTCAAAAAGATTGTTTGAAATGTAAAGTTTTTTATTCATGAAAAACCGTAAAAATGTCCCAATTGAATGTGTAAGGACTTATCGTCTAGTGTTGGATATTGGTCACCACTTGGATCTAATGCACTCTCTATGTACTTTCAATTTATTGAAACTTGATTTCTGTTTCAAAACTTGATGAAAGTGAGTTTACTTTTAAGTTTGGACATGGTTGTTTTAGTTTATTTAAACACAATTCCATTATTAGTTCTGGAATTCTTATGGATGGTTTATATAAATTGAAACTTGATGTAAATTTTTTGAAATCTCTATTTTCTGTTTATCATACTATCAAAATTAAACGTAGCATAATGAATGATAATTCTGCTTATTTATTTCATAAGCATTTGGGTCATGTATCCAAAAAAAGATTAGAAAGATTAGTAAAGAATGAAATTTTTCTAACTTTAAATTTACTGATCTTGGCATGTGTGTGAATTGCATTAAGGGCAAGCAAACCAAATATAGCAAAAAAAAGAGCCACAAGAAGTACGCAACTTCTTGAAATTATACACAAATGTGGACCTTTTGATACTCCATCCATTGGTGGGGAAAAGTACTATATCACCTTTATAAATGATTTTTCACGTTATGGGTATGTGTATTTGCTTAATGAAAAATCTCAAACTATAAATACCTTTGAAGTGTTTGTGAAGGAGGTTAAAAGACAATTAAATAGAAAAGTAAAAATTATACGGTCTGATAGAGGTGATGAATATTATGGAAAATATGATAAATCAGGACAATATCTAGGTCTATTAGCAAAATTCCTCGAGAAACATTGTATATGTGCATAGAATACTATCTAGGCACACTTCACAAATGATGTGGTAGACAGGTTCAATAGGGCATTAATGGATATAGTTAGGAGTATGATGAGTAATTCCACATTACCCAAAACCTTGTGGACACATGCACTTAAAATTGTTGTGTATTTGCTACATAGGATTTCCAGTAAGACAGTTTCTAAAACTCCTTTTGAGTTATGGACTGGAAGGAACCCTAGTTTGAGATACCTGCATATTTGGGGTTGCCCAGCAGAAGCACAAGTTTATAATCCACATGAAAGGAAATTAGAATCTTGAATGGTTAGTGATCACTTTATTGATTACCCAAAGAAATCTAGAGGGTATAGGTTTTATTGTCCAAACCATAGTCCAACAATTATTGAAACTGCTAATACCAAATTTATTGAAAATGGGGAGGTTAGTGAAAGCGTTGAAAAATATATTGTGATATTAATGAAGTAAGGGTTAATGTTCCATCATCACCCATAAATATTCCAATATCCACACCTATATCAAATGTTAACCTAGTATTAGAAGAACAAAATGATCCTGGGCAATATTTGAATAAAGCAGCACCTTATGAAGAAACTAACTTGTAACCAACTGATATTAATGAACCATGTAGAATAGCTTTGAATAAGCCTATAAAGACAAGAAGGCAAGCTATCCTTGATGACTATGTGGTTTATTTGCAAGAGTCGGGATTTGGTTATGGCATTTATAAGGATCCTATTTCGTTTTCACAAGCTATAGAAAGTGATAAGATTGATAAACGAGTTGATGCCATGAAAGATGAGTTGAACTCAATGGCACAAACATAGTTTGGGATCTTGTTGATTTTCCAAGAGGATCTAAACGAGTCGGATGCAAATGGGTCTTTAAGACCAAACATGACTTGAATGGCATATTAAATGATATAAAACCAGACTCATTGCCAAGTGCTATACTCAAAATGATGAGTTTTTCCCCTTTTTAAGTTGAAAAAAAAAAGAGTGTAAATTTGGGAGGTGCTTTATGCCCATTTTTTAGCAATATGATAGGCGCATTTGCCAAATGCGCCTAAACCATTTTGGTGCATTTGCAAACTAGGACCAATTAAACCGGCAATGTGATGGGCGTTTGGGTGCATTTGCAAACTAGGACCAATTAAACCGGCAATGTGATGGGCGTATTTGGCAAATGCGCCCATCACATTGCTGGAAAACGGGCATAAAGCACCCCCTCCCCCAATTTACACTCCTTTTTTTTTCAATTTAAAAAGGGAAAAAAAAACTCCAAAATGATAGCATTTATTACAAAGAGACTTTTTCACCTGTCTCAAAAAAATACGTGTTGAGAATAATTATGGCATTAGTAGCTCAATATGATTTAGAACTAATAATTAATGTTATCAAACATGTCTCACATTCACAAATTTATCAAGCTTTCCGGGAAGGCATGTCTTTCTCCCTTAATCACATCCATAGTTATCAAAATTCCGATCAAATCCCATCGATTCTATTATTTTAGAATTCAAATTTACTAAAACGATTCAATTCTAACTATGATCCCATATTTATTATGTGAATAAAATATAATTAAATTTACTCAAAAAAACTTTCATCTCTAAATAAAATTAAGATTTATCCTTATATAAATAACTTAATTAGTTTAATCATTCTTTTATTAGCTTTTAACAATAAATAAATAAATTCGACATAAATAACCTTCGATCATGATAGTAACTGAAATATTGAGAAAATCATATAAAATATTATAAGAAATAAAAATTCAAATAATATCATTTCATTATAAACTATACATGAATTTTCTACACATCTATTCATATATTGATTAATAATTTTTTTTAAATAATTTATAAATTAGATTTTTTTTTAGTTTTTTTAAAATTTTATAATTCTACGATCTCATTCTTTTGATTCGATCCTATTATCATAAATCAATTTTGTATAGAATCCCGATTCTATAAACTGTGATCGCATCCCGGGAAGGGACTCGAGTTCAGCCACAAAGGAAAATTTAAAGCAATCAAGAAGCAAGCAGATAGTTGGACAAGTTGGTGGGTAGGCATTAAGGCATGCAACCCAAATAACACGTTTACAATGCCCAGCCACGTTTCAGGCAACGTGTATATCCGCATTCATGTGAAAAACTGCGGCCGATTTATAAGGCTGCTCCCCTTGATCACAACAACGTAGTACGAACAAATAAAGCAAACAGGAACATTGCTAAATTCCAGTACTTCAGTTCAGAGTAGTCGTTTAATATTGTAATTACTCCTTGTGATTTCCAAGGTAGGGAAAAACAAACAGAAGATATGGAAGGCGTGAATGTGTCAACTCATCCGGAGGTCCCAGGCGAAGCAACTCAGACTACCACTACCCTTGTTGAAACCGCGACTTCCACCCTCCAAGGGTTTGGTCCTGTTAAAAATATCCACCAGCACCTGTGCGCGTAACCCTCTTTTAACTTCATCTTCTTTCCTTTCCCTCCCCAAAGTGGCCTTTCTTATGTACATTGATCAATTTCAATCGAAAATTTTGATTTACTGTACTGCATCCATTGGATGTGTCTGTAGCAATGCTTGAATTTCTATACAATATCAGAATAATCTTTCTCATAAATGAAATAAAGAAGAAGAATATGAAATTGCATGGAATTAGTAAATTATAATTTTTTTCCCCATTTTGTAGAGAAATAGATCAACTATTTGTCGTAACTCATGCCTCATATTAACACGAGAAATTCAAGAATTACCAACATTTTGAATTAATGTTAATTCAACCTTTTTTCTTTTGTTCGCCTTTGAACAATAACATTGTTAGTGATGTTTACAGTTGTTTGATAACTGTAGGTTTCATTTCTATGCCCATGATATGACAAGACAAGTGGAGTCGCACCATTTTTGCGGGCATATGAATGAGGAGTTTAGGAAGTGTTTAATATATGACAAGCCAGGAAAAGATGCTAGAATCATTGGTATAGAATACATGATTTCTGAGGAATTATTCTTCACTTTACCGGATGATGAGAAACCCCTTTGGCACACTCATGAGTATGAGGTCAAGAGTGGTATGCTCTTCTTGCCTCAAGTTCCTGGTCCAGTTCAAAGGCAAGATCTTCAAAAACTTTGCAAAACTTATGGCAAGACCATTCACTTTTGGCACATTGATAGAGGTGATAGGCTTCCTCTTGGAATACCCCAGGTTATGATGGCATTTACCAGGGATGAACAGCTTAATCCCAAACTTCAACAGGGTATCTACTTCCTTCATTGTTTGAATAATTTTGTTCTCTTCTATACCTATATCTTTGTTTTTGGTCGTTCTGATGTTTTCTTTATGCATGATTTTTATCTCTTTGAGCGATTAATGCCTTTTAAATTTATTCCTAATTCATTTAGCTAATAATGTTCATAAATAATGCTACCAAAAGATGATCAATTGTTGGCCTCTTTAGTACTTAGACAATAAAAAATAAGCTCTTTGTTTTTTAGAAAACCTTATACCTAGGTACACTTAAAACATATTTAGTGTAGTGGTTGTACTACCATATTATGTAGAGCCTAACTAATATTTTTCCTACCAAGTTAATCAGATCACGTGTTAATTAAATTGTTTGGGTGGGAGGGGGGAGAATGGGGAAAGTTGTTCAAATGTGGACATAAACAAAATCAAGCATTGAAATGTTGGAGTTTTGTTTGGGATAACATCAATTTTTCTACTTACCCGAAAGAGTAAAAGAAAATTGAAATAATTCTTAGATTTTGCAAATATGAAGATACATTAGATTTAATATAGTTGACAAGATTTTTGACAAGACTTAATATAGTTGTTATTAGATTATTGCCTGTTGGAAAATACTCTAATATTTTTTTCTCATTTGTTGATATATAGTATTAGATTTTAAAGTCTAATAACTACTATTAAATCCGTGCTCCATGTCTAATTTGGTGGTTTATTTCTAATTTGGTACTATTATTTTATTTTGTTAGATATACTATTAGATTTCTAAAATCTAGTTACTCTTACTTCATCTGTAGGTTATTTTTAATTTGGTATAATCTTCTCTAGTATAACACATTTAATTTGAATTATGAATAATTTTTATTTTTATCTTTACATTCGGATTATATATTTTAATTATTGGTATGAGTATTAATATAAGAATTTTACATAAAAAAAATTCGAACAAATAGAAATTTTTAAAACTGATTTTTGAAAAAAAAAAAAAAACACAGAGGTTATCTTTTTTTTTTCTTTTTTTCTTTTTTTTGACGCTCAATGGTCTATTTCAAGTATTTAATTTGTGCTTGTAGATGTGGAGAGTCAATTTGGAGTTTCATTTGACAAAGAAAGGGAAAACCGTAAATACATGACCGGACCCGATCATGGACTACATCCTTTGGCAAATGCAGCAGGCAAAGGGCTGCGGACGGTGTTCAGAGAAGTTGATTGCGAGCCGGCCCAATCGATGCCTCGGGTCCTGGTCTAGAGATTCCGTGTAATTTCTCCTTCTTGGATAAGATCAGTCAACGTTTGTGTTTCTTTTGGGAATGATCTTTTCTTCATTTTAAAGACAAAATATATATGTTTCCAGCTGTATGATGTAATGTAACAGTCTAGGTTGTAACGCACGGTCACATACTTTTGTGTTTTATTCTTTGTTTTGTTTTTCTCAATTTTTGTGCCTCAATTCTTCAATCATCGGAGAGTTCACATCTCAAGTTCTGCACTTGAGATGAGATCTCTTCAATTTCTTTAGATTTTGAGCAAATATATACAGTAACAGTCAAAGTTTCCACAAAATTATGAAGCCCAAAATATTGCAAATGTTTTTCACTTTTTACTGCTTTGCTGCACAGAAATTGAGTGCAAGAAAATCCAGAGACTAGAAAAAGAGAAAAAAGGACTTGAGGCTCATCTCTGGATGATTAAACAAAGCCAGCCCCATATGAAGTATTTTTATTACTATAGAGACAGAACATCAACAGCAACAGCAACAACGCTTGCCTTATTTAGGATCCAAAACATTCTTTCATAGCAAGAGATGGAAAAAGTGAAATTCAGAAGACAAGTGATCAACAACCATACACTTCAAGTAAAACATAACAGAACAACATTCACAAACTTCTCAAGCTTTCCAGGAAGACAAAGGAGGAGTGTCAGAATGGACCCATGTCATCTGCATGAAGGCATGTCTTTCTCCTTTAATCACATCGCCGGAAGCATAGGACTCGAGTTCAGCCATCTCCTCTGGAGATAATTTAACCGATAAAGCTCCGAGATTCTGGTTGAAGTTCTCTATCTTGGTGGTACCAGGAATGGGAACCACATCATCTCCTCGGTGATGAACCCAAGCCAAAGCAAGCTGTGCTGTGGTGCATCCTTTCCTTGTTGCCATTTCAGAAACCCGTTCATATATTTGTTTGTTATGCTCAAGGTTTTCTGGCTTCAACCTTGGGAAACCCTGCAATAAGAAATAAACTATCAAAATATGAACGAATGATAAACAAATGGATGTGATGTGTGCATGACAACAGCATGAGAAGTATACCAACTGCAAATTGCTATGAATTAGTATAATTCCACTCAAGTGATTTACTACATACATCATTTAATACTTAATCTGACACTGCAAATTGCAGAGCCCTAGGACCTGAAACTTCTGACTGGAATAAAACACAAGGTGCATACTATGGTGTGGTTGAGCACCTGTAAATTTATGCAGCTTTTAAATTAAGAAAACTGGCTCTAGTTGGAAGCTACCATATCAGTGCGGTCATTCGCTGGACATAACCACAAATAGCAGCAACAAAGAAGTACAGTGTGCTCAGGCTGCTAGCACAATATGTACACTTTTACTACAGTATTGCACAGGAAAGTTTGCCATTGCTAAACTGAGATTGATCATACTAATCCAAATTGGGTAGGTAAAACACAAACATGGCCAGTGGTATCTGAAACAGTTTAAGATAAAGGTGATTTGTATGCACCAACCTTACGAGAATCATTCTCTGTCAAGTTCTCCATCACTTTGGGTCCTGTTGAAAAAATCCCTTCCTAGAGGGCTGTAAGGAACAATCCCTATGCCAAGTTCCCTGATAATAAAAGCAATGATGTAAATATTTACGTTAGATTCCCTGAATAACATGAGCAACAAACACACACACACACAGACACACGCACACATATATTTACCTGCAAGTTGGAACAATTTCTTCCTCCAAATCTCTTGACCACAAGGACCATTCATTTTGCACAGCAGTTATTGGATGAACTGCATGAGCCCTCCTGATTGTTGAAGCGTTGGCTTCTGATAGACCAATATACTTTATTTTACCCTCTTCAACCAATTTCTTGAGTTCTCCAACCTGGAAAGAGATTAAAACAGCACAGACAAAGCTATGTCAGGAGGAGGAAAACAAAACCAATATGAAGCCTGTAGAGATGATTTGCTGCAAAGCCATGACACTTAGGGTCCGTTTGGACAAGGCAATTTTATTTGCAAATGGAAAAAGTTGTATTAGAATGTGTGAACATTTTGGTGGATATTTGTTAATAGAAAAAGTATTTTGGAGGGAAAAAAATAAGAGGAAATTTTTTTTTAAATTATGTGAGGAATTTAAGTAGGAAAATTTGAATTCTAAATTTTGAAATAAAAATGTGTTTGGATAGTTTGTTTTTGTTTGAGAATTTTCTTATTTGCAAATGAAAACAATCTGTCCAAACGGACCCTTAGCATCCTCGGAGTCAATGAAAAATGAATCACAACTCTAGATTATTTGCTTGTTAAAATTTAACACCAACTTAACCTTGCAGATTTAGGGGTATCCAATTTTTCTTGATCTCACTCCCAAAGAAATCAATTGACCATCCCACATCCAAACTTTCAGGTAAGATTTTTCTTTGGGAAAAGAGGATGAGCCTTAACAGTAATAAAACATCACAAACATGCATATATCCAATTTGTTCCCAAGTAACAGAGACCATTGAAGTTCGTGGGACCTTCACAAAATGCAAGGCACTGTAACTCTGAAATGCCTCCGTATCATTTTCTACCATCATAAATTGTACTTGATTATATCAATACTTTCATGAACTCATCATTTTATTACTTCTACAAGTTACATACTACATAACTTTTATGGTCTTACAAGGAAATAAAAAGGGCCGTTATAGAATAACTAACCGTCACTTCAATTGGAGTACGAGTATCAATCCGATGAACATAGTAAAGATCAATGTAATCAACACCAAGCCGTTTGAGACTGGCCTCACAGCAAGCACGCACATATTCAGGGTCACCTCGAAGTGTCATTTTCCCATCCACGAAACTTATTGCAAACTTGCTAGCTATTTGAACTTTTTCTCTCCACCCTCCTTTCAGAGCCTACAGCAATCAAACCAAATGATTAAGTTAACCAAAATGTTTGCACCAAATGAGCACCGATAACATTCTACTAATACACCATAATCCAAAGTGATGCATCAATTACGGAGTAGCAACAAGCCTTCCGTTTAGGCTATTTTTTACTCACTTTTCTTTCCAAGATGGTCAATCATGCAGTTTGAATGTCTATTCATGTCAAACTCAGCCAGAAACTAACAAAGGAAACATTTCAAAGCTCTTCAAAACTGCCATTTGCACGAGGAATTCCTTACACAGACTACTAGCACCTAAATGCTATCAAACTCTTAAGGAATAGAAAACGTTAGTGATTTCTTTGCTTGATTTCTTCATTTGGTTCTATAGATACAACTCATCAAGCAGCAAATAAACACTTTTCTGCCTCAATCTCAATAAATTTTCAAGGGACCAAAAGAGATACAATCTTTGCATCATTTCCACATTCTTGCAAATAACTGTACAACACATAAAGCAGTATGTACCACACTTTCATTCACAATTTCACCCTGTTTAAGGAAGCAAATACTTGTGCTACAACAAATTTTCCAACCATTTTCCGCCCACAAATCCATGCATAATACCACTTACAAAAATAACAATGATACGCATCGGAAGGGGACAAAAAACCAACTTTCGTTGAGATACGCAAACATAATTAAAAAAATATATATAGTAAAAGGTAAGTACAATATTCTTCACCAAATTTTTTTTTTCTTTTAAGAAACAAAGTAATCAACATCTAAAACACTAATTAAGATACAACCTTTGCCAAATGGGTACGCATAACATATTATAGTTTCAGAAAATAAGGGGAAGAAAACTATGCCTTTCCAATAAGGAGTTCGTTGGTGTGTGGTCCATAGACATCGGAGGTATCAAGAAAGGTGACACCGGAGTTAATAGCGTGGTGGATGAGTTGGATCATGTCGGGCTCAGGCTTGGGTAGGCCGTAATTGGAAGACATACCCATGCATCCCAAGCCCTGTTTCGACACTTCCAAGCCCTGCGAACCCAACTTCACCCTCGGCACTTTTTTCGCCAGAGATGCCATTTTTTCCGATGTGATTATTATCTACGGTATGGGTTTGCAGAATTGTTTCTGAGTCTGAGACTGAGACTGAGGGATGATTTTTTGAGACTTGGGCTTGGGATTTTATAAAGGGGGATGTCTCACGTCATCGCTGAAGTAAGTTTCCAAGGTACCACTTTTAATGCAGAAGGTTCAACTTATAAAAAGACCACGTGTACGTCACCTCAGTGGGCGCCAGTACCGGATAAGCGGTGGACCCTTAGACTGTGCGGAGTGTTTCTTACAAAAGTGGACCCTTATACTACTTTTTTTTTTTTTTCTTTTATTCTTTTTTGACTTGAAGATAAGGCATAAAATTATTCCTTTAAAATTAAGTAAAATCGTCCCAAATTTCACATTAAAACAACCGTCAATCGGTTTCTCATTCCGTCGCAAAATAAACATAAGTGGAACTGCCAAACCAAAGCCGTATAAACCCTTAGACTACTTATTAAGGAGTGTTTCTCCACTCAAAACAAATATTGCATTCAAAAATCTTTTTATATTTTATAAAAAATTATGATTTTATGTTGTCTGATTCTGTAACCCAAAATCAATCCAACGTAAAATCGACACATGAACAAACTCATTGAGACTAGGGGTAGTAATTTTTAACACGACATAAAAATTTAACACGAAATTATGAGACAAAATATGATTCAAACCTAATACGAAAATTCGACACGAAAATAATCACACTTGTCTAATTTTTATTACTTTTTATTTTTTTTTACGATCTTATTATTATTATTTTTCAAAATACGACACGCGAATTTAAAAACTAACATATTGCCACCCTTAATTGACACCATGTTAGCAGGAAAAAACTGTATTCTCAAAACTCCAGGGCCCAGCGCCTAACACGCCTATAATCAAATTCAAATTCCCCACTACTCATGGGAACAAAAATTAAAGTTTAACAATTGCTGGCAAATCAACGACACATGGAGATGAAGTTCGACTTTTTTATGATGCATCGCTTTTTATGCCACATCTAATCATAAAATAATATTAAATAATTAAAATAATTGAAATTTAATGACTTATCAGTTATCATGTTAGTCATATTAGTTGTCATTCTAATGATTGAGAGATTTTAGTGTATCATTATTCTTCCTTTAATAAGGGTCCCTGGCACAAAAATAAATTATATATATAATTATTGATGCGAGATTTAATACTTTCTTTATCTTAAAAAATATATATATTTCATAAAAAAAAATTATTTTTAAAAAAAATTTACTTTTAAATTAAAATTTTAAAATATTTTTATTAATAATAATTATATATATTTAAAATTAAAAAATAAATATAAATATATAAAATTATATATTTAATAATATATTAAATAAGTTATCTTTATAAGTAGTAAAAAAAATTATATCTTAATAAAGTAAACTTGTCTCAAATGGTGGACTAAATTCAAGCAAGCAAACAATACCCGCGACTTTAATGTTAAAAACACAATCTTTGGTTCACTTCTACATCTTCTCTTTTCTATGTACAACTCGTTCCGCAAGATGTACAACACATTTATGCACAATACATCTGTCAAAGCTAGCAAATATTTTTCCCACAACTATTTTTCCGTCCCCCAAAATCAAATGCAACCTCACACCCCAAAAAAAAAAACCAAATAGGCCAAATAACAGTCACCAAAAACAATGGAATAATTACCTATACCTGAGGTATTAGATTATTACCAATACCCCTTATAATTTGACAAAATTATTAATACCTTCCTGTGATTTATATTTCTTTAATAAGTGGATCTATTAGTACATGGTAAAAAAATTAAAAGAAATTGCCCTTTTGCCTTTAGTATTTGTATTTTTTTATTTTTTTTGTATTTTTGTTTTAAACTGAATTAGAATAAAATTTTATATTATCTAAACAATATATATTATTATCAAAATTTAATTTTAATATAAAATTATTATATTATTTATATTATGAATGATAATGTATAAATTAAACTAATAAAATTATTACATTATCACTGTTAATATAAATAATACAATAATTTTATATTAAAATTAAATTTTGATAATAATATTTTTTTTAGATAATATAAAAAAAAAATTTAATTTTATCCTAATTTGTTTTACACCAAAAATACAAAACAAATACAAATACAAAAGTAAAAAGGATAATTTTGTCCAACTATTTTACCATATAATTTACAATATTAACAGAATTAGTCAAATTCACTCATTTGTTAAACAAATATAAACCATAGGGATATTAGTAGTTTTGTAATTATCCTACGAACAATAGCCCAAAGAATTTGTCCATGGTACAACCAGCCATGAATGAAGTACAACTTCGTGAAAAATGCAGGTAGTAAAATCAACACAAAAAAAAAAAAAATGTACAATCTGAAAAGCACACTGTACAACAACGGATCACTCAGGGAAAAAAATCATCAAAATACAGTTTCAAAAAAAAAAAAAGAGAAAATGAAAGAGAGGCGGGAGGGGAGGGAACCATGCCTTTCCGATGAGGAGTTCGTTGGTGTGGGGCCCATAGACATCGGAGGTATCGAGGAAGGTGACGCCGGAGCTAATAGCGTGGTGGATGAGTTCGATCATGTCGGGCTCGGGCTTGGGCGGGCCGTAATAGGACGACATCCCCATGCATCCCAGGCCCTGTTTCGATACTTCCAAACCCTGCGAGCCCAACTTCACCCTCCCCACTTTTGTCGGCGCTGCCATTTTTTCTCTTTTCTGATGCGAGATCACGGATGGGCTTTCCGGGATACTTTGAGTTTTGAGACGCAGTTTTTATGAGGATGTGGTGTTGGTTTTTGTGTTGGAAAGGGAAAGAGAAGTCTTACGTCACTGCTGAAGTGAAATTGGAATGTACCACTTTTAATGCTGAAGGTTCAACTAAGAAATACAGTACGACGGCGTTTCCTTATGGACGCTACAGCCGCTCGCAATTCGAATTTTTAAAGAGAAAGGTTCGGGATTGAAGCACTTTCAAGTTTCAAATTCTACATATCCAGCTTCAACAAAAGCGTTTAAATTTTAAAATTATAAAATAAAAATATATTTAAATGTTATCTTTATTTTTTGAAAAAAAATAATTTTTAAAATTTAAAATATACTCCAAACATAGTGCTATCAGTGGCGGTAAGATTAAATTTTCAGAACGTATTAAATAAACTTTAAATTTAAATTTAAATATAATGAAAATTAATAAGCAACATTTGAATCATAAATTAGATAGCATATCGGGATTAAATTCACTGATAGCCATCCATTCATTTTTTTAAATTTAGGAATCTAAAATTGAACTTACTTTCCTTCTTTTTTTTCTTTGTTTTTTTGCGGTCTAGAGTTTATCCCACTAGTGTTTTTATTAAGGATTTTAGTGCAAGATTGGCATAGTTAAAGAAAAAAAAATTCATCAATTTAATTAGTAAGTTACTTTTAACTATTTTTCTTTATCGCTAACTGAATAATTTTTTTATGTTATCATTTTAGACGAATAACATAAAATTTTAGATATAAGTAAAATAATTTCCGTACATTGCATGGGATCAATGTTCATTTTTTCAGTAGTGAAGTTGTACAATCTAATGTCATAATGACTGCACAGCATATATTCACAAGCAAGCCACAGAAATAAAATAAAAAATAAAAAATAAAAATTTGATTAAATATCTCCAGAAGCAAAGAAGTTGAAATTGCACATTGGAATCAATGCCTAAGGTTTCTCCGCTAACTAAAATTGTGAGGCACTCCAAAGTGGTGTAAGAATTGTTGGAAAATAAGAATGACTCTTTTGAGCATATGTGAATGAGAAATTACTCATTAAGAGCACATGTGAATAAGAAATTGCTCATTAAAGAGATGCATGAATGAGGCATGGTAGGTTATGGACCTTTCATTTGGTGGTTCATGAATGATGACTCTTGACTTTTCATTTCAATTATGAATAATAGCTTTTGGCTTTTCATGTCAATAATGAATGAAGACTTTTGGCTTTTCATGCATCAAGCATAATGAAAGACTTTTGGCTTTTCATTTCAAGGATGAATGAAGACTTTTGGCTTTTCATATATCAAGCATAATAAAAAACTTTTGGCTTTTCATTTCAAGGATGAATGAAGACTTTTGTCTTTTCATGCATCAAGCATAATAAAAGACTTTTGGCTTTTCATTCTCCAAACTTAATGGCTTGTCTTTTGAATATAATATGAACAAGGAAATTTCCTTGATAAATAAAGGACTTTCCTTGGTGGACAAGTAGAATTTTCGAAGATAATTTTTCTAACTTTTTCTCACAAAATTCTCTCAACAATTTCTCTTTTCAAGTTTCAATTCTAGTAGTTTTCGGTGATAAAAGAAAGGCACAAATTCAAGTTCGCTGTAGCGGTCTACCTTGTGCAAGTAAACTATTTGTTCGTCGTTGTATCTTGGGAGATAGACGTCCGTTAAATCCTCAAACACACATAGAAGGGGACGAATCTATTTTAAGGAAAGAGTCTAACGCGTCTCGATGTGGTTTTCCTCGTTATTCACTTGTTAACGGCTAAAGTTCTATTTACTTAATTTAATTTTCTAGTCAATTTTCATTGCTATATTTTTATACTTGTAGTCATCTAAATTTGTTAGCATAATTATATATATATATATATATATATATATATATATATATATATATATATATATATATATATATATATGTATGTATGTATATGAGATTAACATTTATCAGGATGATCCTGATAAGTGACTTATCAGGCATCCAATAAAGACCTTTCAACTCAGATATTTTTTATTGCTCACCTTAATTTAATTACTCTTCACCGCATACAATCCCTTCCACCAAAAAACCCTTCCAACATCTCTCTACCGAAAAATTGGTGGAACAGAACGCTTCAACCAAAAAACCCTTCCAACACCAACATCTCTCTGCAGCAAATCGATTTCTGTAACAAAGCCAGGGCAAATTGATTTCGATTGGTCACCCAGGGCAAATCAACTCGTAGAAATGTTTTTGGAGTTGGAGATATTACCGACATTCCTATAAGCATATCAATCTCTTTAATTTACTACTTCTGGGGCTCCTTATTTGACTCTTAGTTGCAGAATTGCTGACAAAATTTGTTTCTTCTGGTCCTGTTTGTGGTAATGATTATTTTATTTTGTTCATTAATTGGTTGTGAAAAGAGAATCAAAACTGAAGTGCAAGCCGAGCCCAACGACGTGGTCAGAGTATTGTTCATACCACCGGCGTTTTATTTTCGTAGTTGGCACACAAGTAAGCAACTGCCTACCAGGTTGAAATCTGGCACTTTTCGAAGTCTGGGAAGGTACGTATCTTTTCTTCCTTTTCTGTCTAGTTTGTATTTTAGTAGTATTTCTTCCCACATGATTGGTGGTGAATGAATTTGTGATGACAATATTTGTAGACCTCTTACTTTTGGGATTTCTGGGCATGATGAAAGTGTAGAACATCATTTGGTAAACAGATTAACGAAGTCCATGCTTTATGTAATAATTTGATGATTTATAAAACTTTTACTTAAAAAAATATTTATGTTTGATAGAGTACAAACTATTAAAACGTGAATAATTTAGTATGAAAACTTGTTTCTTTGAACTTTGAATGTATGAATAGTCATTTTTTAAAGCTTTTCTTGTTTAGTTTTCTTTTTTTATTCTTGATAAATTAGTTATAAACTATTTTTCATTAATACGATGAATTCCAAAAATGGCAATTGTTTTGATGAGGAGATAATCATAACTTCAAACAATTTTCTTGAAGATTCAAGTGAAAAATTGGATGATTCAGTTGAAGTTGATGACATATTTGATGGCAAGAGTGTTTTCGAAATATTGTGATAAAAATTTGAGTATGCGTGGTACTCCTTTTGAGGTTGTGAAGGTATGATTTTTGATGATTTAAAAGATGCTCATGTATGTTATAAGGCATATATAATGCGGACTGGCTTTAGCATAAGAAAAAATCATACTCGACTTTCACATAAGGATAAATCCTTAATTGGTGTAGAATATGTTTGTTCAAAGGAAGGATTTCGTAGAAAAAATTTATCCAACGAAAAGAATGAAGTTAATGTGGAGCATGCGATAACTAGAACGGGATGCAAAGCTATGATAAGTTTAAGAAAAGAAAATGAAAAGTGGGTCATTAGTAAGTTTGATGACATGCATAATCATGAGCTTTGTACTCCTAGGAGTGCACGTTTGCTTCGGGGAAATAAAAAATTTACACCAGCTCAAAGAAGCCTTGTTGATACACTTAATGAAGCTGGCATACCTACAAGAAAAATCATGGCTGTTTTAGGTCAAGAATGTGGAAGTGAAAATAATATTGGTTGTACGTTATCTGATATTCAAACTTACTTGCACAATAAAAGAAGACAGTTGCTCAAAGAAGAGGATGCACAAAGGATGTATAATTATTTCAAAGAATGTTAGAGTAAAAATCCTGGATTTTTCTATGCTATCCAAGTTGATGAAAATAATCACATGCAAAATTGTTTTTGGGCCGATACAAGGTCAAGATTGGCTTATCAATATTTTGGGAATGTAGTGACCTTTAATGCTACATATCTGACTAACTGTTATGGCATGCCTTTTGTTCCTTTTACCAGGGTTAATCACCATTTTCAGTAAATGATGTTTGGTTGTGCATTACTTGTTAATGAGACTATTGAATCTTATATTTGGTTGCTTAGAACTTAGCTTGAGGCAATGGGTGGAGTTGCTCCAAAAACTATTATAACGGATGATGATAAATCTATGAGTAGAGCTATTGCACAAGGATTGCCTGAAACAACTCATCATTTGTGTATGTGGCATATTTTACAAAAATTTCTAGAACACTTGGCTCATGTTTTCAATAAATATACTTCGTTCAAGTCTGAGTTACATCATTGCATATATAATACAACTTTGATTGAAGAATTTGAATTAGAATGGCAAAAGCTCATACATCAATATGAGTTGGAAGATAATTCTTGGCTAGAAGATCTATACAAGCGCCGTGAAAAATGGGTTCCTGCATATGTACGAGGTACATTTTGTGCAGGTATGTCTACAACACAAAGAAGTGAAAGTATGAACAAATTCTTTAAGGGCTTTGTTCGCTCAAGTACTCTAGTTAGTGATTTTGTTTTTCAATACAAGAAGGCACTGAATTCAAGATATTTAAAAGAAAAGGAGAAAGATGTGAAGACAAGAAACTTGAAGCCTATTCTAAAAACATGCTATCAGATTGAAGTGGATGCAGCCCAGATTTATACCAGAATTTTTTTTTTGAAATTTCAAGAAGAGCTTTTTTCAAGCCAAAAGTATAAAGTAACCAAGTTTTGTGAGGAAGGAGGAAAGAAAACATATATTGTGAGACAAAACGAGAAAGAACATGATCTAGGGGTGTAAACGAACTAGTACGTTCGGTGAATAGTTCGTGAACAAGATCGGTTACGTTCGTTTATGTTCGTTTGTTAAGCTAAACGAACAATAAACGAACACATTTTAGTGTTCGTTTAATAAACGAACACAAACACGAACAAATATACGTTCGTTTATTTATGTTCGTGAACAAGCTCGTTTAGTGTTCATGAATAAGCTCGGTTAATGTTCGTTTAAAGCTCGTTTATTGTTCATTTATATTAAAATAATAATATAAATATAATTTAATAATATATATAATAATAATGTTTGTTGATCATTTATAAACAAATTTGTTGTGGTGTAGTGGTAAGTAACCATTCTCCCCACATTGGATGCCAAGGTTCTTCAATTATCAATAATGCCATTTGTTTTTCTGTTTTTCCAATTTGTAAATGTGTTTGTTTATTTGTTCGCGAACTCAATAATGCCATTTGTTTTTCTGTTTTTCCAATTTGTAAATGTGTTTGTTTATTTGTTCGCGAACGTGTTCGTTTAAGTTTGTTTTTCCAATTTGTAAATGTGTTTTTCTGTTTTTCCAATTTGTAAATGTGTTTGTTTATTTGTTCGCGAACGTGTTCGTTTAAGTGTTCGCGAACATGTTCGTTAAGTGTTCGCGAACATGTTCGTTTAAGTGTTCATTAACGTGTTCGATAAGTGTTCGTGAACTGTTCGTGAACACTAATAAACGAACATAAACGAACACGAACGCATATTTCATAAACATAAACGAACATGAACAGTCTAAAAAATAAACGAACAGTAAACGAACAAGGCCCGTTCGTTTATGTTCGGTTCGTTTACAACCCTAAAAACATCCAATGTACACTGTTGTGCTTTATTCTTCAGAGGGCAAAAGTACTTGCAATTACCATATGTTTGATTTTTGTGGAATTTTGTGTAGGGATATCCTTACTGTGTTGGTTAAAAAATCTCTAGTTAATTGTTATCCAAAGAATTGTATTTTAAGGAGATGGACAATAGAAGCTAAAAGGCTTATTTTTGAGAATATGTCAAGTTGTAATTTAGAAGACACAGAATCTTCTTTGACGATATTGAGACATAATTTGATCATGGAATTTTTAGAACTCATTGAGTTAGGAAACTCAAAAGAAAATTTTGATCTTATTAAAAATGCTATAGGAAATGTCCGTGATGAGTTTGGTGTAATGGATGATAACCTAGAGATGAAAGTTGATGGAGGTCAGAAAGTTACTAATGGAGGCTTCTTGATTAATGGTGTTTTGCAAGTGAATGATGATCAAGTTGAGTCTCCTACCACTTTTAATCTACAAGATCCTCTTTGTGTAACATCAAGAGGACGTCCTAAATCATTACGGCATAAGCATCCCAAGGAAATCCAAACAAAAAAGAAGAGAAAGTGTGGATTGTGTCAACAACCAGGACATAATCGAACTAGCTGTTCTTCCCAAAAGCAAAAGTGATAACTTTTTTTTTATTTATATTTATTATATTTTATACTTGATAATATTTAGTAGATTTGTAATTCTTAGATCATTTTTTTTTATTAAATCCATATCTTAAAGTGTATTCTTTTTTTTTTTTTGGTTTTTTAAGCGATGATGGAGCTAGCAGATCGTCCATGTTGAACCCCTCATCCGGACTTAATATAAATGAAGACCATATTTGAAGGCTGGACTCATGGAGTTGGCAATAATATCTTTGATTTCAATCATGTTGTGGATTATAGTAATTTTTTTGGAATGTGGGAATAATTTGTGATAGGCGCATATGTATATGGCAATGGTGCAAAGCACTGTTTCTCTGTTTTAAGAATATAATACTTTTATTGTAATTTAGACAAGTGCTTACTTGAGAGGTCCTTTTCTTGTTTTTTTCTTATTGTTATGTTTAATTTATGTAAAAATGATGGTTTAAAAGTGATGGTTTTATTTTTCTTGTTGGTTTGATCCTTTTCTACTCACATGCTTGCTCTTTTTGTCTATGTTGATTGATTACCTTCTACAATTTTAATGAATGTTAGTCATGAGAACTTAGTAGAAATAGTAGTCATAAGATGTCTATCTGGTTCCTATCATTCCCTTCTTGAAGACATTTTGGCAGTGGCCTTTGGCATGCGTAAACTAGAATCATTGCACAGTGAAGTGTATTTATTCCTCAGTTTTACCATCTCTTTATGCACACAAACCTGGGCTTATTGGTATCAGCATTCCATTATGTTCACTTATCTCTATTCTGGAAAATGATTTCTCTAGCTCTGGATTGCCTTGAACAGTTTTAGTTTTTACAGGATCGATAGAAACGCAAATCATTTATTTGGTGAGTTCCCATTTATTGTGATATAAAATACATGTCTGTGGTTTGAGAACTATTGCATGATGAAGTGTTTACTTGATTAGAAAGTTTGATGCTGGATGTGATGGGCTTAATCCTGCCTAGGCAAATTTCTTACAAACATCTGTTAGTTCAGCAATGCCGAAACCTTGAGGAAGGCCTTTTCATTTGTATAATAATCACTTCATGCCAGCTAACAGGATATATTTTCAACTTGTGTCTGCTTTTAGTTTTACCATCTCTTTAACAAAAAGTTGACAATAACATATTGTTGAAATTCTAAGCCACAAATGAAAACACGATCGAAACTTTGGATGGCAGAAATGTTTTCTCAAGCCAAGAATCTCTTATCAGATTAACATTCCAAGAAAAGAGATAATGGAGCTATGCAGTTCCAACAGCTATAGTATTACAAATGAAATTTTCAGATCATTATTTATTTAGTATAGTAAAAATACAGAAACGATTCTTGTGCGCTATTCTATCATAAAGAATGTGCATAGAAGTAGAAATAAACAATCTGAATCCTATCTTTTACACCGCAAGTTCCTTTCAAGAAGCCTTCCAAACAACTTCAAAACTATACCCGTCTAGTTTTCCTTCAAAAGGGAAACGTATTGCCCAGGTACATGGATAAATAGTTTAAAAAGTTCTATCTTCTTGTTAGATTGTTTGTAGTAAGGGCAGACAGGTTTTCTATATCTTACTATGCTAGTGCTTTTAGATTTCGATATCTACAACCTTTCAAGAGGCCTTCCAAACAACTTCAATTTTGTAAGCAAGTTTATAAACTTTTTGGAGGTCAACAATCATCATTGCTACCAAGTCTTTTCCTCCAAAGTCAGTTCAATTCACAAATTACCAACTTTGAAGACTTGGCTAATCCATATTGCATTCCCTACAAGATATATTTCATGATAAGGTATACCTTCATCATATTATCACTTAAATGCTACTTTTGAAATTTATTGATGACATCCTCATGCATAGCTCTTTTCTTCCTCATCACATCAACCCACTGACTAGAAGGTCTCTGCAGACAGATGCATATCAGACCACGAAATGATTTAATTTCTACAAAACCGAATTTCAGGTTGCATGCATTTTTGAGAAATAGCTTGATTATCAAGTTCAGACTAATTGAAAGGATTCATTGTACGAGCAACGCATACTTCTAAGATTAATTAATGGTACAGAACATAGTCCAGCGAAACTTTTTACTGAAGCGCATAGAAGATTGTAGTAAACTAATTTATGGAAATATTTTCCCAATTATGAAAGAAAAAACAAATCTTGTTCCACAAAAATTGAGTTCCTAAGATGCTACCAAAGGCGGTAAAAGTATGATTTTAAAAAACAATGAGTTACAGTTTTATGCCTCCTTAGCAAGCCAGATATGCAGAGTTGCATATATATACCATCAAGTACACCTCTAAACATAAACACTCAGGTTTAATGCAAGAAAAAGTAAGAGCATGATAACAAAAAGTATAACATTCAAAAAATGCATCATGGTTTACCAATTAACCAAAACCAATTGGAATCTACACCAACCAACAACAGGCATATTACATTCAACAAATATTTCAAAAGAATATCAGAGAAGAAGATTACTTGATGTTTTGATTTAAATGCATCACGGTTTCTAAACTTTGGGTGCAGCCATTCTTATGGTAGTTCTTTTACTCTTTTCATGGACTCCCTAGAAGGTTTTGCTTTTGTTTTTGGATACAAAATATATGTCTTGGTACAAGGTCTCTGTAAAGTAGATAATTCAGCTGATGAGTCAATAATTTCCCAAACTATGTTTGATAAAAGATCAATTACTGTGTGGGGAAAAAGCCCATAGACATTTTCTCCATTTGCAATAACTTGATCTATTTTGGAAATGACTCCGTCCATGTCCTGTAAAACCACTTCTACAGTGGGCACAGCTCTGATTGGCTTATACAGAAACAAATGAAGATCTAACAAGTAAGCCATATCTTCAGATGTCACCAGAGAAAATGCAGCACCCATATGACCAGCCCCAGCAGCTCATCCTACTCAATGGACAAAAGGTTTAGGTTTGGTAGGGAACAGAAACGCCGGTGGTATGAACAATACTCTGACCACGTTGTTGGGCTCGGCTTGCACTTCAGTCTCTCTTCACAACCAATTAATGAACAAAATAAAATAATCATTACCACAAATAGGACCATGAGAAACAAATTTTGTCAGCAATTCTGCAACTAAGAGTCAAATAAAGAGCCCCAAAAGTAGTAAATTAAAGAGATTGATATGCTTATAAGAATGTCGGTAATATCTCCAACTCCAAAAACATTTCTACAAGTCGATTTGCCCTGGGTGACCAATCAAAATCAATTTGCCCTGGCTTTGCTACCGAAATCGATTTGCTGCAGAGAGATGTTGGTGTTGGAAGGGTTTTTTGGTTGAAGCATTCTGTTCCACCAATTTTCCGGTAGAGAGATGTTAGAAGGGTTTTTAGGTGAAAGGGATTGTATGCGGTGAAGAGTAATTAAATTAAGGTGAGCGATAAAAAATATCTGAGTTGGAAGGTCTCTATTGGATGCCTGATAAGTCACTTATCAGGATAATCCTAATAAATGTTATTCACACACACACACACACACACACACACACACACACTATTTGGGTAACAAGAATTTGACTATATTAAGTAGGAGATTGTTCACACCCACACTAGAACTAGCAAACTGTGAGTGTGGTTGGGATTAGGACAGGATGTATGGGATGGAAATGTAAAGTTAAATGAGTATCTAATGATATGGATTTAATAGGATTCATCTTCAATTGTCAATGCAATCCTTTACTTTCTAATATAAGTAGCATTTTTTACTTTCCAATATAACTAGCATTCAACCAGTTTATTTAATTGAACCGTAAATTATTGTTTAAGTTGTAAAAATATTTTGATACTTTTACATAAAAATATAGAAGTTGTTTCAATAATTAATTGTTGAATAATAACAATAATAACTCAACTTGTGTCCCGTCTATGAATACTTAGCCCCATCACCCGCTTCTTCTCTACTCAGCCCCCGCCCCACCACACTTCTCCCGTGGGTTACCAATGGGTACCCATTCCAACCAAAATCTAACAAAAAAATTTGAGCATATGGTGGCGTAATTTTCACTACCATCCTATATTATATGAAAAAGGAAGATAAACACTAACGCATCTGCTAACCATCATCCATATCAAAAGAAAAACATCATCCAAATCAAACAAAAATTAACCATCCAAATAAGAAAAGATATTATCCAAATCAAACAAAAAATTAACCAAATCTGACAAACAATCAGAAGAATCTAAAATTTACGAAAAATAAAGAAAAAATTGAACAAAAAACTTCTAAATATGCGAAATTTTCCCTTCAACTTCAATCTTGTCCAAAAGCAGCCACCCCAAACTATTATCAAATCTCAGCATCTCGCAGGTGCAAAACAAACTATAAAGAAAAAAAAGGCGGAAGTGTGAGAGACAAAGAGAGAGGAAGACAAAGGTGTTGTCCCAAATAACAACACTAGAGGGGGTGAATAGGGTTGCTTTTAGGAAAAATTTACAGATAAAATTTCAACCCCTAAAACAAATATGTCAAAATGAAAAGGATAATCAAATATAGAAAACACACAAAAACATATTCAACATTTATGGATGATGAGTGAGTGCTAATATTTGCAATAAATATAAAGAGAATGAAAAGAAATAAAAGCAAACACAATCGATTTATAGTAGTTCGACTCCAATGTTGCCTACGCCCACCCCCCAAGGCCTTGCTCGAGATTTCTCTACTATTCTTTGAATAACTTGTTACAAACTAACTTCCAAATGTGTTTAAAAAACCTTATCAAGTGATTTTATCTCCAAATCACGCCACAAGTCTCTTTCAAAAAATATCCCTTATCTTGGTTCTAACACATGAATAAAAATCAACAAGAGCTGACCCAACTCTCACAAAACAAAAGGGTAATAAATTTCCCTTTCTTATAACAAGAATGATGAGTTCAAAACTCAATCAATTAAGAAAGAAACTCTCACAAATTGAATGTGAAAGATAAAGCACAATTGTATGAAGAATTCTCTCTATATTTGCAAAAAGATGAACTTTCCTGTTTCTCTTTATAAGCACTTCTTTCTTGCCTTTTCTCTTTTTTTTTATACTTCATTAATCTGAGTTTGAGACTGTATTTATAGGTAAAAGTTCCAAAATGGCCGTTGCTAAGCGAAAAGACACTTTTGCCTTTAAAAAAACTTGAATTTCCTTGCTTCCTATACTTCCTTTCAAATTCAGATTTTCCAAGATACATTTGTGATCATTTTTCACCTTCATAACGTTCATATCTGACAATCACTCAGAGTAATGACTTTGTATATGTAAAAGTTTACTATTATCTGGACAAATTTGAGCTTCATCCAACGGTTAGATCTTCAGATATATCCTCTAAACCGAGGCTAGCTTCAGATAACTTTTCTTGATAATTTTAATCTATATTTACAGTTAAATATATTATTTCACCATGATATTTTTCGAATTTGGAAAAATTAAAGTAACAAAGTTGTATCTTTATAAGTCTTATTTTCACACACCAAAAATCAGAATTTTTAAAATTTTAAATTATGAGTTATGCCTCAAAAACCGAGACTAGCTCCAAAATTCAGAATTAAAGTATCTTTTGTAATGACTAATATTTTAGCTCATTTTTGGACATCTAAAATTCGGATCTAGAAAATTATTATTTCATTAAAGTTGTAGATATGGAAGTCTAGTTTAGTATATTAAAATTTCATAATAATTGAATTGTTAGATCTTTAGATATCATAAAAATACTAACATATATCTGATTTCTTTGTTCTTCCAAATTAACCTTCTAGTTCAAATTTTCATCTTTCATTAATTTCCATTACTCTAAACATTGAAATTCCATTATTTCTTCATCCAAATTAGGTAAAAATACCTTAAAGTAATATCAATCTTTTTCAAGCATATTATCTTGAATCTATCAAATTAAAATATTTCATTCATTGTCTCTTTGAAAATTAATTCAGAAAATTTAATTCAATGTTTATTATCATCAAAATCAATTATAAAAGTGAGTTTATAAACCTTGTGTCAACAAAAGGAATAGAGTTTCAGGATCAAAGAGAGAAGAAATCAGGAGGCGAGCAGCGCATGGCTACCAAAGGCGATAGCAGTGACGGTGAAAAAGGTCAATGCTTTTTGATTTTGCACATATGTGCCAAGTAGCCCTACAATCTACTACTCAATCCTTGACATTGGCTGCAATGTTCATTTGAAAATTAACTACAACAATAATTTCATCTCCTTCAACTAGGTTAGCCTTAGAAGGATTAACTTTGAATTTCTCATTTCTCACTCTCTCTCTGCATTGAGGAGCATGATGACCTAGTTTTTTACAAACAAAACAAGAGCCTTTCTTTTTTTGAGGTTAGGGTTATTAGCCTTGTAATTTGGGACTTATTTTCCTACCTTTTGTTATTAGTCTGCACTAGATTTGCTTTGAGAGTTACTTCCTTGTCTTTGGCAGCTTTTGACTCCTTTCTATTGGTGTCTTCTATGAGTACATGAGTGATTAGTTCATTGATGGTAAAGTACTTTTATTTGTGCTTGAGGCTGTTTTTATAGTTATTCCAAGAATTTGGCAACTTCTCAATCAGCAAGTCAACTGTAAACTTTTTTAGAAGCACGATTTCTTCATCTTTCAAATTTTCTAACAACTCTTGGTACTCGTTGATATAAATTTTCATATCTTTGTCATCAGTCATTTGCCATTGGTAGAATTTCCCTAGTACAAATTTTTGCTTCGTAGTATTCTTAGCAGTAAACTTTTTTTTTTCATTAAAGCTTCCCATATAACTTTAGTTTCCTTATAAATATAGTAAACATCAAACAATTCATTAGAAATAGTTTGTAAAATAATATGACAACGTATGTTGGTATGTTGTCATAATTCTTGAATTTTAGCATCAGCATTTGGGGTCAGTTTTGGCTCTAGCAGAGCATGAGCTACACCATAGACATCAAGCAAGGAGAAAACACGTTCTAGCCATTATTTGAAATTTTCATTAGTAAAACTTCAATTTTGGAGATATATAGGGAAATGCTTAGTGCAGGATAAAAGGAAATAATTAGGAGTAGGTGCAACAGGGGATGAACTTGGACGGATTGACTAACACTGGTGGAGGCAACATTAGCACTAGAAAAGGCCATAGTTTCTTTAGATTGTAGAAATAAGATAATAACAATAATAATAATAACTAGTTTAATATACTCGAGTCATGTAGTAATGCGTTATCCTAAATAAACTATTTCAATGGACCATGAAATGTTTCCCCCAAGATAAAACAACTCTTCCTCTAGGAAAGGGAAGTCAAAATGGCAAAGCTACAAATAGAAACAAAAACAACATAACAAGAGAGGGAAGGCAGGAGCATTGAAGTAGAGAATGATTGAATTATGTGTTGTTTTGTGTTTCGGAAGGTTAGAGGATGGCACTATTTATAGTGCTGATGGCCACAAATTGCGAGAAAAATAGGTTGAACGTTGAGAGTTGTTGAAAGATTTTCTAAAACCATGCAAATAGGTTTGAGAGATTTCTTGGGCACGTTTAGTGTTGCAGGCTGCATTCAAAACATGGTCAAAATGTGGGTAAGGCTTACTTTGAGGTAAAAATAAAAAGTAAAAAACCAAGTCTAAGTCTGCCTAGCATTAGCTAAGGCCAAAAGCTTAAGTTTTAGGTAAAAAAATATTTTGTTAAGCCCACAAATGTACAAAACTGATTTGGACCATGTTTAGCCCATGCATAAAGGGGAAGCAAAGGTAGAATTTATTGTTTTGTATTGGATTGGCCCAATTCAACTTCCTCTAATACACACAAGCCCATCACTATTTCTCTTGTCATCACAAGCCCAACAAAGTGTAATTCAATATAATGTGATTCATATACTTGCAATTTTTAATGTGGAATTCTAAATTCTTTTGAAATATATAAAACCACCAACAGGTTTTTCTTTGCTTATTAAAATATATAAAAACTATGCAATCACAGTTCAAAAACACATTTTTATTTGTGCTTATTGAAACCCATCTTTTGGTGCTTAATGTTACAAGTTATCTAAAACTAGAGTTGACAAAAGCACAATCAAATTTAATAAATTCTTTTGGTGAGCAAGCTTTGCCCTCAATAGCTGAATTTATAACTTGTATGTCAAATTTGTTACATTTTAAAATTTAATTTAGTAAATTAGATCTTCTATATCTTTATTATGACTTAATGGTGCTTAACTTTACATAATGATTTTATTTTATTTCAATTATAAATAAAATGACTCATTCAGCAATAATAGAATATTATTACTCTCTTGTCCCAAAAAAAAAAGTTCATTTTCAAAACATTTTTTTGTCCCAAAAAAAAAATCTATTTTTGAACTAAATTTCTAAAATAATCCATACTAATAATAATTATGTATACCTACAATTAAAAAGTAATGGTAAAATATGAAATTATGTATTTAATAGTGCATTAAAGACTTGTTTGGTTTGTGAAAAAGTAAAATCGTTTAGGAATGTGATTTTGAGGCAAGTGAATACCAATCAATTTTTTTCATGCGTTTTGATAAATTAAGATTGTTGGTGAGGAAAGTATCAACATTTTTTTTTTCATTGTTTGGATTAATTGAATAAACTAGGGAATGTAATCTGTTTTCCATTTTATTACCTAAAATACCCTTACAAGTTAATTTGTTTTGGTTACTTGTATTGTTATGAAAAATATATATTACATATAACTAAAAAAAAGACACCCCAAAATAGTTAAACAATATACGTATTTCTCCCAATAAAACCATAAGAATTATTTTAAATAGCTAACAATTGTAATACAAAGTAAATTATTCAAATCCAAAATAAATTTATTGCTAAGGTAATAATATCCCAAAAATTCTAAAAAATTATAAAATAATAAAATAAAATTCATTTCCAAACTAAACAGGAACAAAAAGGTCAATAAGAAGTATATTTTCAACATCATTAAAAGTGAAAAAATAATCTAACAAATCTGGATGATGAACAAGTTTTATATCAGCTCTTTGTTTTTGTAGTTGTGATAAAACTTCCACCTTTTATAACTCTTTATTAAGTTTGTGACGATTATCCATGTTTTGATAACTAGTACTTGCAATAATTTCTACAAATTTTATCATTTGATCATCAATTTTTTTCATTTGAATTGTGAAAGCATTAGTCAAATGTTCTAAACTTGAAACTAAACCATCAGCACTTCTTCCTTTTTTGAAGTACCTTCATCTTGATCTTGAGAGTTTGAAACTAACATTTCAAAATTATCATCATCCTTATTAGATTCTTTACCAATATGGTTAATATTTTCTTCTCTATTCAATTCTTCAATTACATATGCAGGTGTTTCAACATTAATTCCATTAGTTTTATCTTCTCCCTAAATTATTGCTAGTTGATCATAATAAATAAAAAGCCTGTTTTTCATGAATGTGCTTTTAGGATGTGTTTATAAAGAGTAACAACATACATTAGTTTATTGTTATTATTAAAGTTATAACTAAAATATAAAGAAAATATGCTATTAAACTTTATTTACAAATATTCATCCCATACATTTGCACTTGCCGTGACACATTTTTTTTTTATCATCCCAGCCAAAACCACTCAAACTCTGGTATTTCATGCCATACATAGCATTTTATTTTATATTGCTTTTTCAATAATTTGCGACGACATTCAATGTGTGGTTTTTTATATTCTCATTTGTAGTTCATATATGATTACTTTCTTTAACTCGATGAATACATCTATAGTTAACTAAAAAATTCAAAAAAAGGAAAAAAGTGACAAAAAGTAAATATAAACTACATAATAATTCAAATAGTATTAATATTTAGAAAATAAAACAACATGGAATGAAACAAAAGCAAATAAATAAAAATAATTGAAAAAGAAAATTGATTTAAAGTTATAAACAAGTGTAATATGCTTGTACAAGCTATTATATAAAATCAACACAAAATCTAAGTTAATTATTTTAAGAACTTATAAACAATATATTATTTTTAGTGAGCATTCCTATTTTGCATCTATTAAATATACATTTGATTAGTTAAATTTTGTCTTCAACTTGTTCATTCTTGTGTTGGTTCAACCGTAGTGATAACTTTACCATTTAAGTTTGATTTTTCTATACCTTCAAGCGCGTCACCTAAACGAGCCTTTATAGATCAATTGGCATTATTTTGAAGGAAACAACATGCCATTATAATCCTAAATTGAAGTAGTTGAAGAGAAGCAGAAGAAAGGATGTTAATATTGTTGGAGCTAAAGCAACATACTGTTGTTCCACCAACGATAATGTTACAAAGAAACATGAGAATTCAGTAGAATAGGTTAAAATTCCAAGAGGGAATTCTAGGGGCCACGAGAACGGTAAGAATGCAACGATTACAAACAATAAAGTGATGCAACTAGGAGCTAGAATTGAACTCCACAAGAAGAAGATTCTAATGGGAGAAAAGTGTAGGCCACTTCAAAAATCTTGCCCACTTCACTATAATGAAAATGGTATTGTTTGTTTTTAGGAGAAAATCCCCCTGTGAATGCGAAACTCCCCCACCTGTACCAGAAGACCTTTAGCTAGGTAGATGTAAATCGAGGAATATGCACGAGTTGGCATAGGCCTGAGAGAGAGAGCCAACAAGCCAAACACCAGAACAGTCCCCTACAATATTTCAGCGGAAAATTTGCCCACGTGAGATTTGAACTTGTGTTGCCGGAAGATTTCTCCCCACGTCACTCCAAACTTACTAACTCACCTATGTCCCTGGGGGCAATGGTATTGTTTTACCAAAAGAAATGTAAATGTAGGCTAATTTGAGAAATGAGAATATGCATGTCTCCCAATTATGGAAGTACAATAGCTTGTCCTTAAAACGCAAACTATAGTTCCAAATCAATTGAACTCGAAATTCACTACTAATTAATAGAAACCAAGGTTCCAAATTTTCCTTAATTTGTGTGCGTATGTGCATGTGAGTGAAAGTAGCCTACAAGCGATTCTCAAAGAACAACTAGGGGAATTATTAAATAAGAATAAAGTTGTTTGCGGGCTATTACACAGGGGAGGGGTTTACCCAGTGCGCACCCTTAGTTACGGCTGCGGGTTCTTTAGTTAAAAAAAAAAAAGAATAAAGTTGTATTTTCATGCTTGAAACAAAAAGTATATCAATTAAATATAACTAGTATATATGCTCACCACCACCTTCGATTATCAATGCCCTCGAATATAAAAAATGACATTTCATCAATTACAAGAGTCAACTACAATAGATTGACCTTAAACACTAATTCATGATATTATTATTTTTATATAGTAATTCTTTATTTAAATTTTTATTTCTATATAGTAATTTTTATCTAAATTTTCTGATTTTATTTTTATAAATAATTTGTTATCTAAATTTTTATTTCATTAGTTTCCAATACCATTATCGAAAATCAGAAAATTAAAATTTTTAAATAGAATCCAAATCTACTCCTAATTAAATACTATCAACAAAATATGGTCAAAGACACTTAACAGATTTTAAAGAATAAAATCTCCAATATATACAAACAACAGACATGCATAATAAGTAAACCTGGTGAGCCTGGCTCCTGAAAAAAGAAAATCTGCTTCTTCTTCTTTTTTGAAAAAAAAAAAAAACATAATGAAGAAACATAATCAATGATTTATAATCATGTGTATCAAAAATAATATATAATACTAGGAATAGCTATTAGATGCAAGAAAAAAAACTTATCTCTTGATGATAAAATTTTAGATAGAAAGAATTTAGAAGTAGAGACCAAGAAAGAGAAGAGTTTAGGTAAAAGAATTTAGAAAGCAAAGATTGAGAAGAAGAGAGAGGAGAGTCAGTCTAGTCCAACGAAAACAGGAGAGAGGAGTTGAATAAGTAAAAAGAAAAGAACAGAATAGGGTTAAAAAAAACGTTTAAAAGAAAATATGTATTTTTTAAATTAAATTCCATTGATAAGTAATTTGAATAACGAATTTTAATAAGGATTTTGAATCTAGGAAAGTTCCCTCCAATTTCCTTACTTTTAGGAATCATTTTACTTTTCCAATAAGATAAAAAAAATCTACCAAACACAAGATTTTAATCAAAAACCTTGCCATTGTAGCCTCTCGATTGCTGCACCACAATCTATCCACCATCACAAATATAGAGTCTCTACCCCTTTTTGTCCCAGGCAGTCCCAAAACAAAGTCCATAGATTGTGACTGCCTCAACGTGACCTTAAAGCATGAAAATCATATGTAATTACGTTTACCATGCTTTTCTATGAAGACTACCATGCTTTTCTTATTACTAAAATGCGAACCATAACCCCACCAAGTTTAAATATTCTAGCTAGCTTGCTCATATCTTTTCATCTGAAAATTCATCAATGAATTCAGCATCCCAAATCCAGAGTATTGAAATTTCACTAGAAAGCCTCATCAAAAGCTAGAACAGGAGGCAAAACTTGAAGACTTTCTTTAACAGTTGGAGAGGAATTCAAGAAGAACAAAGATCTTCATGGAGAGTCCACTTGTCAAATTTCTTAGATTCCACTGTCCTTCGTATTTTCACCATATTTTTACTTCTTATGGATCTAATATTCACAAGTCTTGAACTGTCTTCCTCTGTGCTCTCATCATGCCCAAATGCGAAGAATACATCGGCAGAAGAAATTCGGTTCCACTAGGTAGGAATTGCAATCCTGTGCCTACTTTGCTTGAAAAGTCTAGCTCTTTTTATTGGGCTTGGCAGGTCATTCTTGTTCAGACCAGGATATGTTCTTGATGGTGTAGTTATGATGGTGGCTTTGTCTCTGGAATTATTGTTGGAAAGAAAAGGAGGAGGTTTGGTTGTTGTGGTGAGTTTGTGGAGGATTATAAGGGTGGTGGAAAGTGCATTTGAGCTTAGTGATGAGGCCATTGAAGCAAAAATTAAGCAGGTTATTTGCCAATTTCAAAAACTCCAAGATGAGAACACCAGACTTTTAGAAATCATTGTGGAGAAAGATTTGATAATAGAGAAGTTAGAAGAAGAACTAGATACGTACAAGCTTGGTTGATGAAGTTTGAGTACTCTCTTTGGACTTCAAAAGGCACTTCCAAAGTTGATAGAGGTATTTAACACACTAATGTAATGTGTTAATTGGGGATTTCTACTTTAATACAATCAGTTTGGTTTGGAAAAAAAAAAACAAAGATAAGCAATTAGTGACGAAACAATAGCGTCACTAAAACGTATTCCCATTAGTGACGAAAAGATATCGTCACTAAAAGAATGAATGTCGTCACTGAATTCTCGTCACTAATTACGCGGGAAAGTTTCCCACTACACTTTTAGTGACGACTTTCTGTGATTCGTCACTAAAAATAGGGGTAGACAAAAAATTGGTGACGACAAAAGTTTTGGTCACTAAAGGTGGTATTTAGTGATGAGATTTTTTTTCGTTACTAGAAATTCCGTCACTAAAAGCCAAATTTCTTGTAGTGACTCATCTGAAGGTTCCTGGCGAAGCAACTCAGACTACCACTGCCCTTGTTGAAACCACGACTTCCACCCTCCAAGGGTTTGGTCCTGTTAAAAATATCCACCAGCACCTCTGCGCGTAACCCTCCTTTATCTTCATCTTCTTTTCTTCCCCTCCCCAAAGTGGCCTTTCTTATGTGCATTGATCAATTTCAATGGAAAATTTTGATTTACTGTACTGCATCCATTAGATGTATCTGTAGCAATGCTTGAATTTCTAAACAATATCAGAATAATCTTTCTCATAAATGAAATAAAGAAGAAGAATATGAAATTGCATGGAATTAGTAAATTATAATTTTTTCCCTATTTTGTAGAGAAATAGATCAACTATTTGTCGTAACTCATGCCTCATATTAACACGAGAAATTTAAGAATTACCAACATTTTGAATTAATGTTAATTCAACCTTTTTTCTTTTGTTCTCCTTTGAACAATAATATTGTTAGTGATGTTTACAGTTGCTTGATAACTGTAGATTTCATTTCTATGCCCATGATATGACAAGACAAGTGGAGTCGCACCATTTTTGCGGGCATCTGAATGAGGAGTTTAGGCAGTGTTTAATATATGACAAGCCAGGAAAAGATGCTAGAATCATTGGTATAGAATACATGGTTTCTGAGGAATTATTCTTCACTTTACCGGATGATGAGAAGCCCCTTTGGCACACTCATAAGTACGAGGTCAACAGTGGTATGCTTTTCTTGCCTCAAGTTCCTGGTCCAGTTCAAAGGCAAGATCTTCAAAAACTTTGCAAAACTTATGGCAAGACCATTCACTTTTGGCAAATTGATATAGGTGATAGTCTCCCTCTTGGAATACCCCAGGTTATGATGGCATTTACCAGGGATGAACAGCTTGATCCCAAACTTCAACAGGGTATGTACTTCCTTCGTTGTTTGAATAATGTTGTTGTCTTCTATACTTATATCTTTGTTTTTGGTCGTTCTGATGTCTTCTTTATGTCTGATTTTTATCTCTTTGAGCAATTAATGCCTTTTAAATTTATTCCTAATTCATTTGGCGAATAATGTTTCATAAATAATGCTACAAAAAGATGATCAATTTTTGGCCTCTTTAGTACTTAGACACTCAATAAAAAACCTCATACTTGTTTTTTAGAAAACCTCACACCTAGGGACACTTAAAACATATTTAGTGTAGTGGTTGTACTACTATATTATGTCGAGCCTAACTAATATTTTTCCTAACAAGTTAATCAGATCACGTGTTAATTAAATTGTAGGGGGGAAAATGGGGAAAGTTGTTCAAATGTGGAAACGTTGAAGTTTTGTTTGGGATAACATCAATTTTTCTACTTACCCGAAAGAGTAAAAGAAAATTGAAATAATTCTTAGATTTTACAATTATGAAGATACATTAGATTTAATATAGTTGACAAGATTTTTGACAAGACTTAATATAGTTGTGATTAGATTATTGTATGTTGGAAAATACTCTAATATTTTTTTCTCATTTGTTTTTTTTTTTTTTGGAGAAAGGGGGAAGGGGAAGTATCTATACTATTATAAAGTGAAGACTCTACACTATTACAATAATGTGGTGACAATTGTCTTGCGTCCTCTCGTATGGGCACCTGAGATTCTGATGGCTCTTTCCCCTCATTTGTTGATATATACTATTAGATTTTAAAATCTAATAACTACTATTACATCCGCGCTCCATTTCTAATTTGGTGCTATTACTATACTTTGTTAGATATACTATTAGATTTTTAAAATCTAGTAACAATTACTTCATTTGTCAGTTTTTTTAATTTGGTATAATCTTCTTTAGTATAACATATTTAATTTGAATTATGTATAATTTTTATTTTTATCTTTACACTTGGATTATATATTTTCATTATTGGTATGAGTATTAATATAAAAAATTTTACATAAAATTTTATTGTTTTGGACAAATAGAAATTTTTAAAACTGATTTTTGGAAAAAAAAAAAAACAGAGGTTATCATTCATTTTTTTTTTAGACGCTCAATGGTCTATTCCAAGTATTTAATTTGTGCTTGCAGATGTGGACAGTCGATTTGGAGTTTCATTTGAAAAAGAAAGGGAAAACCGGAAATACATGACTGGACCGATCATGGACTGCATCCTTTGGCAAATGCAGGAGGCAAAGGGCTGCGGACTGTGCTAAGAGAAGTTGATTGCGAGCCGGCCCAATCGATGCCTCGGGTCCTGGTCTAAAGGTTCCGTGTAATTTCTTATTTCTCCCCTCTTGGAATAAAAGAGAATATGTGCGTGTGACAGTGGACTAAGATCAGTCAACGTTAGTGTTTCTTTTGGGAATGATCTTTTCTTCATCATATATGTATGTTTCCAGCTCTATGATGTAATGTAACAGTTTGGGTTGCAATGCACGGTCACATACTTTTGCCATCCTTATTTCTTTCTTTATTTTTCAATTTTTGTGCCTCAATTCTTCATTCATCGGAAATTTCATCTCAAGTTCTGCATTTGAGATCTCTTCAATTTCTTTAGATTTTGAGCAAATATCTACAGTAAGAGTAAAAGTTTCCATAAAAATACGAAGCCAAAAATATTTCAAATGTTTCTCACTTTTACGGCTTTGCTGCACTGAAATTGAGTGTAAGAAAATCCAGAGACTAGAAAATGAGAAAAAAGGACTTGAGCAGCCAGCCCCATATGAAGTATTTTTATTAGGGATAATATACAAAAATGACTTTTTTGTCTTTTTTTTAACTTTAATGGTTGACTCACGTCATCAATTTTGACCGAGACTATAATTATTCTGAATTAAAAAGTTGAATCTTGTATTGTTAAAATTGAAAGTCGTGCTAAAATTATTCTAAAATTAAAGTTGACTATTTTTGTATATTATGCCTTTTTATTACCATAGAGACAGAAAATCAACACCAACAGCGCTTGCCTTATTTAAGGTCCAAAACATTCTTTAAGAGCAAGAGATGGAAAAAGAGAAATTCAGAAGACAAGTGATCAACAACCATACACTTCAAGTAAGACATAACAGAACAACATTCACAAACTTCTCAAGCTTTCCAGGAAGCCAAAGGAGGAGTGTCAGAATGGACCCATGTCATATTCATGAAGGCATGTCTTTCTCCTTTAATCACATCGACGGAAGCATAGGACTCGAGTTCAGCCATCTCCTCTGGAGATAATTTAACCGATAAAGCTTCGAGATTCTGGTTGAAGTTCTCCATCTTGGTGGTACCAGGAATGGGAACCACATCATCTCCTCGGTGATGAACCCAAGCCAAAGCAAGCTGTGCTGTGGTGCATCCTTTCCTTGCTGCCATTTCAGAAACCCGTTCATATATTTGTTTGTTATGCTCAAGGTTTTCTGGCTTCAACCTTGGGAAACCCTGCAATAAGAAATACACTATCAAAATATGAACGAATGATAAACAAATGGATGTGATGTGTGCGTGACAACAGCATGAGAAGTATACCAACTGCAAATTGCTATGAATTATTATAATTCCACTCAAGTGATTTACTACATACATCATTTAATACTTAATCTGACACTGCAAATTGCAGAGCTCTAGGACCTGAAACTTCTGACTGGAATAAAACACAAGGTGCATACTATGGTGTGGTTGAGTACCTGTAAATTTATGCAGCTTTTAAATTAAGAAAACTGGCTCTAGTTGGAAGCTACCATATCAGTGCGGTCATTCGCTGGACATAACCACAAATAGCAGCAACAAAGAAGTACGGTGTGCTCAGGCTGCTTAGCACAATACGTACACTTTTACTACAGTATTGCACAGGAAAGCCTGCTATTGCTAAACTGAGACTGATCATACTAATCCAAATTGGGTAGGTAAAACACAAACATGGCCAGTGGTATCTGAAACAGTTTAAGATAAAGGTAATTCGTATGCACCAACCCTACGAGAATCGTTCTCTGTCAAGTTCTCCACCACTTTGGGTCCTGTTGAAAAAAATCCCCTTCCTAGAGGGCTGTAAGGAACAATCCCTATGCCAAGTTCCCTGATAATAAAAGCAATGATGAAAATATTTACGTTAGAATCTTAGATTCCCTGAATAACATGAGCAACAATTACACACACATAGACACGCACACATATTTACCTGCAAGTTGGAACAATTTCTTCCTCCAAATCTCTTGACCACAAGGACCATTCATTTTGCACAGCAGTTATTGGATGAACTGCATGAGCCCTCCTGATTGTTGAAGCATTGGCTTCTGATAGACCAATATACTTTATTTTACCCTCTTCAACCAATTTCTTGAGTTCTCCAACCTGGAAAGAGATTAAAACAGCACAGACAAAGCCATGTCAGGAGGAGGAAAATAAAAGCAATATGAAGCCTGTAGAGATGATTTGCTGCAAAGCCATGACACTTAGCATCCTCGGAGTCAATGAAAAATGAATCACAACTCTAGATTATTTGCTCATTAAATTTTAACACCAACTTAACCTTGCAGATTTAGGGGTATCCAATTTTTCTTGATCTCACTCCAAAAGAAATCAATTGACCATCCCACATTCAAACTTTCAGGTAAGATTTTTCTTTGGGAAAAGAGGATGAGCCTTAACAGAGTAATAAAACATCACAAACATGCATATATCCAATTTGTTCCCAAGTAACAAAGACCATTGAAGTTCGTGGGACCTTTACAAAATGCAAGGCACTGTAACTCCGAAATGCCTCTGTATCATTTTCTACCATCATAAATTGTACTTGATTATATCAATACTTTCATGAACTCATCATTTTATTACTTCTACAAGTTACATACTGCATAACTTTTATGTTCTTACAAGGAAATAAAAAGGGCCGTTATAGAATAACTAACCGTCACTTCAATTGGAGTACGAGTATCAATCCGATGAACATAGTAAAGATCAATGTAATCAACACCAAGCCGTTTGAGACTGGCCTCACAGGAAGCACGCACATATTCAGGGTCGCCTCGGACTGCCCTTTTCCCATCTACGATACTTATTGAAAACTTGCTAGCTATTTGAACTTTTTCTCTCCACCCTCCTTTCAGAGCCTACAGCAATCAAACCAAATGATTAAGTTAACCAAAATGTTTGCACCAAATGAGCACCCATAACATTCTACTAATACACCATAATCCAAAGTGATGAATCAATTACGGAGTAGTAACAAGCCTTCTGTTTAGGCTATTTTTTACTCACTTTTCTTTCCAAGATGGTCAATCATGCAGTTTGAATGTCTATTCATGTCAAACTCAGCCAGAAACTAACAAAGGAAACATTTCAAAGCTCTTCAAAACTGCCATTTGCACGAGGAATTCCTTACACAGACTACTAGCACCTAAATACTATCAAACTCTGAGGGGATAGAAAACGTTAGTGATTTCTTTGCTTGATTTCTTCATTTTCTTCTATAGATACAACTCATCAAGCAGCAAATAAACACTTTTATGCCTCAATCTCAATTAATTTTCAAGGGACCGAAAGAGATACAATCTTTGCATCATTTCCACATTCTTGCAAATAACTGTACAACACATAAAGCAGCATGCACCACACTTGCATTCACAATTTCACCCTGTTTAAGGAAGCAAATACTTGTGCTACAACAAATTTTCCAACCATTTTCCGCCCACAAATGCATAATACCACTTACAAAAATAACAATGATACGCATCGAAAGGGGGAAAAAAACAACTTTGGTTGGGATATGCAAACATAAATTTTTTTAAAAAAAGGTAAAACGTAAGTACAATATTCTTCACCAAATTTTTTTTTTCTTTTAAGAACAA
Source organism: Gynochthodes officinalis (assembly GCA_020080225.1). NCBI lineage: Eukaryota > Viridiplantae > Streptophyta > Magnoliopsida > Gentianales > Rubiaceae > Gynochthodes > Gynochthodes officinalis. The sequence goes on from CM034619.1 coordinate 20,304,096, forward strand.
AGTAATCAACATCTAAAAACACTAATTAAGATACATCATTTGCCACATGGGTACACATAACATATTATAGTTTCAGAAAAAAAAGGGGAAGAAAACTATGCCTTTCCAATCAGGAGTTCGTTGGTGTGTGGTCCATAGACATCGGAGGTATCAAGGAAGGTGACACCGGAGTTAATAGCGTGGTGCATGAGTTGGATCATGTCGGGCTCAGGCTTGGGTAGGCCGTAAAAGGAAGACATACCCATGCACCCCAAACCCTGTTTCGACACTTCCAAGCCCTGCGAGCCCAACTTCACCCTTGGCACTTTTTTCGCCAGAGATGCCATTTTTTCCGATGATTATCTACAGTATGGGTTTTCAGAATTGTTTCTGAGACTGAGACTGAGACTGAGACTGAGACTGAGGGATGATTTTTTGAGACTTGGGCTTGGGATTTTATAAAGGGGGATGTCTCACGTCATCGCTGAAGTAAGTTTCCAAGGTACCACTTTTAATACAGAAGGTTCAACTTATAAAAAGACTACGTGTACGTCACCTCATTGGGCGCCCGTATCGGATGTGTTTTTTAAGAAGCGGTGGTCCCTTAGATTGTGTGGAGTGTTGCTTTACAAAAGTGGACCCTTGGGAAGACTAACTGGAACCGCTCTGCCCCAAATTCCACCCCAACAGAGATAGTCGGTCACCACAACCGCGATAGTCAAAGTTCGATTGCACCCCAACAGCTATAGTCAGGTCATCACAATCGCGATAGTTAGAGTTTGATTCCTCAATCGCACGCAAAATACTCTTACCACAACTGTGATAGTTAGAGCTCGATCCTTTGGGTAGGTCGTGTAAGCAACGGAGTGGGAAAAAATAACAAAACATTTCCATGGGACCATCATCACAAGAGAGGGAGATGAAAATGATAATGAAGACGACATCGTGTATGTTTTGCGGCTACTAAATATTAAATTAATCAAAGACTTTAAAAAATGACAACAATGCAAGTTTAAATACACTATTGATAAACGTAATTAACTTTACAAATAATTTACATTACAAAAAAAAAATTAAAAAATTGAGCTCCATTGCCCATAAAATGATATGGTACTTCGGCAGTGAAGCCTAATTTGTCGAAACCCTAATAACCATTTACCATAATGTGGTATCTCCCAACATACTCCACGTAAAGGATGTACATACAAACTTTTAACTTTTGCCGCACAACCATGACGCATGTCCCAAATTATGACGTCAAATAACTGTAATATGCTCCTCAACGTGACCTTAAAGCATGAAAATCATATGTAATTACGTTTACCATGCTTTTCTATGAAGACTACCATGCTTTTCTTATTACTAAAATGCGAACCATAACCCCACCAAGTTTAAATATTCTGGCTAGCTTGCTCATATCTTTTCATCTGAAAATTCATCAATGAATTCAGCATCCCAAATCCAGAGTATTGAAATTTCACTAGAAAGCCTCATCAAAAGCTGGAACAGGAGGCAAAACTTGAAGACTTTCTTTAACAGTTGGAGAGGAATTCAAGAAGAACAAAGATCTTCATGGAGAGTCCACTTGTCAAATTTCTTAGATTCCGCTGTCCTTCGTATTTTCACCATATTTTTACTTCTAACGGATCTAATATTCACAAGTCTTGAACTGTCTTCTTCTGTGCTGTCATCATGCCGAAATGCGAAGAATACATCGGCAGAAGAAATTCGGTTCCACTGGGTAGGAATTGCAATCTTGTGCCTACTTTGCTTGAAAAGTCTAGCTCTTTTTATTGGGCTTGGCAGGTCATTCTTGTTCAGACCAGGATATGTTCTTGATGGTGTAGTTATGATGGTGGCTTTGTCTCTGGAATTATTGTTGGAAAGAAAAGGAGGAGGTTTGGTTGTTGTGGTGAGTTTGTGGAGGATTATAAGGGTGGTGGAAAGTGCATTTGAGCTTAGTGATGAGGCCATTGAAGCAAAAATTAAGCAGGTTATTTGCCAATTTCAAAAACTCCAAGATGAGAACACCAGACTTTTAGAAATCATTGTGGAGAAAGATTTGATAATAGAGAAGTTAGAAGAAGAACTAGATACGTACAAGCTTGGTTGATGAAGTTTGAGTATTCTCTTTGGACTTCAAAAAGCACTTCCAAAGTTGATAGAGGTCTTTAAAATTCACAAGGAGCATAACTGAAGAAATAATTTTAAAGTTCAACTTAGTTTTAGCAAAAGGATGTAGATTGAGGTATATTATCACTGTTATTCTTTATGCTTAAGAATTTTTTTATTTGGATTTGGAAAAGGAGAAAGTGTTGTTGCATGTTGTAAAATCATTTTGACTGCTCGGACACCTCGATCAATAAATGACCTGCACTTTAGAACTAGTTAGCTTATATCTGGTCCCCTATTATGGAAATTCCATTGGGACAGTACAATATGCTTTTGTATTGAATTTGTTTCGTGAGTCTCCTTCTAACGTAAACAATTCTCGTAACATGTATACATTTTTTCGTCCATGTCTCGAACTCCCCTTTCAAGCCCTTTTTTTTTTTTTTTGTTTTTTAAGGAAAAAAAATTTACTCTCTCCGTCAAAAAATGTTATTCTTAAAACTTTTTCGTCTTAAAGAAATAATTTTTAAAGTCAATTTTTATATTATCCTTATAAAGTATATGATTCTAAATAAGTAAAAATAAAAAAGGAAATTTTGTATTTAAGTATATTGCAATTCCATTTAATGTAAACTTTTTTTAAGGACAAAAGAAATATTAAAGTGTATCTAAATCCATCATCACTCACTAGAATTCTCTCCTATATGTTAAATTCTTTGTTCTGTTAGTACCAAAACAAATGTTAGCCTCCGGTGTACCCTTACCCACTTATCCTAATAATAAAACTACAAAGATTTTGCCTTCACGGAGGTGGTTGAGCGGTAAAGTAATATTGCTTCCATAGGAGAGAATAAAGTTCAAATTCCCAAATGCGCATTGAGTTAGCCATAAGACCTTATAGTACCCATGAATTTACATGCGACTGTAAAGTGAGGTCTACCCACAGAAACTCCGGAGTTGGTGCATGACCAGGAGATTCGAATGCTCATTTGGTGCGGAAGTCTCCGAGTCAAAAAATTTTTTTTTTTAAATTTTACTAAGATTTTCTCAAAATTAAAATTTCCACCATATCTCCTCATTATTTACCTACAGGAACATGGTTGAAGGCAATTTCAGTACTATTGAGAGCATGTTAAATATTTTTACTAATTCTAGTAGTATTATCTATAAGAACACCAAGAACATAATAGATTTGCCTTAATTCCTCAAAGACTTTTTTTTCCAAACTTGAACTGAAAAGAAAACTTGCAATAATGGTGGATTTGCTGATAATTTGAACCAATACCAAGAGTTTTGCTACTAAAATTTTCAAAAGATAAACAATACTAAATCTAGCGTTTTGCTATTCCAACCAAAAATCAACCTCTCAAGTGGATTTTCTTTGTTGATTGTTGAAATGAAATAGGAAAAAATCTAGACTAGAATTAACAACACAAAAGGGTTACGACTATATTGTTTGGGAGAGACTTGTGAATGCGAGTAATGAAAAATGACTGTGTTTTGAAAAAAAATACTCATACTATACGTATTCTTCAGCAAACAACATCATTCTCATCATCTCAAATTTCATGGCAAAGATGCGTGTTCTCTTGCTCACAAAGTTGAAAGCTTTGCATTTTCATTTTCGCATTACATTTTCCCTCTTCTTTTTCATTCCCTCATCCCTTTTTCAATTATTATTTTAATATTTTTTTCCTCCTTTTTTTAATTTAATTTGAGACAAATTTTTTCCTCTATTTCTTAAAGATTCTCCAATATATTTCTTCGCTTTTTCATTCACTCATCCTTTTATCAATTATTATTTTTTATAAATTTTCCCCTATTTTATAAATTTTTCTCTCTTTTTTAACGTATTGCAATATATTTCTTCACCTATTTTCTTTTAATGTGAAGAATATTTATGGACTCAATATTTGTTCTATCAAGTATTGTTTTTGTATAAATCAATTACATTAGTAAAGACTATAGTTCTTTAGTAACCAGCTATGGAATTACAAAAAAAATATTAATTTCTAATCAATTGCGCTATTTCTAACTAATATCTTGTCATTCATTCTTACATTTTTAATGAGTGTTGTAACATATCTTAATTCACACTATGTATATCTATTAACTACTTATGTTACATTACATTACTATAATTCAATTAAAAATCATTCTTTAACCATGATTTCCTCAAAAAGAATAAAGTTTTTAAAATTTATGTAGAGATTTATATTTTTCTGATCGATAGTGTATTTCATTGTTCGAAAAAATTATGAGACAAAATCACAAATGTTGGGGTGTCATACTAAAATTATTAAAACTTAAGAGCCCTGCTATAAATAATTATACTTTTGATAGACACAGATTCAGCCCATTCAATGCAACCGTAAAGCCTATATAAATGGTGAAGCCCAACTAATATATAAGGATGTTGGGCTCTGAAATGGGCTAGATATATACATAAGCATTTAAGCCCAAAAATTTGCATACGAGTGTTTCAAATTTTTTTGAGGCTGCTTAATTCGGCTAAAAATATACATATTTATTCAAGTTCAATTATTTTGTCACGATCTAGTTAGTTTTCACATGTAACCTATAAGAGTTCTATGTTGGATTTATATAGTTTTAAGTTCTTTCACTTACAAGCTAACTTTTGAGATAAGTTTCTCTTAAAATCTATAACAAATTGTATAAGAGACAATCACTATCTTCCAAATCATGCCACGCATTTGGTGGCTCAAGTATTGTAGAGTTTGTCTAAAACTAGATTAGTGATGCTAATATTGTATTGTTTGTGTGAGACTAAACGGTGCCGCCAATATTGTAACATTTGTCTAGAAACTAGATTGGTGCATTCAATGTTTGTCTCAAACTAGTTAGAAGAATTTAATGCATAGTCGCATTGTAATGTTCTTTTCTGGATTAGAGAGAAGAATTTAGAGTACAGCCATTTAGTGCAAAACCACTAATTATATCTTGAACTTGAGACGCTAAGCATGGTAAATTGTCATGATTTAATTGGTTTCCATATGGAAAGTATAGAATTTTTTTTTTTTTGCCTGAAACGATCAATATAATATATATACACACTCAAAATTATTACATTTACAACATCGCCCACTGGTAATGAAAGCTTTAGATCTCGCATTGAGATTAAGTGTAACAACTTGGGATATCCTAACAAAAGGTAATACTCTACTACTAATAACCAAACAAACTAAATTCTATACCTAAGAGGCAAAAGAATATCTATCAAGGAAAAACAAAAGTACTCACTTCGCTTGGAGTTTTCATATGGAGTTTTTATGACCTTATATTTTTTTACTACTTCACAAACGAACTTTTGAGATGGGTTTTCTCCAAAATCCATGACATATTTGTATACTGAGTGTTTCTAATTATTGTTGGGCCGCTTGATTGGATTAAGAAAATAGAAAGTAGTGAGTGTTTTCAAACCCAATTACTTATTAGGATATATTAATAAAGCCTCAACGAGATTCTTCCTCCTTATGACATCTCGACAAGAAAACCTTCTCCTCGCGCAAGTTCCTTTGCCCACGTTGGCCTTCCACGTTAGCTCTAACAACCTTGTTGGCAGCTATGTGGCGTCTCTTTCGTGTCGTTTAGTTTTTCCCTTCGTTTTGGTAGACGGATTGTTCTTGCTTTGGTTTTGCCTCTCGCTATTTCTTCTTCGTTTTCTTCTGGGTCTGACTGCTTTTGTTGCGGTTCCTATTAGGATATTCATTCTCTCCTCTTCATTTTGTTTTGTTCTGGAATTTTTACAAGTTCTTCGCTGTTTTCTTCCACATCTGACCGCGATTTTTTCCCCGATTTCTATTGTCTCTGCTTTTCTTTGCTTTTGACAAACCCTAATCTTCATTGTCTTTTGTTGTTATATGTGTGTTTGTCGTTAATTTATTCAAAACAAATTTTACAGGCTGTTGCTTTTTTTCACTTATTGTCCAATTTGTTTGTTCTCCTGGGTATTCAAAATCTGAAATTACCTTGCTTTTGCCAAGTCCTAATCTTCGTTGTTTTGTTTGTTTGTGTTTAATCTCTTTGAACAAAAAACCCCAGGCTGTTGCCTGTTTTCATTTATTGCCGAATTTCTTTCTTCTTTTGCTTATGCCTATTCAAAATCTAAATATAAGGTTTTTTTATTTCTTGTCTTCCTTGGGTTGCTTGGGGTTGTGTTCGATTTTGGCCGTTCATACAAATTTTTTCGCCGATCTGTTCCCCGAAATGTTGTTCCTCGATTCATGTTCTTCTCCAATTGTAATGTTCTATGATTTTATTGTTCGATTGTCGGATTATCCGATTGTATTCTTTTCTCATGTTATCTCAATGTATTTTATCTACTTTTGTAGATTTCGGCCGTTCTAACCACCGGTGTTTTGACTTCTGAGCCATTTACCATTTTTTATTGGTCGGAAAACACTGTATTCCAACCACAGCCGGTGATATCTTTAGTTGTCGTGTCCTTCGCTCTGAATCAGCCAAGGTAAGGTTGCTTTTTTCTGCCCTAATGTTATGTTAGTGTTATGTTATGTTATCACTGCTTAAAAAAAAACTTATGTTGTTTCCTTTCACCTATTCTGACAGCTTGTGTCAGTCCAATTTGCCCTTGGCTATTTTCTTAAGCTAGAGAGGAATCAGCTGGCCCCCAGTTTGAAGAGGCTAAGAAAATTTTATTTCCCTTCTTTTACCCCTTTTTTCCCTTTTATTTTTTCTGTTGTGTTATGTGCCTACTATGGATAGATAGCTCTATTATTAACATCTGCTTTTGGCCAGTACTTCAGATTTTTTTAGAGGTTCTGCATGGACTCAATCATGTCAAATCTTTGCTTTCACTCTTACCGATATCTCTATGCTTATTGTCCATTGTTGTCAACTTAAGATTGAATTTCATTTATTAGCCTCCTTTCTGTCTAATAACTCTTATCTGTCAGTTTTTACAAGGAAAAAAATTCAAAATGTTCCTTTTTCTATGCTTCTTAGTTATACCAGTGGTTTTCTTTTAGTCTAACGTTGTGTTTGGGGTTTGGCTCACGTTCCTTCATTGTGTTTAGGTGTGGTTTTCCTCATCTTCTTTTCTTCCTTGTGTGCATTGTTGTTAAGCTTCTGCGTATGCTTGGTTAAATCACTTCCGTTTCCTTATTCCATGCTGATATTAATGTTGAGGGTTGGTTTCTGCATGAAATAAATGATTTCTAGCCCATGCCTTCAGTTATGTTTGATCTTTCCTTGCTTTTGGTTGGTTAAATAAATGACTTTGTCTTGCTTTTTCCTTACTGTTATTAGTGGTCAGGATTCTCTACCACATTAAATGATTTTCATGCCAACTCTGAATTTGTGTTTGACTGTGGATTTAACATCTATACTAGGTTTATTTATGGTATGCTTTTGTTACCGTTTTGCATGTTCATTGCAGTTATTGCTTTGATTTATCTAATACAATGGTTATCTTTTTCCATTGCATGAAAATGAAGAGAACAATAATGCCTATGTGATTTTGGCTTTTCCCAAAATGGAATTACTTTCTGCTTTTCTCTCTCTATTGCATTGTGTTCTTCTACCTTTTTTACCTTCTCTCCGTTGTTCTGTCAACTGCGTTTGCATGATTTCTTATTATTGGTCTGTCTTGTTTGCCTCCGTTCTTAGTTGCCTTTGTACCAGTTGCACTTTCCTTCTAATAATTCACTGCCTTATATAATGGATCCCATATGCAAAAATGCTTTCTTCTTTTTACAAACTGCTACCTATTCTATTTTTTTTAGGTTTCCCCGGGAATTTCTTTATATATTTCTCCCAAGAGGGAAAAAAAACATCCACAGAATACATAACATGTGGATAACCAGTATGTGTTCCTTCTTTTCTCTGCAAAAATAGACTGTCTCTTTGTCTTTGAAAAAACAAATGGATGTTTCTGTTTATGTATTCTTTGTTATTACCTTTTTCCTTTTTTTCTGTAAAAATAGAAAATTACAAAGGAAACAGAAGCTTTTGTCCATCGAAGTGAAATTAAATCAAAACCTTTTCTTCTACGCCAAACGCTAAAACTATGTTTCTCTTTTGTAAAAACTAAATTCTGTTTCTCTTCGAATAGCGTTTCTTTCTTTTACTTAGTGAGGTTGTCTTTCTATTTTCTTACTTCTGTACATCTTGAGTGTTGTTTGCTGCGTGAAAAAATGAATTCTGACCCGCCTTCTTCTTTTTGTTTGCCCTTCTATTTAGGATCTGTCTTACGCTTATTTATGGTGCTGTTGTGTTTGCTGGTTCTTAAGCTTTTATGTCTGATTTGGCCAAAAGTAAAAACCTTTATTCTCTCAAGGCTAAATAGTAAAACCATGTGTTTCTGTTGTACAAACAAAAATGTGCTTCTCTTCCAATAGCTTTTCTTTCCTTTTATGCAGCGAAGTTGTTTTCCTATTTCGTACTTGTATGCATACTTAAGGTTGTTTACTGCATGAAAAAGGGAATTCTAACTCGCCTTCTACTTTTTGTTTGCCTTTCTATTTAGGATCCGTCTTACATTTATTTATCTTACCTTCTCCTCTACAGTTTTGTTGTGTTTTTTGCAGTTGTGCACCTTCGTTAGACTTATGTCCTTCCTTTATGTAATGCCGTTTTCATCTTTTTCTTACAGTGTAATAACAATATAATGATTTTCTTCGACTGTGTTCAGATTAAAACAACGCTACCTGTATGATTTTTACTTTTACCAGTGATGCGTTTTGATTCAGTTTCTGCTTTCGTATTCTGTTGTGCTCTGCTGCTTTCTGTTAGGTTATCTTTGTTGTGTACTGCTTTCTTTGACCTTTCGCTGCGTTTCGAACTCCGTCATAATTATCTAGTGGTTTACACCATGAATTTCTTCTCCAGATCTGTTCTCTTTTTTCTTCTCAGAAACTGTTGTCTATTAAGTTCTTACACTTTCTTGCTCGGTTTTTTTTGCATTTTCGTTGCACCACAAAAATTATACATTCCAAATACATACTGTCTGTGTAAGTTTGTGTGGTAAAACAAATAAACATCTATTTATGGAAAAACAAAAAACTACGTGTTTATGGATATTTTGCCTCATTTAGTTTTGCTGTCTTTATATATAAATGGGAAATGAAAAAACAATGTATCGTTTTTGTCAACTGAAGCAAAACGAAAACAACTTTGATCTTTTCCTCAACCTGCTTCTCATTTTGCTATGAAGTTATATCTGTTGAATACATCTGTCTTCTTTTCCTACATTGCATGCTAACTGTCTTTTTTCCTTTCTTGTGCATATGCATTCAATGAAAAATGAATGTTGATCGTCGGTGTGGAACTGATTAACTTATACATTTTGACTTTCAAGGGTAAAGTTTCATTTTGTATTGCTCCTTTATGTCTACGCTCCTGCTGTATATGGTTTCTTGTTTGTACTCCTTGTAACCTAAACATAACAGTGATCTGTTTAAAATTAGTACAAAAAAAATATGTCCTGCGTGCGCTAAACAAATTTTTTCAGTACCCAGTAATTTAGATTCCATTCTCGTTGCTTTGTACATTTAAATGGCTAATGAAATGAGTATGTACTGGCTGTCCAGTGTTCAGTTCTGTGTGTCAATTGCTTTAGATGGTTACTTCTTCCACGTGCCTTTCAACTGTCTGTGTTCTGCAGAGTGTAACTGATCTTTCTTTTTAACATGTCCATGCCAATGCGCACTAAATTCTATCTTTAATAACCTAATGTTCACAAAGTCAGTTAGTTTTTCGGTCTGGAAGAAAACGGTCTACATAGATGCTTTTCTAAGCCTGCTTCTGATTTTGTTGTGGAATTATGATCTTTCTTTTTAACATGTCCATGCCAATGCGCGCTAAATTCTGTCTTTAATAACTTGATGTTCACAAAGTTGATTAGTTCTTCGGTCCCGAAGAAAACAGTCTACATAGATGCTTTTCTAAGCCTGCTTCTGATTTTGTTGTGGAATTATGTTTGTTCAGTACAATTGTCTTTTTCTTGTACATTGTGTCATAACTGTCCTTTTTCCTTTCCTTCTTTGCATATGCGAACTGAATGCAACTCAATATGAATGCTCGGTGTACAATTGATTAGGTTATACAGTTGGTCAAACAGAGGTAAGTTCCGTTTCGCGTTGCTCCTTTACATCTAGAGTTCTGCCATATGTGGTTTATTGCTTGATGCATTTAAATGTGGAATCAATATGCGCTGCCTGTCCAGTATAAAGTTCTGTATGTCAGTTACTTTAGATAGTCACCTATGCCGCGTGCCTATGAACTGTGTGCATGCTGTAGACTGTAACTGATCTTCCTTTTTCAAATGTCCATGACAATGCTTGTAAATTGTGTCTTTAATGCCCTGCTCCATACGGAGTCAAATCGCTTTTTGAGTTGCAAGGCTACTGCATGCCTTCTTTTATTTCCTTTCTACTGCTGTACACATGTTAGTTGTTCCTCCTTTTTAAATGATTGTGATGGAACAACCACAAACTACCATTATTTCTAATGTCAATATGTTATCAATTTCTGTGATGTGCTCTTTGTACATGTTTTTCCATGTGTTGCTTGTAATTTGTTTTTGTTTTTTTTCTCATTGGAATGTGAATCGTTTGTGTTTTTCATTCTGACTGAATCGTTTGTAATGTATTGTAGGAAAAGCAACTTTGTCAAACTCATTGCTAGATTGTGCACGTTTGAAAACTAAAGAGTATGCTTCCTTACTATTCATTATAACAACAATGGTGATTTTATTCCCAAACAGTACTTACTACTGTTGCTGTGTATAGTATATGTTAAGTTCTGGATTGTCTGCATTTTAAACATTTTCATCTATTACATTTATAAGCTTTCAATGATTTTATGTTAGACTCATGATTGTTTGTCCTTTCAACTGATTGATTGCGTTTTTGTATGCTTATTTTTTCTGCTCATTGTTGCGCCATAACATTTCATCCAATCGTTTGCCATTTTTTTCACTGCTTCTTAATTTTCATACCTGCTTATGACTGTAATAAATTTCCTGCTTAGTTTGTTTTGGTCATCTGTGACTTCTATGCACCGATTTAAATCTATCTAAATCCTGCAGATTGAAATCTGTGCGGCAAAATGCCACCACGTAAAAAAGGCAAACTTCTGCCTTGTCGTGGGAAGTCCTTGGTACATAAGAAAAAAAATGAAAATATTATTCCTAAATTTCCTTCTACAATAAATGAGTGCACTGATAACTTCAATGTTTCAACTAAAGCTCTGAATGCTTTGCCATCTGAATTGTTTAGTATTAATGCTGAGGCAAGACTTGCTAGGTAGAAAAGATATTAGATTTTGTGTAAATCTAGACTTTCTCGTCATTTAGGTAGCGAATGCCATCGAAAGAACAAAACCTATAATTTCTTGCTCTCTAATCAAAGTGTAGCACATACAGGTAGGTCCTTATGCTTTTCGATCTCCTTGATGTGTAATAAGAAAAAAACAGATCCTACTGATCTTTACAGCCTTTTATGTCTGTAAATCGTTATACGTTTATTGCCTTCTTTCGTGTAGTGCATAATCCTAACCCAGATTCTAATGCATGGCATAATCCTACGGTTGATATATTGAATAACAATATATCTCATTATGATTCCTTTTCCAATCATGCATCTTGCATGACCGAAATAGTACAACGTCCTCAGATTGAGTCTTCTTCTAATTCTAGAGGTAAATCTGAATCATCATAAAAGGTCTTTTTCCCCTTGCTTGTTATTTTTTATGGGTAGAATAACATATCCATATTTGACATATCAGGAAACGTGAGAATGCCTGCTAAAAAAAACAAAAGAAAAACTCCTCAACTTAGCTAAATTCCTGAACATTCTATGGTCCTTCTTGCTGTTCCTATTTGTTCTTACTGTGGAGTTAAGAGGTTCTATTTCGAACCTCCATCTTTTTGCTGTGCAAGAGGTGAGGTATCGATGGTGATACCAGCAATGCCATATGCACTTTGCCGTTTACTTACGATCAAAGATCAAGAATCTGTTAATTTTAGAAAAAACATAAGAACTTATAATAATAATTTAGCATTCACATCCCTTGGTGCGAAGTATGATTGAGATTTGACTAAAAATCATAGAGGAATGTACACTTTTAGAGTTCAGGGTCAGGTTTATCATTTTCTTGATATCCCTTCGCCAAATGACAAAGAAAAAACAGTTGGTATCCAGTTCTACTTCTATGACACTGAAAAAGAACTATCCCAACGAGTTAAATCTTCTGATAAATTGTGTGAAACGACTCTTCGCCTACTTATGCAGATTTTAGAGGACAATCCGTATTGCAAATTCTTGAAAAACCTTAGGCATGTTTCTAATTTGGATGATTGTAGGATTGTTCTTAATTCTTCCCCTAATTTAGATCAACGGCGATATAATCTTCAGACCTGTAGCCAAGTAGGCACTCTATTTTTTGAGGATGGTATAGAACCTTCTTCAGATAGTAGAACAACACATATTCAGATTTACAGCACTACTTTGGATGTTATGATCCTCTTCAATACCCGATGTTGTTTCCACGTGGGGAATCTGGTTGGCATAATAATATACAGAGAATATCTAAAACAAAAAACAACAACGAAAAAATTCTGCCTAATATGAATGCTTCCGCTGTTGACTTTCCAACCATGCAAACCCCATAAGATTTGCTAGCATACGAAGCTTCAAGTAATGATTTACTATACTGTTACTTGCCTTTTACTGTGTGCTAATTAATATATTCTCTATAAGTTTATTTCTGTCATAATTGTTTCGTTGTAGCCCTCGAAACTAGAAAGAAGAGAAAGGATCGTGTGTCCACTAGGGAGTATTATTGTTACAGATTCCAAATGAGAAACAATGATCAATCAATGCTATTACATGCAATGCGATTATTGCAGCAATTTGTTATTGATATGTACATAAAAATAGAAAAGTCTTGGTTAGACTTCCATGGAGTCAAACAAAAAGAAGTTAGAATAGAAATATTGCAGGGTGTCCTTGATAGTATTTCAATGGGTCAGTTAAATGGTTCCAATGTTGGTCGTCGAGTTATTTTGCCAGCTTTATTTGTAGGTGGGCCTAGAGATATGCGCCGTAGATATTTAGATGCGATGGCCTTGGTTCAGAAATATGGTAAGCCTGATCTTTTTATTACTATGACTTATAATCCTAATTAGAAAGAAATACAAGAAAATCTAACTAACAAGGAGACTGCATTTGATAGGCCAGATTTGTTATTTAGAGTGTTTAGAGCAAAATTTGAAGTACTTAAAAAAGAAATTTTAAAAAAGAAAATCTTTGGAGATGTAGCAGCATATGTTCATGTCATTGAGTTTCAAAATAGAGGCATGCCTCATGCTCATTTATTAGTAATTCTGAAACCAGAATTTAAGCCATTAAATCCTAACGCATATGATCATATTGTGTGTGCAAAAATTCCTGATCCAGACACATATCCTCATTTGTACAACCTTGTCCTTAAACACATGATTCATGGTCCATGTGGCCAGATGAATAAGACTAATGTATGCATACGAAATGGTAAGTGCAAAAATCACTATCCTAGGGAATTTTGTGAACAAATAGTACATATGGAGGATAGTTATCCTTTCTATAAAAGAAGAAATGATGGTAGAAATATTAAAGTTAGGCAATGTACATTGGATAATCGTTGGGTTATTTCGTATAATAAATACTTACTGGCTACTTTTGATTGCCATATAAATGTTGAAATTTGCTCTACCATTAAACTCATGAAATATGTTTACAAATACATTTATAAGGTACATGATTTGGTAAGCTTCCAAATTTCTGAACCTAATATGGAACAAGAAATTGATGAAATTAAACAATTTCAGGATGGCCGTTGGATAGGCCCTCCGGAGGCCATTTGGAGAATTTATGCATTTAATCTTAGTGAAATGACACCAGCAGTTTATACTTTGCAAGTTCATCTTCATGGTCATCAAGTTGTTTCATTTAGTAACAAATCTGATCTTTCGACTTTGATGCATGAAATTGATTTTTCAAAAACTATGCTTACCCATTTTTTTGAAATGAATGCTGTCAATGAAAAAGCTAAATAGCTTAAATGTCTTTATAAAGACTTCCCTCAACATTTTGTATGGAATTCCACCTTAAGAATGTGGAATGAGAGAAAATTTAGAAATGTAATAGGTCGAATGGTTACTGTAAGTCCAAAAGAAGGAGAGCGATATTATCTTAAGCTATTACTTTCACATGTTAGAGGTCCTACGTCTTTTACCAGTCTTTTAACTATTTCAGGAAATAAATGCCAAACTTTTAGAGATGCTGCACTTAAATTAGGTTTGTTAGAATCTGATACTTATGTAGATGATACTTTAAAAGAAGCATGTCTTTATCAAATGCCAAGTGCTTTGAGATCCCTTTTTGCTATTATTTTAGTCTTTTGCTCTCCAAACGAACCACAGAAATTGTGGAAACAATTCAAAATCGAATTGTCCAGTGACTTTCAAAGGTCATTAGGTTATTCCGATTTTGAAAACCAGCTTGTTATGAATAATGTCTTAAATGACATTAATCATTATCTAGAAGAGATGGGTAAAAACATAAATCAATACCATCTTGTTCTAAATAACATAGCAATGCCTTTGTCTGAACATTTAACAAGAGAATTAGAAATTGAACTGAATATAACTGTTAGTGATGATGATATTTTGCTACCAACTAGATTAAATATTGAACAACAATTTGCGTATGAATCTATTCTCCAGAAAATTCATTCAAGTCAAGGCCAAGTATTTTTCATTGATGGTCCTCGGGGAACTGGAAAGACTTTTCTATATCGTGCCCTTTTGGCTACTCTTAGGTCCAAAAAATCTATTGCAATTGCTGTAGCAACATCAGGTGTTGCTGCGTCTATTCTTCCAGGCAGTCATACAGCACATTCAAGATTCAAAATTCCAATTGACTTTTCTGTCAATAAAGCTTGTCAGTTAAGTAAACAAAGCAGTACTGCGAATCTGATTTTAAGTGCCAAACTTATAATATAAGATGAAGTTTCTATGGCCACTAAAGATGCTTTAGAAGCATTTGATCTTTTGTTGAGAGATATAACCGAAATAAATGAACCATTTGGTTCAAAAGTCGTCGTGTTTGGAGGTGACTTTCGCCAAACACTTCCAATTATTCAAAAGGGAACACAGAACTCAAAAGTTAATGCGAGCATAGTAAATTCTCTACTATGGCCAAAACTGACAAAAAATCACCTAAAACAGAATATGCGGGCTTTTTTAGACCCTCATTTTTCTGAATTCCTCCTAAAGATTAGAGAAAATTTCGAACCCATAGATGAATGTGGTAATATTACTTTACTAGAACAAATTATCATTCCATACTATGACAAAAATGAATCTCTACAGGAGTGAGTACTTTACATTTTACTAATGTGCCATCTTTTCAATTTTTCACATGTTTCCAGTTTCTGTTTTCTCATATTTCTGTTCTGTTTCCTTTTTTTTTTTTTTGCTAAGCAGATTGATTGATCATGTATTCCCAAATTTGTTTTTGTATTCTACCAAACCAGAAGAGATGATAAATAGATGCATTTTGTCATTGACAAATTCTTCTGTTAATAACATTAACAATATTTTGATAGACAATTTTCTTGGATCTTTAGTTATTTATTCCAGTTCAGATCAAGCAATTGATCTAAAACACCAAGGAGATTATCAAGATTTTCTAAACTCCCTAAATCCATCAAGTCTTCCTCCACATAGACTATTATTGAAAAAAAATTGCCTAGTTATACTTCTACGAAATATTAATCCAACCGAAGGTCTTTGTAATGGTACACGTCTTATTTGTAAAGAATTAGCAGCCAATATAATTTGTGCACAGATTGCATCTGGCCAGCACCAAGGGAAAATCTGTTTCATACCCAGAATTCCTTTACATAGTTCAGACAAGGAAAAAAATGGAGTCCCATTTAAGAGGACTCAATTTCCAATGAAGTTATCATTTGCCGTGACTATTAATAAAGCCTAAGGACAAACATTAGATTATGTTGGTATTTATTTGCAAGAATCAGTTTTCTCACATGGTCAACTTTATGTTGCACTTTCAAGAGCACGAACATCCAAATTAGTAAAAGTATTAATACTTTCTTCCACTTTGAATGACAGTAAGACATATTGCAAAATTAGAAATGTTGTTTATAATGAAATTTTCGAATTAGCATACACTTGATCTGAATTTATGCTGTCCTTGTTACAGGTTTGCATATTTTATAATGTTGCTTTCTTGTTCTTTTTTTCTTTCCAATTCATGTTCAGAATATTCCTCATTTTCTGTATTTTTTCATTTTAGATGGAACACTTGTTGCATATTGAAGATATTCTTGAAGGCATGACAACATGGTCATGCATTGTCACTGTCCAAGAAAAACTTCAGCCAACAACAGCAATTAATAGTCCTTCTCGTTATCAACACTTCGTTCTTGCAGACTCAAAGGTTTGTTTACTAATGTCTTACTTTATTTTCTGCTTAGATAATAGGCCAGATTCTGTGAAGTGTCGGTTATATATTTTTCCCTTCTCTATCAATAGGGAGGAAGAGTCCAGGGCATAGTTTTCAACCATAAGATCAAGCGCATGGGGAAAAAAATGCAAGTGTTCAAAAAATACAAAATCAAGAATGCTGAAGTGAAAAAGTTGAAAAAAGAATACCAGTATGAAGGGATTTCTATGCAATGGATAATCAATTCCAGGACCATCCTTAAACCAATTGAAAGTGTTGATGCTCTTCTTGACATCAGTTACCACTTCACAGACTTTGAAGGACTTACTAGGTTCATTGACGCAAAAAAGGAATCTGTTGGTGAGAACTTCTTTCAACAATTACCTATTATGTTTCTACATATTCTTATATGACACATAGTATACCTATGCTTAATGATTTTCTACAATTATAGATTCATTGTCTAAGTAATTAAATTTCCCTTCTATTGCTCCACTGTTTTACCATCCTGTAAAGATGTCTTTGTTTCAAATACTACTTCCATTTTGCAAATGTATTGGCCTTGGTGATTGATAGTCTTCCTGCCAAGACTATCAAAGGTGATGTAAATGATTCGGTCGTGCAAAAATTGGTGCTTTTCAATCAAAGGTAAGAGAATTGTTATTGATATTCACGCCTTAAAATTTAAAAATAATATCTTCTCAATATACCATCAACTACTACTATCTTGATTTCAAATCAATTTGATGTCATATATTTCATAGATAAATATGCAGTTACATTATTTCTGTCCAATGTACTATTATGTCAATAGGTTTGAAAACCGTGCTTGTACCTATTTGTTAGTTCATCTACTGAATGCAGGAAATAATTATAAGGGATCACTTAGTGCATTATACATGGAATGATTTCACACTTTCCAAAAACTAACACAATTTTTAAATCCATCGACAAAACTTTGTACTATCTATACATTTTTACTCTTTTTATCATCATGTAACTTTCTTAAACTTTTTTGAATTGACAACACTACAGTGTAAAACATCGTTCTCAATTCAAATACTGCAAATTTAAAAATAAAACATATAATTATTTCTTATTGTTAAAACTCAGAATTTTTAGGTTCCAACAGTACACACAAAATATTTTCTCCTTTCCACAAAAAAACAAGAAATTAAGACAACCATTGTAGAACTTATTGTCGTTTACTGATTACTTTAACAGATCCTCAACTACTTGTTCTCTCCTTTACTATACTTTATTATTTCATCTTGGTTTTCATTTTCTTATTACCATGTTCATTACCTAATAGGTTTGCTACCCGATTTCATGCATTTAAACCATTTATTGCATTGTACTAGATGTGTTAACAACATAGATAGTACTATATATTTCAGATCCACGAAAAATTCCATTGCTTACTTTAGTTTGCTATAATCTTTTCTTCTTGGATCAGTTCAATGGCCAGTTGTACAGACACAATTAATTTTTGCCAGTTACAAACACTGTAAAAAAAAATTTTTTACTTCTATGGCCGATCTTCTCAAACTCTTACAAAATCTGTTATTCATTTGCTCTTATTGCCTGCTACAAATGTCCACCTTCTTTGCTGTACCTTAACTCCATTGTTTTATTGTTGTAGTATGAAGACAGTCGTGCTATCCATATGGAATGAATTTGTTAAGAATGAAGGTGCTACTATTATTGAGAATTTGAATAGTTTCCCAGTAATCATTTGTCACAGGGTTAAAGTTGTCTACTATAATGATAATGTAAACCAATAAAATTCTCATTATGTTGCTTTTGGTTTCTTTACCTCCTCTGTTACTGCGTTCTTCAACAATTATTTTCCCCACTATTATTTCATCCAACGCAAACAAATCTTACTATAGGGACAACATTGACAACAAAATATGACTCGGCTATTTTGGTCAACCCACAAGTGGAATGTGCACTCTGACTGAAAAACTGGTAATGCAACCATATATTCATTTATACATCCCTTCATTTCCATTAGTATTTTACTGAATTGTTTCTTTTGCTATGGACCAGGGTTGAAAGAAACAAAGAGATGCTGTCAGATTTTGTCATCAGCAAGAACTACTTCAAGAGTGCTCCAGAGATTTCCCTAGAATCATACAAGAAAACTTCCCTTGTTGCTAGCATAACTCCATTTCAGAAGGTAAATATTCATCTTTAGCCTATTGATTTCTGCAATTGTTAACATGTCTTTCCTCTCTTCTTTTTACTTACCACATTTTCTTCTAATGTATATGCAGAATGTGCTTGTCAAAGCACGGCTTTCATTTAGGAATATTTGCCAAAAGTATTGCACATGGCCTACCCCAAATGTTTCCAATCAACACCTGCACGTCAACATGAAGAATACACATGTAATCTTTGTGACTCAAGACAAATTCCAGAACCAAGGTAAATTTATCTCTCCTTTTTTTTTTTTACATTTCATACCAAGTTGGTTTTCCATGACCTAAACGATTTAGGTTTGACTACCAGGTCTAGATTTGAGGTTGATGTGATTGATGACAGCGAGATAATTACGGCTTTGATTTTTGGCCACCTTACTGAAAAATTGCTGACATTCTCAGCAAACGAAGTGCTGGAATATGCAAACAAGGTTACTCCTGGCTTTTTAAAATCATTTCCAATAGCTTTATTTTGTGTTCCTTCTGCACATACACTTAGTTGCCAATTAATAATTTCTGTCTTCTTTGTCTAGAACACTGACCTTCCCTTACAAGAAGTTCACAAGAATTTGCAGTCCAAATTGTTCTTGATACAAATCAGACTAATGAAACTCAAGTCTGCAGATAGTAGGCAGCGCTATACCATCACTTCGTATACTGAATTTCATGAAGGCCAGTCCTCAGCCTCAACTTTGGAGCATGTGAGTGCTGATATAGCAAATCTATTACCAACAAGCGCATCCGAATCCTGTCCAATGTCTCAATCTAAAGGTACTAATCCATGCCATTGTTACTTCTGAAATTTATTCTGCATCCACAGATTTCAACATAATAAATTACATTTGTCTTTGCATCCCTTTCTTTCTTGACAGGAGCAAAGGCCAACACATCATCACCAAAGGCCCGTCTTTATCTTCTTGCCAAACTTGTCAACTCTGATGACGAAGATAAATTCGATGCCAAGGACCTCACCAATGCCACCAAGAAAAAACATAAACTGGATTAGGATTAATCTAATTTTCCACTTTTGGATATAACTTTTTGGACACTGTTTATTTTGGCACTGTATTTTATACTTGTTATTTTTTCCATGGGTGTACTTTTGAAAACTGAATGATATACAATCAGTTTTCAAAGTACACCTTCTAATTGCATTATCAGCCTACCTTACAATGCAGTGTTAACATTCTAGGCTATATTACTCTACTCTGCCAGTCTAATCTTGGCTTTTTGTAAAAACTGTCTTCACTATGGATTTCTAATGCTTGCTCTTAATAATCTCTGTCCACTAAATTAGTTACTGTTTTGCTTTGAAAGCATAAATTTGGAAGGGGAAATTAGCTTTCCACCTTTCAACTAAATCTATGAATTTGGATAACATTAATTATTGTAAAGAACCTCCTAACTAGATCGTTTGTACACTTTGTAGATCTTATTATTACCAAACAAGGATTCACATGAAGTTTGACAGTAACATCCAGCAAATAGCACAAATTCATGGTAATTATCCTTCCTTTTACTTCCTTTTACTTTCTTTTTCTCTTCATTTTTTGCTGCGTTTCATAATATTCAACATTTCTAATGTTCTGCAATTTTACCATTGCCTCAAATTTTGTTCTTTGTTCTTTTTACATTGCTTTTGTGTTCTTTAGTTTCATACATTTCTTTCATATTCAAAAAGTTAACTTCAGCTTTGTTTTTGCAAATACAACTTTACTAATAAAGTTATTTCTACTGTTGCAAGGAAGTTACGCAATACATCATTGTCGAGCTTGCCCTCATCTAATTCCTTGGTTTTCTGTCCTGGTGCAATATTCACATTGCTCATAATTGCTTATAAAAATCCAATTTGGCAAAACTTTGTGAGATAGTCATTATGCTTCGTTATTATTTTCTGACATGGAATCCAAATTTAAGTTCCAAAAACAATCAAATAGACTAATACTCCAGGTTAATTTCTTCTGGATAGTGTAGGCTAGGCATAATGAAATTCAGACTGCCAGCATTAAAAGTGTTGGAATAGAATATGAGGTTTGTGTTATTTTCTTTTTTCATTTCTCTCAGTATGTATGATGGAGACAAATGTTTACCATTCTAAGTTGTGCTTATATTTACTTCTTCTTCCAGGTTACTAATGGAGAAAGGTTGCCTTTACCCGTTAAAGAGCTGGGAACTTTTGATCTTTACTTTCAAGTGAGTTCACCTTCTTTTACGCCAGTCGTATATTTTTATTCAATTCTACTTAAATATTGTAACTGATTGGGTCGATTATCTTTTTCTTAGTTTTTTTGCTTTGCTTACATGTTACATACCTAGGTATTTTTGTGGTTTTTATATGGTATTCTATCAACACTTACTGTTTAATCAGCACAATGTTTATTTCCATTCAAAAAAGGTTAAAGTTCTTTTACATACACTTCCAACTTTTAACTGCCTCTTGAGAAATAAATAATTTTCTACCTTCATTAAGTAAAACAAATCATTATACTATTAGTTGTTGGATTAAACTTCTTTTCAGCTACATTTCATTGTGGAAATAGGAACTTAAATACTTGACCATGATTACCTGAAAAGTGCTTTCTATAAAAATATATCCTTTACTTTCTGATTACATTTTCTCCTCATAAGCATCTCTTCTGATCTATTTCAGCCATCCAGAATATCATGAATGTCAACAGATGCTGTAGAGCTTCAACCGTCTATTCCGACTTCTAATTTATTGTCCAACAAGGCATAAAAATCTAAGCCTTGTGGCCTTCTCTTGTTGGTCGATTACTCAAATTTGTTCGGAGAAGAATTTATAACACCAGCTGTTCGTTTCAAGCCAAACTATCTGAATATCTTACATATTGGATTACTGGACAAGGGACTTTTACATTTTCTCTGTGCTTGTGCCTCCCATCTTCACTGTACTATTGTGTTATACATTTTTCTTACTTTATACTGCTATTCCAATACTATTCGCTAAATACAACTGAATTTTATTTGCTTTTGCACGCAGTTCTCTACAGTCAATTGGCACATAATGCACCTAATTTTTGCCCCTGACTACCTTGGTACAAGCGTTGGTTACAGGTCCATTACCTCATATCAATACACCAGTCTACATTCTTCTTAGTTTAATGGCCATAGGAAGTGATATTTCTTTTTACATACTCAATTATAATGCTATTAAAGAAAAACATGAATTCAGTAACAAAAAAACAGCATGGCTGATTCCAGCGTATTTTTCTGTGTTAAAAGCTGCTGCTTACAGTATCATATTGCAATACCAACAAAAGTATTTGTGGTATTTATTCCAATACAAATATACAGCCTTTCTTTGTTCAGCTTTTGTCTTACACATACATGTGACGGATCAATTTGACTTGACAACTCAAACACACATGAAAAAGTAACAAATGGATCACATCAATGTCTCCCACATGCAAAAAACACTTCTGCACACTACAAACCTACCATTCACTGTTCTTATCCCTCATAAATACTGGACTGAAGGTCAACTGATTCATTTGTGTCTTCATTTCTTTTGCTCCGTAAATTTACTCCTTCCCAGCTTCTCAACTTCACTCTATGTTTTGTCTTCATCAACAACATCCTCATTTCATCCAAAACAGAAAGGTTCGTATTCTTCCACTATTGCTTTTGTTTATTTCTTACTATCCAACAAATACATGCAATTAACAACACCAACTAATCTATTATGTTCGTTACTATTGTTTATACATCTACAAAACTACATGTTCAAGATTATTACTGCATGACATATTTCCTGTAAACGATTTTTACATCTGATTTCCTGCATATTTGTTTGTATAAAAAACATAAGTATTATTCCCCTCATCTGTTTACTTGATTGAATGTCATGCTAAATACACAGCCCTTACAACCTTCAATATTTATTTTACTACAAAGTAACTTATGCTCTATGCTGCCTAAATAACAACTTCTTCTTTGTCTCCCTACAGTAACTCTAACAAAAAGGCATATCTCTGCTGCCTTCTTGTCCATAGCTGGTCATTCTTTCATCAAACTGGTGACTCCAAGGTTCTACTGCACATCAAAGCTGTAAATCAAATTTTTTTAGAATTCATCATCTGCGCCAAATTCTCATTCTATAATAGCTTTTTAGCTTTTTTTTCGCTTTAGTCAATAGAATACTGTATTACTTTATAAATTTGCCTTTGATTTGCTACTAATTATTTATCACTTCCATTTTTTAGAATTTCTCTAACACACTTCCTTGCTGTACATGGAATTACAGTTCTTCCAAACCTTTATTTCTTTTTCCCCACTATCTGAAATTTATGCTTCGATAATGCTACTGTAACAGTTTTTTTTTAGAAGCTTCTCTGTTTCGTTCAATTTTGTGTTCTGCTACATTTTTACCCTATGATCATATCATATTGAAATTGTATTATCACTGGGAATTATGCAACAACATCATCTGGCTGTTTTTGTCCCGTATGTCCAGCTTTATATCTATCTTGTTACTGAATATTCATATGTATATTAGTTGAATTGGAGTGGCAATTTCATATGGTAGTTTTTCTTCTGCACTATTCTCTTACTTTTCTATTTTTGTAGCGTTTTTTTCTAAGCTTTTCACAGGAAAATCTACCTAATGCTCTAAATACTAAATTATATTTCAATCCAATGGTCGCTCAATTTTTTATAACTTTATGTTTATTCTTTGCTTCCAGTCTTCTTTCATTTTTATTAATTATATATGGATGGAATTTCACTACTTATAAATGCTAATTACTTGTTAACCTAATCAAAAGTCGACTTTGCTATGCCAAAAAGTGAGAAAAGAATTAATCCCTTATCCAAAATACAAGATCTTGCAACTCAGCTACATCTAAAAAAATTCATTCTTCTTTTTGCCTATGCTATCTTCAATCTTCCAGAAATGGCTCCTATTCCTCTTGTAAAACAAAATTACTTGCTTGTGTTCTGAATTCTTACTCCAACCTATATGTGCCCTTGCCTTTTTATTTCTCATTTTCTAAATGCTACTAATTTATTTGTAGTCTAATTTATCGTCTATTGTGTTTGTATTATTATACTTACTATTAAATAATTAATCTTGATTTCAATTCTCTTTTTTTTTTAATCCGAATAAATAATTTCCAACAAATCTTTTTGTAGGTCATGACAACACCACTTCATCCATTCACAAAATGGTTGGCCAAAGAACATGGTCAAAGGCAAAAGTACTTTTTTGTTACTCAATCTAATACACATGTACATGCAGGCACATTAACATACTTGCAAAACAATCAGATCAACTATCAAATATGCTACAATTTTTTCCTCTCTTATCCAATGATATTTAGTTACATGCAATCAAAAAAATCAATTCAAGATTGAATGCAAAATGTGTTATTTGTTGCTCTAATAATATCTGATCAACCAGGTAATTTTTTAAGTTTCATTTATAGTCTTTTTTTATATAATCATCTTTTTATAATAAATATTTCTTCACGTAATTTGTTTCTAAATTCTATAGCATAATTTCTAACAATGTTTCTCGTATTTCTAAGATATAATTGAAAAGCCGTGCTGCTTTTTCTTCAAATCCCTTCAGAGAGAAAATCAGGTTTCATTTTAAATATTTCCATTCATTTTTATATTTACTAACACAAATTATTTCATAGTCAATTTCCCTTACTTCTTAATTACTTTTTCCCCTTTTCAGAAAATACCAATAAGTCTTTATGCAATTCAAAATTTTGCCAGTTATGATGAAATCACGCTCCACCAAGGGCAAATGCAATGGAAATTAACAATCAATCGGCATGTTTTCACATTTGGCTGGACTGAATTCTTTCATGATAACTTACTTAATCAAGATTGTTCAGTCTTACTAAGATATCGCGGAAACAATGCATTTGATAGCCTTACATTTGACAATATGAACAACCAAATAATGCTGCCATGGACAATGCCACTACCCACATTACCAAAACAAGGTTTGTCCATTTAATGACATATATATTTCATTCTCAATACATAATACGTCCATGTCTTCATAAACTTTATGCATTCATTTCAACTTTCAAAACAAGAAGTATCCAACATAATGTCCTATCATCAGCACTACATCCATTCCAAAGATTTCATTTAACTTGGTACTGTTCTTTCTTCCAACAATTTTCAACAACAAATACTTATAGACTGGTAAATACTACAACCTTTTACATATATCATCGAATTATTCTACAACTATTGTTTAATCTCTCATTCATATAATTTATTGCGTTTCCTTCTTTTTTCCACATAGAATATTCCAAAATATTCAAACCTTCACTTGCAAGAGGCGAAACAGTGTGAGATTCAATTGAAGTCTGGAAACCGAGTATACGACATCACTATCAAACGTTCTACCCTCCGTAGAAATTGGCATCAGTTTGTACAAGATCATAATTTAGAAGAAACTGACTATTTAGTTTTCATTCCTCAAACAAACAATTTCTTCTTTGTTATTGTTTTTAATTGTCTTGGCATAGAAAAAATTTATCCATGGCAATTTAAATTTACAACGAATTAGGCTGTACTTTTTCCATTGCACTTTTACATTAATAAACTCTTATTATATAGTTCTTCATTCCGATTTTTAAATTTCCTCAATTCTTAATTCTATTATAAATTATCCCCCTCCCCCTCCGAAATATCAATATTATTTTTTCAAATTTTCTATTCTTTATACTAATCAGTGGGCATTCAATAAACTGCGCATTGCGCAGTTGTGTGTATATATATATGTGTGTGTGTGTGTGTGTGTGTGTGTGTGTGTGTCTATATATATATATATATATGAGTGTTTTCAATTATTTTCATTTTTTTTCCTTTATGTTAAAATTTTCTTTTTTTTGTGAAAAAATTTAATCTCATTTTCACAAAAAAAAAAAACCAAAAAGAACAATGTATTATTTACATGTCCAATTATTAAATTTGATAGATATAAACCATTTTCTATACGCATATAGATATTCATATAAGTTATGGACTACAGAAGTCGTCACTAAGATTTCGGATATTAGTATATTACTTCGTCAACAAGGGACGAACATAGACACTTTTATTGACAATTTTTCGTCAGTAATTATGGTTCAATGCACGGGAGTGTATCTTATCTTGGATTTATTGACGAGTTAGTGACAAGTCTTAACTCATTACCAAAGTTGCTATGACCATTGGAAATTTCTTGATGACTTCATTTTCGTCACTAAAGCTTAGTTTATGACCAGAATTATGGTCATCGTCATGATTCTCACCATTAAAGCCTTATTTCATTATAATGTCAAATGAGGCAAATATATGCAGATTTATTTAAGCCCAACGCATATGTTACATCATATTTATATACTGGTGTTTCAAATTATTTTTCACTTTTTTGTGACACTTTTTTTTTTATGCTACACCCTTTTTTAAAAAATGTGAATTTCAATATCGTAGTATAATAAGAAAAAAAAAATTCTATTTAATATTTAATAATTTTTGCATGCTGATGAAAAAGATAAATTAAAACATAAATTATACTATATTTAAATCATTCTGAATATTTAAAAACATATACATATACATATATATATATATATATATATATATATATATATATATATATGATGTTGTACATAAATGTATAAATTAATAAATATGATACAAATAAATTAGTGACTACCTACAATTATAATTGAGAATTAAAATATCAATGACGACCAATCGTCATCCCAAATGTACAATTAGTAAAATTTTAATAACCAAACCAAATATTGTCACTAAGTATTGTCAATAATTGTGATCCAATTTGCAAGAGTGTTTCGTACCGTGCATTTAATATAAACTTAATGATGACTTTTGCATACTTATAACTAAAGTTGATATAAGACCACTAAATTATTATCAACTTTGAGTCTCGTCGATTAAAAATGTTTTTAGTTACAAAATTACAGTGTGATTTTAATAGCTAAAGTCCATTTTTTTTTTTGTTTTTTTGTATTGCCACATTAAGTGTAGTTTGTTAGAATAAATAGATCTTCAACATTCTTTTATTAGTTCATAAAAGATCCAACTAGTTGAGATTCTTTCCAAGAAAATAGTATTATTTGGTCATTATATTTTCTATAGATTGCATAGTTGTTCAATTGAAAATTGGGTAAAAAGTTTTTGTGTGTCCCATATTTTGTAGACAATTGGTTTTACTTTTTCAAAGTTTTCAAGTCATTTTTGCGAGAATCTTGTGTTACTAGTCACTTTGTTCATAAAAGTCAAAGGAGTAAAGCTGTAAAGAAATCATTCAACATCCTTTTAGAGTAATATTGAAATGGAAAAATTACATTTTAATCTCTTAAATTTTACTTACTATCATTTTTAGTCCCTTATATTTGGCAAAGTTGATAAACTTAACGATAATTAATAGTAAGATAATGAACTTGCTGACATAGTAAATAATCAGAGTCAACCAAATTAACATTTTATTCTTAATTTAAAGAGAAAATTACATTTTTAAGCCCTTATGTTTCGCAAACCATCATTTTTAGTCCCCAATAATTGAAATCAACATATTTTTGGATAGATTTATAAATTAAATATATGTGTATTTCTTTTACTAAACTAATTATTTGTACTCATATGGGATCTTTTACTTCCATATTTAAAAAAAAAAATCTCTCAGTTATCTTCTCTTACAATGGTTACACAAAAAACGTTGAAAGTCGCTTAGCTAAACTCATTTCTTTAATTTTTTTCATTTGCATATTTTTGTTATTATTTATTTTATATGTTTGCAGTAACTATCCAAATTCATAATGACAAAAAAATTATTTCAAGCAAAACATACGAGTTAGTTTCTCAAATTCATTACAAACAGATCTAATGAATTTGTTTGGAACTTTTGTCAAACAAATTACGGGAAAATTTATAATTTCTATACGCAACAAGACAAAACTTGGGCGCAAAAATGCTCAAGCATTAATCTCAAAACTTTGTTAATGATCAAACAACTCCATAAACATTACATAAAAAAAAAATGAAGAAAGTAGGGAATAGAAATAGAAAAAATATTGCATGTGTTATACTGAACTGATTCAACCTTAATGCTTTATTAAAAAATTGATTAGGAATAATAAAAGGAATGACAATGATGATGGTAATATGGAGAAAAGAAAAGGAGGAGAAAATTGATTAGTCCTTTTGAATGTGAAACTCAGAATATTCCAACAAAATATACAATAACTACTAAAATGGACTGCATAAATAGTATGTGCATATCCTTGGTGATAGAATCAAAGAAAATGGTGGATACAAAAGTAGAAAAAGCAACTAAGTGTTTCTCCAATATTGGATTTGTTGGACTGGTTTTTTCAGTATTGATGGTAATTAACCTAGTTGGCAATCATCATGATAAAAAAAGGCTAATAAGAGTGTGAGTTGAGGGTAATTAGAATATGAATAAAGGGGCTAGTAGCTACAAACGACAGTATTAGGCACAGTTATAAAACTCGGCTCCGACAGGCCGGTTCAACTGGTGAACTGGACCCCAGACCAGTCCGAGTCAAGCCATCCGGTCCGGTCTTTGCAATTTTTTATTTTTTTTTACAAATGGCCAAAACGACGTCGTTTTGGCCATTTGTTCAAACCAAATAAAAAAAAACAGCAGCTGACAGGCGCACGCCACATGTCATATTGGCAAACAATCCACCACTAATTTCCAAAGGCTATTTCACTTATTATTTTTTCTTTTTTTAAAAACAAATTTCACTAACAAGTATAAAATATTTTTCTCTATAAATTAACATGCACTTTGCCTATTTTTGCTACAAGATTTGATTTTATTAAATGTAATATAAATATAAAATAATAATATATTTATAATTTATGTTTAAAAAAATATATTAATAATTTTTTTAATATTAATATTAAGTTTTATTTTTATTTTTATTTTTTATAACAAAAAATAATACCAAAAAACATAATTATTAATTTTATAATTAATTTTAAAATATATTATATATTTTTTTTATATTTGATATTATTTTTATTTTTTATTAATTTTATAATTGATCCACCGGTTCGACCATTGACTCACCGATTGAACCATTGACCAGTTGACCCGAAACCTCGACCGAGTCAACGACCGGTCCAAATCTGATAACTATGGTATTAGGTAAAGAAAGTCTTTATTTGTGAAGAAAAGGGGATCAAATGTGTCAATTTCAAACACTAGGCACCAAAAATGGTAATATATAAAACACAAGGGACTAAAAATATAATTTCTCTTTAATTTAGGAATAAAAATTAATTTAGTTGACTTTGACTAATTGCCATGTCAACATGTCTGTCATTTTACTATACTTTCTATTACATAAATGGAAAAAGTTTATTAGTCAAGTTCAATGTAATTAACATTATTTTTAAAGATATAGTTATCTTTTTAATTTTTTTAATTAATTTAAACTACTAGTAATACAAGACTAGTATGAAAACTAATTGTTATGAAAATTAATAAGGTAAGAGTTCTATTAAACATTAGATAGTAATATAATAGTTCTACTATATTTATAGGTATTATCTCTATTTAAAATGAATAGTTATCTATTAACATATAATCCTAATATAGGTTTAATATTTTGTGATTATAAAATATTAATTATTTATCAAATTTTACTTTAAGTTCCAAAACTAATCAGTAAATTTGATTGTTAGGAATATTAATTGTGCAAAAGTTTTTAATAAGAGTAGGCAACAAAATCAACTTTTGGTTTGAGAAAGGATTCCCAATACCATACTATAATTTTTTTTAATGAATTTTCTCATATTTTTTAATATTTAAAACATACTATAATTGTGCTTTACTTATATGTTTTTGGACTAAAATTTTGAGGTTGCTTCCATTTGGTCCTGTGAATATTTTGAATATGCTTGAATTTTTTTATCTCATTGATTTTAAAAAATAAATTGAAGATGATTGATTTAAATTTAGAGTAAAAAATTAATAATTTTTTAATATAGTTCTTCATTCATTCTATTTTGATTTATGCAATTTCAACATAGTTGTCACTTTCCCATTTTGTTTTCTTACTCCCGTTTTAGTCGTGTAAGTTTTTATTTATTTATTTATTTATTTTACTTTTGACTTGTTGATAGAAATTAAGATAACTTTCAAAACTTATTGCAACAATAAAAAAATAATTTTATGACTTCAATACCAACATTAATTAATATTTTTAGAGTTGTAGTTGTATATTTAATAGTGCATCTTAAATTATATTAAATCAAAATTTAAATTTTCAAAATGATGAAACTTATTATTTTAGAGATTTAATTTTTCTTTATTTTTTATTTATATATAACATTTTAAATAAGAAAATAATACATTATATATATATAACATTTTAAATAAGAAAATAATACATTATATATATATAACATTTTAAATAAGAAAATAATACATTATATATATATATATATATATGTAATAGAGCATTCATGCTTCGCATGGGTCACTAAAAACTAGTTATCATTAAACATGCAAAATTTGCTAAAAATTAAAAGATTAAAGATAAAGTGTGTTGAATATAAAATACTCCCTTCGTCCCAAAAATCTAGTCCATTTTTGTTTAGGTATAACTTTTTTTTAATTATTAGATATAATACACTAATTAAATGCTTAATTTGATATTTTTATCCTTAATTTTTAATTGTGTATATGCATAATAATTATTAATAAGGATATTTTGGAAATTTGATTTGAACGTGATTTTTTTTTTTTTTGGACAAGAAAAATTTTTGAAAGTGAACTTTTTTTTTTAACGAAGAAAGTAAAAGGTAGGGGTGACAATTGGGATGGAATGAGAAGGAATTTGGTGGAATTTAAATGGGTAGGGAATTATTAAGAATGAAAAATGTAATTCCCATTAAATTTTGGGATTAAGAGGAAATGAGATTTAATGGGATTGGAATTTCCCAATTTTCATTGGGATCTCATTAAAAATTTTCATTAGAAATTAAATGGTAGTCGGTGGTGATACGACCACCACTGGCTGGACAACGACGATTGGCGGTGGTCTACTGGCAGTCCAAAGGTGATTCAGCTACTAGTGAATATCATGATTTTAAAATAAAAAAATTAAATGTATTTAGTAATAATATATAAATATATTTAAAAATTAAAAATAATTAATTATTAAACATTAACTAATAATCATCTAACATTACCTAACAATTATCCATTTAACTATTTTCTATGAGACCCATAGATATCCCATAACCCTTCCAATAAATTCTCATCCCAATAACATTCCCTAATTATTTTCAATAGGTATGAAAAGCCTAATAAGTTAATAACTCCTATTTTATTGGGTATCTATTGGGAGTATTGAAATATTGTCACATCTAGTATAAGGGATCAAAAATGATAATGAGCGAAACATGAAGGATAAAAATGAAACTATTGAATGAACAAAGAGTTTTGAACAAAAAGAAAAAGTTTTTCGTGTGACTTTAACATTAAATATGTACAAAAGCCCCATTGGTAATCCAAAACCTTTCTTCAAACTTTTCTGCAACTCACAACGTCCATGTTGCAACTTGCATCCCGCAACTTCTCTCAAGGTACCTGTGCATAAAAAATTCAAAAAGAAAGAAAAAACCTAACAGTTAAAAAAAGGCCATTTTCTTCTTCCTTTTCCTCTCCCTTCCCTCCCCTCCGTTCCCCTCAATTTCTTACAAAAAAGAAAGGACAAAAGACAAAACGTATGTATCCCTCATCAACTTGTTCATCATCACAAGGTTCACTGGGTAACAGCAACAGTGCTTCTGGGTTAATCCGGTACTGCTCAGCTCCAAGTTCCCTCCTCTCCACAGTCGTAGATTCCCTCATAAATCCGGCCACCCGAGAATTCTCAGGCCTTGAATCACACCACCTCCACATGGGTTCCACTCCTAATCATCCTGGCGCATCATCCCGATTGTTCTTCCCTTCATCAGAAGCATCATCCCAGCTCAACTCCGAATCCTCCTGCAAAACCTCAAACAATAATAACAATAATGGTGGGCTGCAAAGGGCTTATGGTTTGCAGCATGAAGGAACCATGACTGGTGCTGAAGCTGCCGGTATGGTGGTATCTTCTTCTAGCACTACTGGTAATAATACTGCAGCTGCTCCGCCGCCTTTGGTCCGTCATAGTAGCTCACCGGCTGGTTTCCTTAATCAGCTTGCTCGTGCTGCTTGTGCCTCCAACGATGACAGTGGTACGTTGGACTTTCTCGCTCTCTCTCTCCGTGTTTTTTTTTTTCCGGCTTTTTTACCCTTCTTTGTTTTCAGTTTTCAGCCGTCGAGTTTGGATTTGGGGTGTGAGAATGTTTTCTTATTATGTGAAATGACTGTTTTACCCTTTCATTTATTAGTTTTGGTATTTAGTAGTATGTTTTTTTTTTTTTTGACTAAATATATTTAGAAAAAGAAGGAAAGAGGATCATATTGTAATGAGGAAACCTTGATGGGGTGGTATAGTTTCCAAGTAATTTTTTTCCTAAATGAGTATATGAGATGAAGGGAATAATTAACCAATTTCTGATATCTGAGTTAGTGTTAGTCATTGCATCAAATTCTGACATTGGAAGTTTAAATTCATGCATTTTTTTTAAATTAAATTTCTGGGTTAGTCTGATGGTTTACTCTTTATTCTTTTAATTAGTTCGATTAATTCTACCACAAAATAGGTCAGAATACTGCTATTGTTATCATGAAAAATGTAATAAGCATTAATAAAGGGAATAATTATGCTTTTTGGCTATGTCTTTTAGAAATGGAGCTAAGGAACGGTGGGAAAGTAAAGATGAAAGTATTTATTCTTTTAGTATGAAAGTTAAAGTATTAATTGATTTTTTTTTTTAAAAAAAAACAAGTATATCAGTGTGAAGGGAATAGTAAAGAAGAAATTATTTATTCTTTTAACTGGAAATTATTTATTCTTTTAGTACGAAAGTTAACGTATTAATGTATCTTTTTCTTGGGAAAAAAAAAGTATATCAGTGTAAAGGGAATAGTAAAGAAGAAATTATTTATTCTTTTCTTTGGAAAGTTTGCATACATTTCTAATTAATTCCAAACTGTAACATTCTGTTGCATTTTGATGTAGTGCTAGCTATTCTATAGAAATATGAAAGCTTACTTGGTTTTTTCTCTTTTAGTGTTGGCATTGAAATCCTTAATGCATTGAGTTTTATGAATTTTCGAATTAGACAGTTTCAACAATTTCAATTTTATTCCTCGTTTTTTGACTATTTTATTTTTCCCTGAGAGATAAATCTTTGATATTCTTTAATTGGTTACATTGATATTCTCTAAACATGACTTTTGTTTTAAAGTTGATGAATGGCCTATTCGGCTTTTTGATAAATGTTTTCAGAATGTTTTGGTTCTAGTTAGTTCATACTTATTCTAGTTATGGTTATACTCTTTTCTACATAATCGGAAATTTTCCCTTTTTTCTTAAAAAACTCAAAATATAAATGATAAATTAGCCATTTTATTTTCAATTATTATACTATCAGTCAATGTGAGAAGATATTCAGCGCAGACTTGTATGGAATGAATTTCTAACGGTGCTGATGTGAAGTTTAGTTGACATGGAATGAATTTGTGATAGTTACGATGTAAAGTTTAGTTGACATTTAATACATAACTAGTAAGATTCCAATGTAAGGCATAGGATATTCACTAATTTTGTCAATAATTTGTTAAAATATCTATTACTAAATGTTTGGAGGGAAATAAAAATTAAAAAATGTTAAAAGAATATTCTCAAATAATTAAAATATATAAAAGTATGAAACAATATTTGTTGAATAAGGGTATCAGATAATGAATTCATAAAAATAAATTATAATTTAAAAAATAGTATAAAATGTAAAACTTTAAATCATAAAACTAATTGTAAGTTTGACTTTTATCACAATTTTGTCTTATATGTTTCACTACAATTTTTTGAATATATATATATATATATAAAGTGAATGACTAATCTCTAAAATAAAAATATCAAGCAATTAAAAACAATTATAAAACAAAAGACTAAAACTCTTATAATAAATATGAAATAATCTTATCAAAGTACAATTCATAGTGCTCCAAAACTCAAAACACAAAAGACATGTCAAATTGGGGTGGAAAAAGAAGATAAGGTCATAAAAGAAGAAAAAGTGAGTGATAATATTTTAATTAAAAATATAGATATTATTTTCAAAATTCTTTTATAATTACCATGAAAAGAGTAAAACAATTAATTAATTATAAAAAAACATAACATTGAAATTAAATTATTAAAAGGAATAATAATTTTAACCATATTCAAATTACTAAAAATTAATGCATAGTAAATATATAATTTTTTAAGAGTTTGTAAGATTTAAAATTTTAACCATCTTCTAATTATTAAATATTATATTAATATTAATGTTATAGAATAATAAAAAGACAATTTAATCATTATTATTTATAATAACTAAATTGAAACCGACTAATAAACTTTCCCTTTTATATAATAGCCATACTTCCTCCCTTCTAAAAAAAGAATTCACTTATATTTGGTATAATTTTTTTTTAAACAAAAACTTTGAAGTATAACACACTTAATATGTCATTAAATATATAATTTTTTATTTTTATTTTTACTTTTTAATTTTAAATCATATATAGTCATTATTAGTAAGAATAATACATAATTTTTGTTCAAAACTGATTTTTTTAGGATAAAAAAATTTTGAAAATTGATTTCTTTAGTATGAAATATTGAGAATTACTAAGTACATTCTAAATCAATCACTTTATGAATTCACTCTAAATTGCACTTCATTTTTAGAAGCTGATGTCTTCCCTTAATAATGGGTTTTTTCTTCCTTTTTTTTTTCAAAGAATTTCATAATGGGTTTAAGTAGTATTCACTATTTTCAGTCTAAAAAAAAAAAAGTGGTTCTTTCCTTGTCAAAGTCCAGGGCATTTTTATTAAATTTTTTGATAAGAAAATGAAATTTCATTAATAATGGTTTTCATTAATTTTTTTAATTAAAAGTTTTTCGACGTGGATATTGTTGCAATTATATCGAAGTCATTAGCGTGCAGTTGTTTATTTGTAATGATCCAAAAAACATCATCAGTGGCCAACTATGGGGAAAAAAAATATTAGTGGCAAAATAGGAATTTCAGTAGGTTTTGGCGCCGCCCCCGTCTCATTCACGGCAGCGTGTAGGCGGGGAGGGGGCGTGGGCAGGGTCTAGTAGTGGGACCCAAGTTTTCAATCGCCCACTGCTTTGTGAAGAAACCACGTTGATAATTAAGAAAGTTATCTCTCAAAAAAAAATAAAAAAATAAAAAATAATGACAATTATATGTTTAAATTAAAAAAATCAATCCATTACAGAAATCAAATCCTTTTTTTCTCCCTCCTGGGCCATTGACTTCGACTTGGAGGGATGTTGATATTGATATTTTTTTTCTCTTGTCTTGGAGATAAAAGTAAAAATGGAGTATAGATCTTTGAAATTCTGAAACATGAATTTGATATTACGATGTGGGATTTCACGGATGAGTTTAATTCGCCATTTGATTAATTTTATGATATGATGTTGTGGTGTCTTTTGGCATATATGTCACATCTAGCTTTAGAATTAGGTTCCTAATTAGTTATTCTCCACATAAATTTATTTAATTTTCAATTATTTTACATAGTTAATGTTTCTTTATTTCTATTTATTTTTGTGGAGAGCAAATACTTTTATACTTATATAATTTTGCTCAAGAAGCAAGCAAGTTCAAACCAACCCATGTTGGACAGGTTGGTTTAGGATTGAATCACTTCAAATGGCTCTAAACTAATGCATTGGATGTTTGTAGTGTACTCTCTAGGTTTTTTTGGTCAACTAGAAGGCTTGTTCAAATGCTAAAATTCGATCGAGGTGTGTCAACTTATGAAGCAACGTTATTTGTGAAAATTATTGCTTCGAAGATATTTTTAAAAAGAGAAATAATAAATAATAATGAAAAAAAGATAGTAAATCATCTAGATTTCCAATTTTCAATATTTGGGTTCTGTCAAAATAGCTACACTATGACTTTATGCATACTATTAAAAATTTGCAGCTTCCAAGTGGGCTGATTTGAATATTATTGATTCCCCCACTTGCAGAAGAATAAGCAAGTTGACAATTTAATACTAAAAATAGTGTTAAGTGCATTGTGATAGGACTGAGAAGTGACTAGATTCCCTGAATTCCCAGACCAAAACCATCTCTTCTCACATGCCTACCTCAAAGCTGTTTTCTCACATTTCCATATGCCCTATAGCCAGCTTCCAAGATTAGAGTAGTCTTTTTCTGTTTGTAGAAATGCAGCCATGCCAAATTGGGAACATGAACCAATGATTGGCCCTTTTTCAATAAAGAAAGCAGGAGTATAATATTGTTGGGATTTAAGTTCCTGGACTTTGATTTCAATATTTCATGCATGCAATTTGTTTTGTTGATTTTGCATTATTTGTTCCTCATATTATACATCTAAGATGCTTTCATCATTATTATTACTTTTTCAATGAACAACTTGTTTATATGTTACTATCTTATTCTAATATTTACTAAGGGAGGGGGGAACTGAATTTGGGTCGAGGGTTGAAGGTTTCTTTCTTTCCTTCCTTCAAAACAGAAGGCATCAAATGCACACCTCTGGATTTTTGAAGTGCAGGCCATGAGATTTTATTCAAGCAGTGTTGTTAAACTCGTATTGGACTAGCTAGTTCAACCGAGAATTGGGCATGCTTTCGTTTCAATTTTCTTGGAATACTGAATTTTAAGAACTCAAATAGAACATAATTGGACCAAGTTGAATGTAATGTTTTATGGAGTTAAATTTAATCTAACTGTGTGTTCTAATTGTTGTAGCCTTATAGTGAAATTTTGTGGTAATTTATCATTTTTTCCTTAACTAATAATAATAATAATAATATACTATTATTATTATTATTAAACATACTAATTTTATTGTGTTTTTTTTTTTTTGAATTGACTGGTCTAATCCCTTGACCTTTGACCGCTTAACTTAGCCTGTTGATATTTCCAATTGAATCAGTTTTACATGATCGGACTCTCATTAGCAAAATGAATGCCTTGAAGTAGAACTATATATATAATGAGCAATACACTTTTAGTGACTAATAATAATGACTTTTTATATTAATAGTGACTTTTCATATTCCAAGCGGTAAAGGAGAGATATAAAACCGAAACCAAGGAGTGAAATCAATTATCGTGTCTGTCAGTTGTGGGAACTATTGAAGTTCAGCATGACTACTAAAACTGGGAAAATGCATTTATAAATTCAAACTAGTAAACGATGTATGAATCATTCATTTTTGTCAAAGCAAAAACTGTTTGAGGGTTTTATCTAGTATGCTTTTTGAAAGAAACATTCCAACTGATTTATTAGATAGTCAAATTTTATATAATATATTTGTGCCTAAGTCATGTGTCATTTCCACATCTTTCCTATGGACTTGTACAATTTTACAAAATTCCAGGCTGCAAGCTGTATTATGGATATCCCAAAACAAATCTCTCAATAGAAAGGGAGAGTTTTCACTGTTAGCTTAAATAATGAGGGATAAGAATAGAATCAGTTTTAACTAACACCTTAAACCACCCCTTCATTTGAGCCTCCTTTAGAGCATGTTGAACTGCTTATGCCTCTGAATGCAAAGGATTGCTAGCACTCACCTTCCTCGCATTTGTAGAAAGCAAAAGCCCATCCTATTGTCTTGCTGTCCATGCCACCGATGCTGACCCATCTTTTGGGTTATATGCACCATCGGTAAGAAGTTCCACTAATGATTCTTGTGAACAAACTTCCTTTTTGTATGACCATTCCCAATAGACTGTTTCATCCGGATCTGGCCGATAGCAATGTGATCTCCCTATTCCTGGTTTATTCTTGTAATGTGACTCCCACCCTTGTTGTTCATCTTCCATCCCTTTTTTACTATCCTTTAACAATTTGAGAGCTGTTTGCAATCTAGTATTTTGGCTACCACATACATTAAACCCCAACATCATAATTAAAGACGTGCAGAACTTTTCAAATTACAAATTGGAACGTTGTTTTTGAGCTAAACATGAGACTACATTGTCATAGTGTGAGGAAAGTTTAGTGTAAAATTCACAATCCCAAATTTGAAAGAGGCTTTGATTTTAAGCTTTTTCTTATGTGATTAAAGAAGTTTCACAAATATGCTAAGCATCATAGGGAATATTATATGAAATATTACTTTGATGTTCATTTTTCAGTGCACTTTCTAGATGTATATGCTCAATCTACTAGAAGTTGTGCTTTCTTTCATTTTGAGCATTATTACGCCATGGTGAACCACTTAAAGTGCAGCATCCTTCTCTCTTTATGATTAGTTCTCGATCTCATATTGTAAGGCACTTATTAATGGTTTAGCATCTATGAGTAATATTCAATCGACCAACAACTCATAGCTCCTAATTTTGGCATGATAATAGGTTTTTCAAATGCAAGGGCCCATGGTGTATCAAGATTGAACTCTCAGTTGAGCTTTACGCGACAAGAAACTCTTTCCCAGATTTCTGAAGAAAGTGAGAATGTTGATAATGGCATCAATGTAGAGAATGAGAAAAGAAATTCTACTCATTCTTACAGCACAGGAAGCTATGGAGGGGCCCCTTGGGAAGATAACCATACTATTGTGTTTTCCATGGGACCAAGCAAGAGACCTAAAAACAGCAGCAGTGAAATGATCAGCATGGAATCTCAGGTACTGAACATAATCTTTGAGCATCTAAATTATGTAAGAAGGTTTACAAACAATGTGAACTACATCTACATAATCTAGTTATTAGTTATTAGTGGATGCATGAGGACTATATGATTATCTCCAGTCTACATTGGCCTGTGAAGAATCTCACTTAGTATCCAGTAAAACAATCTCACTTAGTCTCCAGTAAAACAAATGTTATGTTGGTGCCGTACTTATAAAGCCAAAAAATTGCATGCTTTACTTGGCAAACAGTTCTCTGGTCAACTTCTCTACAATACACTAGTTTTCTCATCAGTTTCAGTTTGGCATGCCTCAAACAATGTTGGAGATGGCTTCAATGGACAAGTTGCTTAACATCCCTGAAGATTCTGTGCCTTGTAAGATTCGTGCAAAGCGCGGTTGTGCTACTCATCCCCGCAGTATTGCTGAAAGGGTAAGCTTTATATTTACTGCCATAGCTATGGTTTTGATACAATAAAGTGATTAGGGGCTTCTTTAAGCACCAAGGTTGATTGTGTTTAGGAGGGCAAATATTTTCTGATTTAAATTTATGAATGCATTTCTTCTCGTTTCGCTAAGCATATGTCTAGAAGTGAAGTTATTTTCTGAAAGGATGGTTTGGATTCTAATCATGCTTCATGAGGGATAATCTCCTGTGCTTGGTAAAGATCTTTTGGAGCTTTAATAATATTAAATGACCACCAGTTATTGAAACCTGACAAAGTGCTGTGTCTCTTGAATTTTGAAATTTGAACTTTCTAAATAATTGTGTCCTATTGAGAAGGCAACATCAAAAATGAAATTTATGACTGGTTAGCAGGACACATTTACAGATGTGAAAGGCCACATGATGGAGAGTGATAGATGAAGGTATTGTGATGATTTGACAAGAACATAGGATCTAATGCAGCCTCAAAAGCAATATTATTTCTATATCTATGCAGGAAAGAAGAACAAGAATAAGCGGGAAGTTGAAAAAGTTGCAAGATCTCGTTCCTAACATGGACAAGGTAGCATCTCTATGTCTTTAATCCCTACTCATTTTGAATTCAATTATGTTGTTGATTTGTCAGTGATGGATAAGTCCTAATATCTCAACGTCTGTTTTCATCCTCTACCCAAAAACTTGTACTATGTTCGGCTGGAATGATGCAAAATTTTGTAACAGTGGAGCGTGTTGCATGAAATTATAGACTAGTACTATTTTCGTTAGTATCCTTAAAAATTTTGGTTCCACTGACTCTGTAGATAATGACGTTGGTCACTTTTAGCAAGGGAGAACTAGATAAGTAAAAGAACTTCCTTTCCACTACCTTTAGTGATGGCACAGTCTGGAGATTCTTTCTCCTGTAATGGTTTTCTTTCTTCATTGCATAGTCCATAGCATTTTCTTTGTGTTGACTGACATGAATGTATAGTAGACTAGAGATACAAAAACACTGTAAGTAATGACCACTGTATTATTTTGAACTTATTGCTGGGAACCTGCCAAGTGCCAACATGATAGGCTAATAGGTTTTGTATTCCATTAGAGAGGTAATAAATTGTGTTTGGAATGACTTGAAATGGAACATGAAGCATCCTTACTACCTTTGCAAAGGCTTGCACTTCAAGAAATGAGATGTCCAGATTCTACAACTATATACTTGCTGCTCTCTTGAGTGCTTGAGTTGGCATGTCAGAATTTAAGTGAATGTTTTCAAGGAAAAGATCTGAATAAGTCAGGACCAAAATTGAAGAATGTTTAATATTCAAAGCAAGAAAAATTGTTTAGGTAGATGCAGTTTTTAAGATGGCCCACGCATTAAAAACCTTTAACACATGCACTGAAGTTCATGACGATTCAAGCTTCAACTAATGGTCTATGATGGTCCACCTGAAAGTTAGAACAAGTAGTGGGTTCAAATCATACGTTTACCAATCTTTAGTTATCAAGAATGTGTCGCTTTAAGAAAGACATATTATCTTCAAACTATGTTAGAAAAACCTTTGAACGGTTAACTGAAAGTAGAGGTAGATCATATGATATCTCTGGTAGTACAATTCCTTATGACACTTCTGGACAAAGAAATCTTGTTAATATCTTGTTTATCCCATTTAGCGTCAGTTAATTTTTCATATTTTCCCTGTAAGTGAGCACTGATTATATGAGGCCTTGAGAATGAATCAATGGGAATATCCTTTATGCAGTTCCAATGAAATGTTGAGGTGTATTTGAGGTGAGATGTTAGGAAATGCTCCAAGCTAAGAGGAGAGTTACTCTTTTCCAAAACTTCCCGATAAACTATTGCCAAATCTTCACCTATTACCTTGTACTTCTATTCATTGACACTGCCATTTGTTTTGAATTTCTGAATATGTGTACACCGATTTGGCTGATGCAGTGTTAATCTTTCGGATTCTTCCCATAACTTATCCTAAAGGAGACTTGCAGTATATAGCAAAAAGTTAAAGGATATCAAATTGTCCAGATACTGGATATATAGGATTTAAGGGAAATATAAGTAAGAAATGAGATCAGAATATCAATTCCTGAGTATTTTATGTTCAGATATGTAATCTCAGACTCAATTTTTAGTGGGAGTCTTAAATTTGTATAAGGTTTTCAGTTTAAGTATTTTAAATTTGTTAAACATTTCTGAGTTGATTGGAAAGTAATCTGTCAGATTAAAACGAAAATTTTGGCTACACTTTTCTCCCACCTGTTTCCTTATGCCCAAGCAGTGGTAAGAGAAGAAAATTTTTGGAGAAAATGGCTACAATTTTATTTTCTTTGTTATCTCTGTCTCCAACTGCTAAGGTAATGTTCGCATATACTTATAACTAGAAAGGAGTCTTCTAAAGATACATTGTAATTTTGTAATATAATGCCTGTTGAAACATAAAAGTTTTCTCTACTTTTTTTGGCATAAACGTTTTGCTGCAGCAAACTAGCTATGCAGACATGCTGGATTTGGCGGTGCAACATATCAAGGGCCTTCAAAACCAGGTTGAGGTGAGTGTATATCCTTTTCCCTTTGCTGCATTTTTTCTTCATTTTGATAGAGAACAAGGGGAAAAAAGAGAAGGGAAAAAGATTTTCTATTTGCTTCCTGTTAAAAGGTAAGAGGTACCA
This sequence comes from Gynochthodes officinalis, assembly GCA_020080225.1. Classification (NCBI taxonomy): domain Eukaryota; kingdom Viridiplantae; phylum Streptophyta; class Magnoliopsida; order Gentianales; family Rubiaceae; genus Gynochthodes; species Gynochthodes officinalis. The sequence goes on from CM034619.1 coordinate 20,345,827, forward strand.
ATGTGTACACGACGCTAAATCGATGCTTTATGATTGCTGTGCTGAGTCAGAAGCTCTTGGCATAGTGCCAATGTGTTGTAAATAATTACATATAACTAATTTTTTGCGGTGACAACCATGAATATAAATGCAGAAAATTTGCAACTATCATCTTATGGGCTTCAATTAAAAAGCGAATTCATACTTAAACTATATGAAGTAGCTAACTAAACCAACCTTTATATCTATGATTTGATGGATGAGGCAAATGATTCTGGTACCAGCATTTAAATTTATTTAAATTCAAATATGGCTTAAATACCTTTCCTTTTCATCCTCGCGCTGAAATTGTTATTCTTGAACTTCCACAGATGCTTAACAGGGAAGTTGAGAATTGTACATGTGGATGCCGCAAGCCACAAAATGCATGCGGAGAGGAAAAAAGTTAGAGCAAGTGTAACGATGTTTGATGGGAGGACATTTTACGGTAATGCAAGACAGATGTCAGTATTATAAATCATGTTTTGCCAAGGTGCAATTTAAACTGGAAAGGCCAAAGCCCTGCAAACGAGTGAGAACGAAGTGCAGAGTTGTATATAGAGAAACTTTCTCAAAGTTCAGCTGAAAAATGACTTGTTCTTTTATTTCAAATCACTTTTTTTTTCAAGAATGTGTGTCAAAAACAACTTTGATTTTTCTTTCTGATTTGTAGAACTTACCTGCTAGTTGGTTTTGAGAGATCAATTTTGTTATGTAGATTGGTATATAAGTTCAGAAACTAACATATGGTGTGGAAACAGAGTAGCACGTGTATAGCATAGCTTTGTTCAGTTCTTTAAATAATGTACCTGGAATGTTCAACAGATTCATGTTGAATTGTATCACTACTTTTGAAGTTTCGTTAGAAATTTTAATGGTTGTGTTTGTTGCTCATTTGGAAACAGGTTGTAAGCTTCTAGTTTTGGTTAGTAGCAGCTCCAAATTTTAGAGCCAGATTGGCAGTCAATGAGAAGTTCATTATAGCAAAGAAAATCCATAACACTCCAATATTTTGGTCAGTATAACCTATGGCTCATGCAAACCGTCCTGTGAATCATCATATGTTTTGATGTTTTTCCTAATTTAGCCGGTTTACTTCATTCAAATCCAATTCATAGTGATCTAAAACTACTTGTGTTAGCATGCCAAGAAATAAAAACTATCTACTGATATTACAACAGAAAGGGTCAAAGACAAACATAAACCACGACCACTAAAACGTGATTCTGCATTAATATGTCAGCAAACTAATTGGAAAGCCTCCTAAATTGCAAAAACAGGCATCCATGCGTCTGTAATGAAGTTATAAGCATATACAATGAGCTTATCAACCTGGTATAGCATCAAAGAAATCCATGTTCTTCTGGATCAGAGAGATGGGACGATTCTCCAAAAAAACTCAGTAAAAGAAGGTACAACATGAGCACTTCTCAGCCTAGAAACAGAAAGCAGAAATCCCCCAAAGCTTCTACCCTTTAGGCCACCATTACCCCCAATTACTACTACTAATGGATAATGCACTAATTATAACATCTCAATCCCATACAAAATTAAACGCCTGTGGATCCAAAGCCACCAGACCCTCTCACGGTTGCATCCAGATCGTCCACTTCCTCCAACTCCGGAGTCACAATTTTCTGAATAATCAGCTGTGCAATTCTATCACCGGCCTTGACTTCAAAATCAACATCAGAATGGTTGAACAAAACCACCCCAACTGGACCCCTGTAGTCCGCATCTATCGCTCCAGCCCCAACATCGATTGAATTTTTCCACGCTAATCCCGACCGAGGCGCTATAATCAGATAATTTGACAAAATTAAACCACAATAATAAGACCCAATCAAGCAGTTAAAACAAAATAAACAAAACAAATTATTACCAACACGAGCATAGGTTCCCACAGGAACTGCAATCTCTAAATCCGTCGGAACCAGAGCTTTCCCTCGTGCTGGTACTTTTGTGTCAACGGCGCTGCCGGAGAAAACAAAAATCCATAAATAATTTAGTATTTCTTCAAGAAAATAGGTTATTTATACGATGCATTTTTCAGTTTCCTGCAACGAATCAAGGAGGATGATATTAGTTACCTAGAGAGATCGTAACCAGCGGAATGAGGAGAACCTCTGGATGGCAAAATCGCCTTATCAGAGAGCTTTTTGACTCTGAAAAACGGAGCGGCGGCCGATTGGATTTCGCGCTCGAGTTTCTGGACTTTTGGGGTGGGTTCTTTGACTTCGGAGCTACATTTTTGGTGGTTCGGGGCCATCGCTAAGGAAGCAACAATACTAATTTGGAATTTCGTGAAGAGAGTCAGGAGATGGCGGAAGGAGTGGAGTGGGTTATTTAAAGAGTTTGTGCCCATAAAACAGCGAGTATGAGTGATGGCGCCAAGAATTCCCGCCAAAATTGTTAGTGACTACAGTCCGGTCAAAATATTAAGGCTTAATATACAGAAATAGCCTAAACTTTGCCTCTTGTAACAATTATAGCCCGACCTTTCAATTTTAACAATACAGTACCTGACCTTTTCAATTTGTAACAATTATAGCCTCAGTTAGTCCGCCGTTAGAAATTCTGTTAAATTGATGACGTGGCTGCCACGTGGGCGACACGTCACTGCCTAGTCATCGCACAGTCATCAAAAAATTTTTAATTTTTGTTGGGTCTCTTCTTGTACAATTTTTGGCCGCCCAAACCCAACAAAAATTCTTCCTCTTTCTCTCATCCTCTCCGTCAGCTCCGCCGCTCAGCTCCGTCGCGCCTGCCTCTCATCTCCGTCGCGCAGGGTTCAAGCTTTCCCCAGCCCCTTCGTCTCCTCTCCTCTTCGTCACCTTCGTTATTTCTAACACTTCACCCTACTTCAGAAACCCCCATTGCCGCCCCAAACTTCAGCTTCAAACTCGGCAGAAATCCGCCATTGCCGCCACCCTTCGACTACACCCGGTAAGGTAAGCAAATCAAGGTTTTGTAAGTAGGATCTTGAAGAACATGATTTGTTTTTGTCCATTTTGTTCCATTTTTTGTCTATATTTTCTGCATTTTCTGTTGGATGTTTTCTGCTTTTCCCTGGACTGCAAATCGAGGTTTTGTAAGTAGAATCTTGAAGAACATGTTTTGCAAATCGAGAATTTTTGTCCATATTTTCTCCATTTTTTGTCCATTTTTTCTGCATTTTTCGTTGGATGTTTTCTGCTTTTCCCTGGACTGAAATGAAATGTTGCCATGTTTATGTGTAGGATTATTGGCCGACATCAATTTGGCCTCATTTCTGCATTTTAGGGTGATATATGCAAATTTGCCTGGTGAAATTTCCTCCTGTTCTTTAAGCATTTCCTTGTGATATATGCAAATGTCAAGTTTGGGTGTTGAAAAAGATTACTTCTTTGTTTGGTGAAAAATGTTGCTTCAATTTGTTATAGTAGTGGAAGATTATTTTGTGAGGTATGTTTCCTTTTGGTAAAGCTTGGGTTTTGTTTAGATGAAGATAGACTGATAGAGTTCTCTGGATAGCAGCTAAAAAAATGTTTCCTTAATCATTTGTTTTAAATTTCATATGTTAAAGTTCGGTGCTGTAACTTTGTTTTGTCCCTAAATTTGTCTTGAACTTTGATTCTCTTTTCATTTGTACTGAATTCTTTGAACTGATTCTTGGATTGATTTTTGGCGAATTGTCGACTGAATTCTCTGGACTGAATATTTCCAAATGAATTATGGACCGACTTTTGGACAGAGAAAGAATACTTGACTTATCTTGCTGGTTTTCGGCAGCTTGCGCAAAAAATGTTGTGCTAAACAACTTGGCATTATCAAATGTTAACTTGCAAGACCTCATTGCTAATGCAGACAGTGTCACATCAAACGAGAGGCAAGATGAGAATGGACAAGTATACTATGAGTATGAGGTTGATGGACTTGGTGCTCATAGCTTGATATCAGTAACTTGTGCAAAGAATAAGTTATATGCTCATTTTGTTAATGCTCCAACACCAGAATGGAATAGGGACCAAGACGCATTGAGGCACCTTCATCAGTCATTTAAAACAGTAGGATAGAAAGCCAGCATAAATGTCATTGTATAATTTTGTCCACGGAGGATTTTTATTGCTAGTTTAATAGTCTGTTTTGTTTCTGTTGGAGGCATTGTATTCCTTACTTCTTTGATGAGGTTCCAATTCGGTGGAAAGATTTATTGATGCAAATCTTCTCTATGAAGAAAGATAAAACTTTTGAATCTGTATCAACTAAAATATATTTGTATCCAATGATTATTGTCTAACTAGAAAAATGATGATAGAAGTAAATAAGCCAGCCAAAAAGCTTCACTGTTTGTCAATGTATGTAGTAGCTTAAGGTTGTAACGTGTTATATTCAATCACTATAAACAATGCAGGAATGAAACCATTCCCAGAACATAGAAGTTCAACATGCAACAATAAACATCATTAGTGTTCTTCAATGGCTGTGCATTTAGATGGAAAGATCAGTTTTTCACACAACAAAGTGAATTTTAACAAGAAATGTATGCTATATAAACAGCTATTGAATATGAGTAATAACATGAGTAATAACACCGGTTACAAAATAATTTGGTCTTGCCAGTCATTATAGTATAATGTGAATATAACAAACACAACCGTATATTCGGATGAAGTCAATCAAGACACCATTAGTACAAAGTGAAGCCATCATCATAGGAGACATGCCATCCTTGCCGGCAAGGTGAGGCATTTTCATCATACTCAGCACAACAGCTCTATCGCTTTTCCCAGTTTGATATCCCAGTATTTGGTCTATTATCCTTAGGATTCCATCTGTACACAATTACACTAGACTTATCACTCCACTCTCCATCAATGCCTTGGTGAGGTGGGGCAAATGCAAACAATCCCTTCTCTCCTGCAAATTTTTGAAAATTTGAAGATCAATAGAGATGAATAAATTTGGTGCCAGTTAATACAAGAGAGTGAATCTTTCAAATCTTAAGTTGTAATGAACTAGAAATTCACAATTTTTTACATACAGGAGGTAATAAAAAGATTCTAGAGATTATTTTGGTTGCAGTTGCAGAAATTAAAAGCTCATCAAAATTTCCTTATACAGATATCTAGAGTACCTACTGATCATTTTCAGTTACTTTAGGTGAGGAAAACCTAAGATCAAACACCATCAAGTTGCTTGTTGACTTCAATGTGTATGAGAAGTAGCCAAACATCCAAAAACATATCTTGCTTCATTTTTGAAACAGTGCTGAATACCATAGAATTCTATTACCACAACAAAACATCTCGACACACTGCTGTCAATTTGACAAATACCCTGGTATTACACTAGTAATGATATTCCTAAAGTTAAGAATCAAATCAAACAGCCTCAGTGCATCTTAACAAGTTCATTAGATTATTTTTCCAAAGAAGGCTCATGACACTTTTCTAAGAGAGAGAATGCATACGGCATATGTGTTTGAGTAAATAATCATCTTCAGTGTATAACACAACAAATTCTAATTTCCAATCCATGAAGGAACGGGGAAAGGACTTCTAATAAATTGACATTTGTAGATACACCTCTGACAAAACTGCAATGGTGAAATTCCGCTTGCAGAGCTGTTAATGGAGGAACATATGAAAATTTCATTCACTTTGTTATTCCTTGCAGAGGGCTTGACTACATTAAAATACCAAAAAATCAAAGAATATTCTATTTATAAATGAATCAAAGAGAAGCAACCTTGCTTATAATAAAAGAGAAGCAGCCTTGCTTATATCAAAGACAAAAAATGGACAAATGCAGAACATGTTCTTCAAGATCCTGCTTACAAAACCTCGATTTGCTTACTTTACAGGCGGCAATGGCAGATTTTTGCAATTCGAGTTTGGATCTTGAATGGGGGATTCTGAAGTTGGAGTTTGGGGCGGCAATGGGGGTTTCTAAAGTTGGGGTGAAGTGTTAGAAAGAACGCCGGTGACGAAGAGGAGAGGAGATAGCGATGGTGAAGAAATGTGTGCAACGGAGAGGAGCGGCAGCCGCACCGGAGAGAAGGAAAGGAAGAAGAATATTTTTGTGAAGGTTTGGGCGGCCAAAATGGTAGAAGCATAGAGGCAGAGAGCAAAAAAAATTAAAATTTTTTGTTGACTAGGCAGTGACGTGTCGCCCACGTGGCAACCACGTCATCAATTTAACAGAATTTCTAACGGCGGACTAACTAAGGCTATAATTGTTACAAATTGAAAAGGTCAGGTACTGTATTGTTAAAATTGAAAGGTCGGGCTATAATTGTTACAAGAGGTAAAGTTCAGGCTATTTTTGTATATTAAGCCAAATATTAAATTTTATTTAACGATTTAATGTAAATGAAGTTTATTAAATAAAAAAATATATAAATAACACAATAAGAAATTATTAATACTAATAACCCTTTTCAATAGCAATTTTGGTAATATTAAGACATTTAATTTTTACGATTACCAAAAAAATTATTTTTAGAAAAACTGTTCTTATAGAATAGTTTTTCTCTTTAAATATAAAAATTACTCTTATATTTTCAAAGAATAGAGCAGTGGAGGTTTTGAAAAACGGCTCTTGTATTTAAAGAACAGTTTATAGATCAAGTAATATTTTTCTTCCTTATCTATTGTCTATAGTTACCGTATTTTTTTGAGATAATTCCAAAATAATCCGTCATATATTGGCCAATAATCTTTTTAGTCATTCACTTTTAAAACAGAAACAAATGGTCATCCACATTTCATAAATGTATCTTTTTTGTCATCCATCACTATTTCATTTATTTTTCAGTCGAAATAGTGTAGAATAGTGATGGAATAGTGACGGAAAACCAAAAGAGTACATTCATGAAATGTAAAAAATCATTTGTTCCCATTTTAAAAGTGATGAACTAAAAAGATCATTGACTAATATGTGAATGACCATTTTGAAAGTTACCTCTATTTTTTTTATCTAATATTTTATGTATTTTTTGCGTCACACCAATTAAGAATAGAGAATATATCTTAACTAAAAGAAAAATCTAACAATTGGACTAGTGTTATAAATTTTGATCAAAATGTTAATTTTATAGATTTCAAACGAGAAACTATCATTCTAATAAATTTAAGGGATAATTATCAATACCCCCTGAGGTATTGGTATACTATCGATTATCCCTTTTGATTTGTCAAAATTACCAATACTCCCTTACAGTTATATTTAACTAATTTAAGAAGCAAAATGACAAAAATACCCTTTGCACAAGGCAACAAATAAAATACAAAAAAAATAAAAAATTAAAAAAGGACTAAATTTTTAAAACAAAATTTTTTATATTATTTTTAAAAAGTGTATTATTATAAAAATTTACTTATCTCCAATTTATTTTTAATATAAAATTATTATATATTGATATTAAGAGTGATAATGTATAAATTAAATTAACAAAAGAAAAATAAATATAAAAAATATACCTATAATAATATATTAATTATGCAAAATTTCTTAATATCTTATATAATTTATATATTATTATAGATATATTTTTTAATTTTAATTTTTCTTTTGTTAATTTAATTTATATATTATCACTCTTAATATCAATAATATAATAAAAATAAATTGGAGATAAGTAAAATTTTATAATAATACAATGTTTTTAGATAATATAAAAAATTTTGTTTTAAAATTTTGTCCTAATTTTTTTTAAAAAAATACAAAGTAAAAACAAAAATAGAGTAAAAGGGTATTTTTGTTCGAAAAATTCAGTCAATTGTTACAGTAGTAACGAAATTCTTTAAAATGGACCCATTTGTTAAAAAAATATAAAATTTAGGGAGATATTGGTAGTTTTGACAAACTACAAAGGGAGTATTAGTAATCATTCCTAAATTTAATTAGAATGTCTTAAAACTAACACGTCACTTGGGAAAAATAACATGAAACTCAAAATTAGGGAGCTTTTGAAAAACTAGCAGAACCAGAGCGTTTTCTTTTTCTTCTTGGCCGTGAACGGAAGGAACTGTAGAATCAATGCATTGACTTCGTTGAATAGATTAAACAGTTCAGACTATGAAGATAGCCAAATAGTACTTCAGTGATTATTTGAAGGGATACGATCTTGAGTTTCGTAACTTATAAATGGGTCCTCTTTAAATCACATTTTAGTGAATATCATGATTGATACCGGTGGCCACTTTCCATCCGTTGAATGTTTAAACTTTAAAGTACTTGGTGAATTTAGCTAATAGTAGCTGACATGCAGGTTTATAACATCACAAACCTTTCATTTGAAATAATATTAACCCATTGATTGACAATGTCCATGGCGTAATATTTGTAATTAATTTATGAATAATCTACAAAATCTGCACTTGGTTGAGGAGATTCTGTCTGCTTTGTGGGGTTAAGTAGAAGCCTCCAGGAAACCTGGAGAAAATATGTTGTCACTAATCCTTGTCACTAAGCCTCCAGGAAGACATTGAGCTTGATACTTGCATGTGTTCCAAAGCATAATTACTATCTTTTTGCTACAGCAAAAACGGTTGGGTGTGCAACTAGTGGTTTCCTTTAGACTAGATGCTGTAGCCCGAATTACTGTTAGCCCGTATTAATTAAAATAAGTAATTTGTTAAAAATACAAATAAGGCCATGTATATATATATATATATATATATTTTGACCAAACCAAACTGCTTATATTACCAATGGAATACCCAAGGGTAAACATTATATAGAGGGTCTAACTAAGGACTAGCCATATTGATTTGATCAAAATTTTATTGTGATAATTACGATATAAATAAAATATGGTTTATCTTTTCTTTGAAAATATTTGTTACTCAAGAGAAAGTGTGAACAATAATGTACATTTGTTAAACTATTCTAACAAAGACAATAGATGTCAATAAAATATGTTCATGCTATGAATAGTAAATATTTCTCTTTTTCGCATGACATATATATGCGTCACAAAGTTATTTATATGGTAATTATTTACTAATAATATATAGTGTTTGATATTTAATAACAATAGTTATGCATATATTTATGGGAAATTTGTAAAAATAGCTGATGAGACTCAAGAAGCCAACACTCAAGAAGCCAACAAGCCAACTCAAGAAACTGACAAGCCAGCTCGCAAAGCATTTGATCCATTAAGGCATCTTACGAGGCCGATGACGAGGGCTCGAGCTAAACGCATTCAAGAAACCTTAAGTGGTTTAATTCATGACCTCCGAGCTCATCAAGTATGTGACCAAGACTTGCAAGTCATTACCTTATTGCAAGTCCGGGTTGAAGAACACTAGTCCTTGGCCGGATTCTAGTGTGATTATAGGCCAAATTTATTTACTTAATTTTTTTAGTTTTATTTTAATTTTTTCAGGCCAAAATTAGATGATTATGGCTGAATTATTGCAGTATTACTTTTAGGAAATTTATGGCCTAAATTATCCTTTTAGTTAGATGCCAAATTTGTAAATTTGAAGGAAGCCTTAAAGGGCCAAACTTCCAAGTCCAATTGGCTTTAGGGTTTTTGTTTCCTTTTTATTTTAAGGCTATCTTTTAGTTACTTAAAGGAGCTTGGCTGCCTCTTCCTCTTTAGAAATTAAATTAGGGTTAGGATTTTAATTGTTTCCTTTTTACAATCCTTGTACCCCTATAAATAGAGGCCATTCAGCCAAGACATCAATAGACATGAATTAGAAGATTTTGTGACATTTCGTCCTTGAGAGTTTGAGTGATTCAATCTCTTCGTTCTTGTGAAGAACAACGGGCTTATCAAATTTGACCAGTTTGTGGCGCCTTTGAGTCTTATCAATCTAGTAGAACCCTAGATTGTGGCGACGATTCATCCATTCGGTCTAAATTCCACCGGTTCTAGGATTTCGCAAGTTAAGTCTTGGGTCCTGTTTCACTTGTTGCGTATTGCCGGCTCCATATAGCCGTGAGGTGCGCATCAATAGCACTTTTTGCAAAGACATTTGCAAATATAGTAGGCTGACTATTTTCTTTACAAATATAGCACTTTTGAATGCGAAAAGACTTAAATGCCCCTATATTTACAAAAGATGATAAATATTGCTGCTAAAGTCGTTTAAGATTTCTTCACATCATATTTTCACTTCGAACTTCCCTGCCCATTCAATCATTCTTCATCGATTAATATCTCATTTATTCGACGCTGCATAAATGGCAAGAAAACGAGGAGGACAGGCATCTAAGGCCTCCACAGTAGAGAAAAAATTGCATATTGTTTAACCTTGCATATTAATTATGGATTTTAGAAGAAATACGATTGCGAGAGGGTTTTGTGTAATTTTGCTGTAATAGCTCAAATTCAACATCAAATTAGGCAAGAATTAGACATAAATCTTTTATTCGACAAAAAAATAGGTTTTCGACAAAATTTTCGACAAACAATTCGACATTTGTGCCCTGTATTCGAAAAAAAATTTGATAAAAATTTTGACATAAAATTCGACAAATGTTTCGACAAGCATTTCAACAAAAAAAATGTCGACAAACATTTCCACAAAGAAATCTCGACAAAAAAATCTATGTCGACATTTTTTGCCGTCTTCCTCCTCACCTCAAATTCTCCAAACTCTCTTCTTCTTTTCCGCAGCTCTACCCCAGCACCAATTCGAGACTTTCTCCATGAACTCGACCATTTCCTCGTAACGTTCGGCTTGTTCTGCCAACTTTGCCATGTACACGTTCTCTTCATGCGGGGTAACAAGTTCCCTTAACGTACAACTTTTGATGCGGTTATCAATATGATGATGAAGAAGAAGAGACTAGATGCTTCCAATACTATTGATGCAATTGAAGCCATTGCCGCACTGGGGACTCTCATAAAAGCTATCTAGAGGAAAATTGGCGGAAGTGATCTCTACTGAGAAATCCATGGCGCAGCCATCAACAGACACTTCCCGAATTCCCAACCAAAAAAACACGATCTTGACTTGGGCACCGTTTAAGTCTCTGATCCGTCCATGAGATATGACCCCAGTAATTCTGGTGTTGTACCTTAGATTGTAGCCGTCTATGGTGAAGGTGTAGGTATTGTTTAAGTAGACCGTGAACTTGCCGGTGCTTTTGTCCAACTCATATGCGGTCACCCCTTTTGGTAGAATACCCACTAGGAACCCATATTCTTCTAATACTTGGTAGACGGTAGGAGTGTTGTCGCCGATGGCTGGATGAAGTTGAGAAGATGAAGACTTGGGTCAAGAAGATAAGGCAAAAAAAGCATATCCCCTTTGCTCTTGTTGAAGGCATGGTTGGTGGGGGATTTAGGTAGAGTTGAAAAAATGTCAGACACAGATTTTTTTGTCGAGATTTCTTTGTGAAAATGTTTGTCGAAGTGCTTGTCGACATTTTTTTGTCGAAATGCTTGTCGAAACATTTGTCGAATTTTATGTCGAAATTTTTGACGAATACAGGGTACAAATGTCGAATTGTTTGTCGAAAATTTTGTCAAAAACCTCTCTTTTTGTCGAATAAAAGATTCATGCCTAATTTGACGTTGAATTTCAGCTATTACAGTAAAAATCACACAAAACCCTATCGCAATCATATTTCTTCTAAAATCCATCATCAATATGCAAAGTTAATCAATATATGATTTTTTCTCTACTGCGGTGGCCTTAGATGCTTGTCCTCCTCTCTTCCTTGCCATTCATGCAGCATCAAATAAATGGGATATTAATCAATGAAGAATAATTGAATAGGCAGGAAAATTTGAAGTGAAAAAATCTTGAATGACTTTAGGAGCGATGTTTATCATCTTTTGTAAATAGAGTGGCACTTAAGTCTTTTCGCGTTCAAAAGTGCTATATTTGTAAAGAAAATGGTTAGCCGGCTATATTTGCAAATGTCTTTGCAAAAAGTGCTATTTTTGCAAATTTCCCTATATTTATGTAGAAATTGTTCAATAAGATTTTTATTAGTAAAATATAATTTGTAACAATATATATCAAATATGTATAATATATATGTGTGTGTGTGTGTGTTTTTTAATGATTTGATGAGTCATTATGAAGTTTGTAATTTTATGTTAACATGCGTCCCTATGCGCATGAAATGGGGCATTTGATGAGCATGTTCAATTGAGTATATATATGCATACCAATTCTTACTTTTTGTATGATATAACGTGTTGTAAGTTTTCTAAACAAACAACATTATTTGTGTTGTTATTAAGTATTATATAATGAATTTTGATCAATTGATGTATGAAAAGGGGATGGATGATAATTATCAGAGGTATAGTTATTTTGTATTTTGTTTATATACATGAGTATAATATTTAAATGTTAATTGTAGTGTTCAATATTTCATAAGTAAATTAATTAAAAGTTATTTCATGATTAGATTTCAAGGTATACCGATTGCAGATGATTGTATGACTTGTTGTGGAGGAATTTTGAGATCGATCAGAGAGTGGCAAGAAGGCATACAGGTATGAATTACGAAATACATTAGTTACTCGCTCGTTTTTTTCATCGAAGGGAATGGTTGTTAGTTCTATTTGATATACTGAGAAATGGACCACAGCTGCCAAGATTAGAAGAAATAGTGAATCATCTCGAGACATCCAGGCCAAATCGAAGGAGTGCAGAATCGTATTTTAGTACGACATCGATGGAGGATGTCGTTTAAGAAATAATTTTATGTTTTTGTTTTGTGATGTTGTGTATTAGTATGTATTAAGTAGTAAATTTAGTAGTGTTTTTGCATGTTTGGCTTGTTAAATATGAGTTTAATATTTTCACTTAGTGTGTATTGTAACTAAATCGAAGTAGTGTGTGTTAAATAACGTATTACTCCCTCCATTCTAAAAAAAGAGTTCACTTTCAAAAAAATTTCTTGTCCCAAAAAAATAGTCTACTTTTAAACCAAATTCCTAAAATATTATTACTAATAATAATTGTATATACTCACAATTAAAAAATAAGGATAAAAATATAAAATTATATATTTAGTTAGTACATTAAATGTGTTGTACCTAATAACTACTAAGAAGCTGTATTTAAAGCAAAGTTAACTTTTTTTTTTTTTTGGAATGAGGGGAGTATTTGTTTTTGGTTGTAAGGGATCTTTGAACTCATTTTTTTTATTTATTGTTTTCTGAATATTAGTATCGCAGTTATTGGATACACAATTAAATACTATATATAATTATGAATATCTAGTATTAATAATGATTTTTTTTGTTTTATATTTTTATTATTTACTTGTAGATATACATATAGATGTACCATATATGTGTGTGTGTACAAACGCATAATTATGGTAAAATTTTGTGTACAACACAGTAGATTTCTAATTTATACTCACAAAATACATAAGAGGATTAAAGATTAGGATAATTGTACAATAGAAGTGTATAAAAAATGACAATTATGAATACATCAATTACGTATTGTAGTATCTTATTTATTGATTATTACAAATAACAAATATATTACAATAAGTTTGTATAATAAGTAAAACTTTAAACATACATGTAAAAAAAACGCTCTCACTCTTGGTGATTGATGTTTGTTTCGATATTAGCTGCATAATCTTCTAAAATAGTGAGTTTCCATTCTGTTGCCAATACTTCACATAAAGTAGAACTCCATGTTGGATTAGAGAAAAACCATTTGAATAACTTTTCAACTTCTACTTGGAGCATGTAGTTGTAATAGCATTGCCCACTGTCTAAGCATGCACGTATAGTAGCGGTTTATATCCATTAGATTTGGAAAAAAAAAAAGCTCTTTTAATGATATTGAAAATGTATAAAAGAAACATTGTTGCTAATAAATTAGTAGGAGCGTAAGTATTATTCTTGAGATGTATATATACCACTGAAGTAATAATATTTATATACTTGTATAACTCCGCGTGTGATTTTAAAACATACGTGGAAGTTATAGAGCACATACAAGATGAAAGTATAGTGTTTATATTGTTTTGTTTTCCACTTGTCGATCCAAAGTGGTTTCCTGAATGTTTATGAATAAGTCATCATTATTGATACTTTGAAAATGTGATGCGTATATGTTATACATTATTGGATAATTGGACAAAATGGAATCAAACATTGATTCAATTGAATAATAGTAATGTATGTATCAAAATATAACATATCATAAATAAATATATATATTTACATTAAAAAAATATAGGTATTATTAGTGATTCAAAATATATATATATATATATATATACATATATATTCTATTTATTAGCTTGTATGTTTTACATGTTTTTAAAAATTGGTAATTTTTTTTTCAAGAGATAAAATAGAGCAGCGATCAAATTATACATATAGTTTTTTAAAACTAATTCATTTGATTTCACAAAAATGCAAATGGAACAAAATATGTAAAGCATGCACTTACAATATTATACTAAAATATATCCTCCACAACACAATAACTTCCTCTAACTTTCTAAAGACATAGTAGAACATAACTATATTTTACAAACCATACACGACACATGCTAGTTAGTTATATATACATAATAGGACCAAAAGAGTGATACACAATAGTAGCTAACAACATATACTGCAACTATAAAAATTTATTTTTGTTTTGCATGGTTACTATGCTTATCAAATGGATTAGTTGTTGTATCCATAATTCTCTTACCAGCCAGACTTGAGTGATCTATGGGATGACGTATCTTTCGTTGTGTTGTTGATGCACTTGCTTCATACTCAATCATAGGAGTGTCAAAAGTCATCTTTTTCAAAGTATCAAAAGATGAAGTTTCTTTGATATCTTGTAGTCCTGCAATTGTTTCTGACGTTGAAAAATATGCCATCACTGTGTATCTAGTAACCACCTTACCACGGGTGAAATTGCTAAATGCCTTAATATGGGACAACAATGGTACATTCTCAAATTTTTCATTTATAAGATTAGGATCAACTCTGTATTCCCGTTGCATACCAAGCATATGTATACACACACACTCACACACACACAAGTTTAATATATGTAATATGGTATTTAGTTATTTACAAAACACTTAATAACATATACGGACCTTTAGTTCACAGTGACATTTTCTTTAGACATGCTTAATAGAAATTCAACTTCTTTTTGCTCTACAATAGCATTTAAATGTCCAGTACCATCAAACAACTGTACTTCAAATCGCAACCTATACAAATGAAGTTATTCGTTAAATTTTATATAGTTGTGCAAAATATATACTGAATGTAATTTTTATAGTGATTAAAATTTTAGAAGTAAACAAAAAAATTTACAATGCTTTTGGAGTTGAGAAGTCATTGCCACAATAAAAGCACGTGAATTTAGTTTCGTAGGCTGCTTCACAAATTCTCGAACAGTCAGGATAGATTAAAGAGTAGAGTCGTTGTCCTACGTCTGTAATTTTTACTTTAGCCTTTATCCAGAATGATTTCATCTAAATACAAAACAAAATATTATTACTACATTGTTTTATTTTAAATGAGAGACAATATAGTAAAAAATAATTAAAAGATAATATTACTATCTAAGTCAAGCTCATTACTTGACTAATTTTCTGGATTTGAGAAGTTGTAGGCTGATCTACAATCTGATTCTTTTTTTTTCATATAGCTTTTGAGCTATCACACTTTCCACATATTCTTTGTTCGCTTTCAATTTGGATACATTGTAAAATAACTAATTAATTATTTCTATATACGACAATAATAAATAAATCTATACATGCGAATATGTGTATCACTATAAGGTAAAATAGAGTTTCATTACCGTGGCTGCATTTGTTCGGTTTGTGATATTGGCGGATCAAAGTGAATCACATTATTTGGTATTGTTCCGACATACATTCCTATTGCAACATAAAGTGAATAATAGTACCAACTGAGAAGGGAATATAATTGTAAATTGTATTAAGATACAAAAGATTTTTATAATGGTTTATGCAAAATCATTGATAAATACCATGAAATGATTTGACCGATAGCCTCATCCCTAATACCATTGGCATATCATGAGCATTATTTGCCAAATAATGTGTTTTGAATTTCAGAAAATCTTCCCGTGATGTAAGAACTATCAGTTTATACCTATACATGTACAATACAAAAAATAAAATTATATTGTTTGGAAATAATATCAAAAAATACTATTCTATATAGGACGTTAAATGTGATGAAATTTAGTAATTAATCATAATTGGTGTGTATATAAGTAAATTTTTTTATTTAATTATGCTTTTTGAACGAATAAATATTTGATGCACATTAACTTATTGATATGTAATTCCAAAGAGAAAAGATGTGTATGAATATGAAGGGTATCTCCTATTTGTGTATAGGAATGGTTATTTGATGAGTATACGATAAAAATGAATATTTGAAAATGTCTAATGCGATGATACATAATGTTATCTACTATATAGAATTAGATGATGTTATGAATAATACAAATAAATTGTATTATTATACATACTAATTCGAGAACATGAATGACAACATGTTTTTTCAAAATAATACTATTATTAGTTAAACCAAGAGTATGAATATTAGGGAAAAACTTATGTACAATTAGATGATATTAGTTGAGTTTTAATGTATATAAGAATTAATATAACATTATTAATTCTATAAAAATAGTATAATGAGTAGAAAATATTTGCAACTTAATTATTTACATAAATATTATGTACAAATCAGTAGCTCATCAAAGTAGAATTGCAATTGATATTTTCAAATACGTTAGTGGTACTAAAATATATATTTTGGTTGTGCTTATAATATGATGAAAAATATAGTATTATTATTGCAAAAAACTTACTTTTCATTGATGATGACAAACTCCTACAAATTTCTTCCAGTCTTTGTTGTGTGTGACTAGAAGATATGTACCACATCTCATAGCAAATTTACAAATGATTTAGTCATCAATATAGATAACATGAGTAAAGAACACAAATTATAATTATGAAGAAGAGAAATATTTACTTAATCGATTTGGTTGCTTGGATTAGCTATGAATTTAAACATCGTTAGAATAGAGTAAGATCATATATGTCTTCCAAGGACAGCTGATTTTCTTTACTCAGGGGTCTAATATAAGTACTTTTATCTATCACCAATTGATGTTTATAATCTGCTAATATTGGTAATTCTTATTTACATCTCTAATTTTTCCATTTCTGACATAATAAGTGTGATTCAACTGCAACACTTTATCCAGCTGCTTAATGTCATCATGATAAACAATACATGGCATTGTTGTATGCTATCAATAAATACAATATTTATAACATATGGTATAAAGCAACTTATCATTAGTCATGTTACAAAATAAGTTTTTATACCTGTTTATCATAAAAGGTAAATCACTGTTGTGTGGTCCCCCATTTCATTAGTTGAATGGGTGTTTTTTCTATTACTAATACTTTTTTGAACCAATTTTCAGCAGTTGGTGTTGAATTTCAATGTTGTGCACTGATCCTCCATTGACCTAGAAATTGTGAATAAATATATTATAGCACACATGATAAAGATTTGTAGTTAAGTGATATGGAAAGCAATTATAACATATACAATATAGATATTTGTCAATCAACAATTGATTAAAATTGAGGGAAAATAATGATAATTTCTAGGTCTAAACATATATGAAATTATAATGCCTTGCAACTTTAATTTGTAAGGAATGTTCAAATATAGCAAAATCATTTAATAAATATATCAATAGTAACAAAAATGGCTCCTCTAAATAATTTGTTATAGGGAGGAAACATCCAAAAAATCATTAACTTTACAAAGCATGTATTTTTTGTTATCAAACTAAAAAAATATTTTTGTAGTATCTACTGCTGTTAGTACTTCACGATACACAACATTTTTAGTAAAATTTGTGTTTTTCATAAATGGATTCGATAGTCTGATAAGCACCTATAATTTATTCATAGTCTATGCTCTAAATAATGCAATATAAAGTTGACGAGGAAACACCCAAAATCGTCCTCCACATTTCACCGAATAATCTTTTTCATCCTCCACTTTTAAAACGGGAACAAATAGTCCTTCAAATTTCAAAGACCAAAATTTGAAGGAAAATTTCAGGATTAAACGTTTCCGTTTATGAAATTTGAAGGACTAAAAGTTCCCGTTTATTTCACAAATAGTACCAAAAGTTCCAATTTATGAAATTTGAAGGACTATTTGTTCCCGTTTTAAAAGTGGAGGATGAAAAAGATTATTTGCTGAAATGTGGAGGACGATTTTGGGTGTTTCCTCTAAAGTTGACCATGTGAAAATAGTGATTTTTTAAATAAACACCGACAACATCTAATATTTAACCTTCTGCTTTATTAATTGTCATGGCAAAACACAAGCGTGTCGGGAATTGTTTTCTTTTAAATGGAAGAGAAGAAAATTTATTTTGTGGAGTTTCTAATGTTATACAAAGTATAAAAACAAATTTTCCTGCATATGTACCAACTGAGATTTCCGCATAGATAACATTTGTATCAAAAGTTTTACAAATTAAATGTGTATCATTACACAAACCTCTACTGGGATTAATATTTCTAAGCAATATTATCAATGCATTTTTTTCCAAGATCAATTTATGAGGAGAAATTCCTTGGGAAATTAAAGAATGAAATAATTCTTGTTCATCTGGAAGGGAAGAAGCGTTAATATGTTCATCACAACTCAAGTATATAACTTCATCACCAAGAAATCTATTAATTAAAACATAATTAATTTCATAGACAACTTCATTTCTTATAGTAAGTATAGCTCTCTTTACAAATAAAGATGTATCAAAATTATATTTAGTAATGTTTGGAAACATTGCATCCATTAATGCATGTAATGATGTTTCATCATCTATAAATTGTATATTTTCTCTTAATGGTATTTCAATTTCATCTTTTTCATTAGCATGTTCGATTCCATCACCTACTCATAATAGATATGTTGAAAAGTCAACATCGGTTAACGCTCGCATGTTGATTCCATAATTATAAGTTCATTCCATACCGGACCATGCTGGAATAGGGTTCTATATATTTTCATTATTAGAAAGGGTCATTCGAGTATATTTTTTAATAGATACTCTATTTACATATGGATCCCTACATTATTCTATTCCATTTAGGATTAGAAATGGATGTAATTGGACCTGCTTTTTACACATCTCTCCTTATTTAGGGCCCTATTTCACTCATTTGAATTTCTATTTAATCGAGAAATAGGTTTGATTGTCCCTCTTTTTGATATATCTAAAGCATTCTCTGCATAATTCAAATCATAAGGCATTCTCTAGTTAAGGCAACCTCTTTAAAGCATGATATCTTTGTACCGCTAGTAGTTAACAAGTATTTATAGGATTTAGGCTCCTTAACATGTGAAAAAGGTCTAAGATAGTAGCACTCCCTTCTTTTGAAATTACTGTAACCATTCTACTAACAACCTCAATTTTTTTTTCCTTTTAGTCCACCTCCTATATTCTTTACTCGAAACAAAATGTTGAGAAAATCTTTATATAAAAGTACAAACCATTCTATGTTTGGGTTGCAAGAAAATGAGATTGTTCGGTGAATTGCAAGCGTAGAATATCAACAAGTAATAAAGTGATAAGTAGAGTATTGTTCCCACGAGGATTGATTTCAATTTAACCAATTACGTACCAAATTGACTAATTCAAGAACAAGCTAACCTATTAAAAAGCTTTCATGCAATTTAACTAAACTTAACAAAGAATGCAAATTTATAACAATAAACAAATACTAAAAATTTACCAATTTAATAAAGATGTTAGAGATTTCGATTTCACTTAATCAATCCCAATTAACTCTCTTGACTTGTCATGCAATTAACTTGAATTCCAAATTATGATGGTGAAATTTCCCTAATGTAAATTAATAGCCGACATCGGTCTAATAACCCTATTTAGATTAAAATCAACTCACACTTGGTCTAGGTGAATTTAGATTTCTAAATGCATTAAGAACTATGGAAATTCCCGGATTCAATCTAAGTAGCCACGACTTAGTTCTACTACCGAAACCACATGAACAACCTAGATTATTACCGTCTAAATTGGATTCACGGTTTAATATCACATGAGCACATGCATGTCATCTCCACACGGCATCAAACAAGCATAAAAAAATCAATTAAGTGGTGATCAATCACCTAAAAACATTAAGAACATGATATTAAACTCATAATTGAAACATAGGTTGCATGAACAAGTCTTAAGAATTAATTATTCATGATTAAGATCCATCTAATCTCCAACAAAAGAATTTAGAACATAATGAAGCTTAAACTAACCACAAAAATAAAAGTAGACATAATTAAAATTAAAATAAAGTCTGAAAATTAAACTAACTATTATTCAATAAACAAACAAAAACTATAAAATAGTTAATACTTTAAAATAAACCAAAGACAGAAGTTCATAACAACACACAAGGAATATAAATACTAAACTTAATAAAATAAACTAAAAAAGAAAAGAAAAACTAAATTTGCTAAACTAAAACAAGAAAAAAAAAAGACAAAAAAACAAAAAAAGCAGAAAGTAAAGTGTCAACACAAAGACCTGCTTTTTTTTTTTTGCCACTTGACTTCAAGACCAAAAAAAAAACACGACTTTCCAACTCAAGTCAAGCTTTTGTGAGCTTCTATCACAAAACTCTGAAAACACATAGAAGAACATAACACAAAACACAAGTAAAACTACTAAAAATAAAAATAAACTAAAAGAGAAAGAAAAAAAAAAATGCTAAAACTAAACTAAACTAGAAAACAAGAAAAGGAAAAACAAAAAGAGAAAGTGGCTTCAGTCAAACACAAACTCTGTTTTGTTTTTTTTTCCATTCCACAAAAAGAAAGAGACCAAAAAATGCAGATTAACACCTTTTAGCCAAGCTTGGCTAATGAGCTTCTATCACAAACTACTGAAAACAACAAAAAGAGAACAACAAACAATTCTACAGCAGAAAAAAATCGAGAAGAGAAGCTGAAGTCTGAAGACCGAGAGAAAGCTGCTGAAGCAAACCGAGGATAAGAAGACAAATTGTACTGAAGAAAACCGAGAGGAAACTGCTGAACTTTGCTAAACTACTAAAAAGAACAGAAAACGAAGGAGAAGAAAGTTGGCTGCTCTAAGCTAATGCAAGAAAACAGAAAGAAAGAGAGCTTGGCTAAACTAAATCTAAACTAGAGGAAGAAAATAAAAACAGGATGGATGTGCTACTACTACTCCTAAACTAATGAAAAGAAAAGAAAAAAAATACAAAGACCGAAGAGTTGGTTGCCCCATTTCTTCCTCTCGGTTGTGTGCTTTATATAGAGCAAAAGATCGGTTGTTTATTTCTAAATTCTACAAATCCAAATCCTTCTTTTTTTTGCTCTTTGTCTTCAACTTGTCATCAATCTCTTTTCCTTCCAAATCTCAACCATAGGTTGTTTCCAAATTAATTTGCAACCCAGCTCGGTTCTTCTTGTCCTTGTTGCTGTTTTTTTCTGTTTTGTTGCTGCCCGAAGTGTTTCCTTTCTCTTTGTGTGCTTTTCGGTTGTGTTTCCTTCTTGCAACTCAGCTATTTTATTTCCAAATTGCAATTGACTTCCTTTCTCTTTTGACTGAAGAATGCTTTTTGTCTTCTTCCTTGTATTTCCTTTTTGTAGCATTCTTGGAGCCTTTTCTTTTCTCTCTTTCTTCCAATTGTACAGCTTGCTTTCTTTGGTGTTCAGCTGTCCTTCTCTTCTTTTGCAGCCGAAATAAGCGCTCAAATTGTAGCTTTTCCTTTCCTTTTTACTTTATACTTGGCTTTTGAAAATGACCAAATCATTAGTTAGTCATTTGATCTTCAAATTAAAAGAAAAATTCAAGATTAAGCTCAAACGTTCTAGAAATATTAGATAATTCAGAAATTATAAAATCAAAGGATAATTGGCCAAAATATGTAAAAACAAATTAAAACACAAGACAATTTCTAACCAAAATGAATAAAAATCCTCTATATAAAATAGAGTTATCAGAGATACCGCTATCCATTATGGTCTGACAGTTGGTATCAAAATGTACATATATGTCATTATTATGAGTTAAGGGCAGATTTGGTAGTTTTTTTATTTATTTAACCGTTGACAAATTTATCTCAGTAAATGTTAAGTGCATCTATAGCTCACAGTTTAGCTAGTTAAAAACTTTGGTTGTGATGTCTAGACTGCTTTATAGTGCCTAGATTTTAGAGTTTTTTCATGAAGTGAATTCAGTTCACTTCTTGTTTTCACTGAAGTTCTTGGTTTTGATCACCCATTATATGCTTAGATTGTCTTATGTCCCAGTCAGAACTACTCTTTAGTTATCTGCTTTCCTGGTTCCTGGTTTCACTGATACATATCATGCTTGTTCAACTTAAGTGAGCTCAGAATTCATGTTTACCCTCTGGTTGTTGGAACTCAGAGTTCATGTTTATCCATATCAGTTAGAAATCCTTATTTATGATCCTTTGTTTTTCCTTTTGATGTGTTATGTTGTTGGGAGGTCTGGAGGCAAACAAACTAGATTGTAAAAGGGGTTATTTCTATGAAATCTTCCATTATTTCCTGATATTCCACTCCACTATAGTTGTTTGGTGATTATTTCATACTATTCCACTTTTTTTCTAGTGATCCTTCATTTTGGTGATTATTTCATGTTATAGTTGTTTGGTAATTATTTCATACTATAGTTACTTATGATAATGATGATGATGAACCCATATTTTGGGCCAAATGAAGGATCACTAGAGATATGGTCTCACAATTTAGTAGATGATTTCATTTATTTGCTAACTTGTTTTGCAATGGTGACACAGAACTTGATAGTAAACTGTTTTCATTGAGGATTCATTTCGGAAGTCGCTTAACCGATAGCCTAGCAAAACAATATGTTGGGGGATGCATTGACATTGCAGACTATTACAACCCAAATTACATTTCATTGTGTATATTAGATGAGATGATTAGGCAACTGCTAGGGCCCGAGATAAATGCTACGTATTACTTTCTCAAACCTGGACTATCAATACATGAAGGCTTAACCTATGTATCATGTGATAAAGTAGTTCAGGAGATGGTAGGATGCAGGGAGAAGCACAAGCTTATAGACTTTTTCCTAATGGTAAGAAATATAATTGAAGGAAGTAGTGAGGCAAAACTAGTTGGGATTCAAAAGGGGTTTGAAATAAAGAATAGGCAGTAACATTCAAGTTTGGAGGTTGATCATCTAAATGAAAACCAAGGTAGGACTAAGGTACCTGGCTAGCCTACAAAGAGAAACCCTGTGGTCACTCCATCTAAAGGTGGAAGAGTTAAAATAACAACTATAAAAAGAGGCAAACTACCAATTAAAACAAAGATCGTTGATGACACTTAGAATAAGGCATCTGGAACTCAAGAAATTGAAGAAAAATGATGACAATGATGGAGCTGCTCAGTCTCCACCCGAAGTGGATACACTATAGTCGAAGAGAAAAAAACTCCAGCTAGAAGTGCTAATCAGGCTCCATAGAAAGGCAGCACTCCGAAGAGCTAGCCAATACAATCTGGAACTCCATCAATAGGTAGAATGGTGAAAATGGTAGCATGGAAAAGAGAAAAGCTACCTTTAACAAGAAAGATAATAGTTGACAATAAGCATATGATAGTGTTTTATCAAAACCCTAGAGAAACAAATGCTGGCAGTGGTGGTACTGATAATGCTCAATCGGAAGTGGATGCATCTAGAGGCGAAAAAGAAGGAACATCAAGAAATGTAATTAGACATCTTACAAAGAAAAACAACAAAATATGGAAGTAGTCCAGAAAAACAAAAACAGTTAACAAGGGAAAGATGAAGGTTTTTGAGGAAACTACTAACATAGAGGATGTTGATGAACCTAAATTAAGTGAAGGGGATCAGTGGCAGGACAGTGACTATGAGTTCAGTGATGAAGATGACATTGGTACAGTTTTGAGAGAACCGGAGCAAGAATGAGATAAGGTAGCATCATAGCTTAAATCTGCACGCTCAACCACTCAAAATCAAGTTGAAGGCAAATCTAGTAATGACGTTGCATTCTCAAATGATCGTGGATTGCATACTAGCTCAGGGAATAAGGATGATGTTGGTACAAGTAATAGTGTGTCATTTCTAAGATTTTGGCCTGAAACCGATATAGAGGATCCCAAATTCAAGATAAGTCATATATTCTCTAGTCATGATGAATTCAAATAAGCATGCAAACACCATGGGATTAAATACGAAAAGAGTTCACAAAAAATGATAAAAGAAAGGTCACTGCAACTTTCATGAACTGTGAATGAAAGGTTTTCGTTTCCCCAAGGAAAATGGTGAGAGATAGTAGGTGAAGAGCATGAATATCATCCATTCCTATGGTATAATATTCAGCCACAGATATACAAATTTATCTTATTTGAGTCAAAAGTACAAAGAGGACATTTGGATTATGTCACACATGAAAGTGAAAGAGCTTGTGCAGAAAGTTTATTCAGACATGGATATAAATATTTTCAAAAGCAAAACCCGAATGACAAAGAAAAAAACAGTGGAGAAATTGAAGGCGACTACACTGAGTAGTACAATAGGTTGCATGATTATTGCCGAAAAGTGTGTAGAGTGAACTCAGGCTCAAATGTCTTTATTAAGACAATTGAGAATGATGATGGAGATGAAATCTTTCAGAGATTATACTTCTACCCACAAAAAGGGATTCAAAATTGCATGTTGACCCTTGATTGGTCTGGCTAGTTGTCATTTAAGGAGTTCTCACAAAGGAATATTTTTCACAGTCTTAGGACTAGACCCTAATGACCAGATATATCTAATAAGTGTGGCTGTCATTAAGATTGAAAATAAAGTCACCTAGAAATGGTTTTCGGACGAACTCATTAAGGATGTGAACATTAGAAACCCTAATGGCTGAACATTTATAACAAACAAACAAAAAGTATGAGTTGTTTTCTGGGTGAACATATTTTTCTTCCATATTGTCTTTAGCTAAAATGATTCATGTGCTAATCTTATTTCATCTCAGGGGCTTTCCAATATAATTACAGAATTATTATCAAGAAGTGAGTATAGAATGTGCGTGTAGCACATGCTCTATTACTTTAAACAAGTTCATGGTGGTCTAACCCTTTATGATGACTATGGGCTGCAGCAAAAATTTCGTACACCAACAAATTCGTGGCTAAAATGGAGAAGTTGAAGGAGATTGATGAAAAATCCTACAAATAGGTCAAGGAGCACACTACTCCTAAACATTGGAGTAGGTCCCTTTTCAGAGTAACGTTCAAATGCAATATACTAGCTTAACAACATTTATAAGTATTTCAATAAGGTCCTATTTGATGCCAGGGAGAAGCCAACACTGTCCATGTTGGAGACCATTAGATTTTACATAATTGTTCGAATGAAAACTAAAAGGTCAAAGATGGTAGCTTTTAAGAGGAGTGTATGCTAGAAGATCCAAAAAGCTGGAATGCAAAAACAAAAGGCTTGTGAATGTATTGCCATACATATTGGTGAGTTGGTGTATTAAGTGATGTATATGTACAGAGACCAGTTCATGGTTGACCTCTTAATAAGACATACAGCTGTCGAATGTGGGCGTTGAACAAAATCCCGTGCACTTGTGCAGTTAATGGAAATATCAAAAACAAAAAAAGATCCAAAAGCATTTCTTGACCGATGCTACCACAAAAATACATATATGAGAGCGTATAAGCATGTTTTCTATCCAATAAATGGACAACATTTGTGAGAAAAGGTTAACAGAGGAATTGTGCTTTCTTTTGTGAATATTAAATTGTCTGAACAACCTTAATAGGCAAGGAAAAAGGACCAATTCGAGACATTACACATGAAGAGAAATGGCAATGATGTTGAAAAACTGTCCAGAGCTGGTCAAATGACATACAAGTGCAAGATTTGTAAACAAATGGGAGACAATAGCAAGAGATGCCCTAACAAAAAGAAGATGCACGCGGAAAATGGTGCTTCCCATGGAGGTTCAAAGACTACTCTCAACTCGGGTCAAACATCCCAAGCGAGTGTTGGTGATGTGTTCCTTGGTTCTCAAACAATGAGTTCAAATCTTGCCCTTCAATCCCCACCCAACAATCATCTACATCTATTGCAACAGTTAGGGCAGTACAACTAATAATGTATATTTTGATTGATAACTATTGTAGTACCATATTTGTGTCTAATGTATTTCTTGGCTGATGTAGGGCAAGAGAATGAAGACTTAAAAATGTAGTTTGTGCAACAAAGAGGGGCATAATAGGACAAATTGCAGAGAGCCAGTTTCATCATTGTTTCGGTTTAACATCAATGAGAATGCCCCTTGTGATGTATGTCATCATTTTTTTTAACACTTCAAACTAGTAGTTATTGTTGTTCATTTCGTATCATAGTCACTCCTTCACTATGGCCATGTGTAGGATTTTTGTGCAAACTAGTAAGAAGCGGATAAAGTATTCTCTTAGCCCTTATTTGATTGGTTTCATAAGGGCAAATTGGTTGTGGAAGCTGAACTCAGGCTGCTGTTGTTAGAGATGTTTATTGCCAATCTTTGGCCACTTTTGTGCTGCTTTTGTTGTGCATTAACAACCCTTTTGCTGATATTAGACTATTTCCTGTTATTGGTAATTGGTGGTTAACAAAGATTATGTTGTTCAACTAACTGGATTGTACATTATTCATTTTGGATTCTTGGTTGACATATGTAAATGGTGTTTGACAATATGGGATAATTTATGGACAAATTTTAGCAATGTTTTGGCCAAGTATTAGTACTGTTATTACTCCAATTTAAGTTGTGCTTTATTGTGCATTAATAGTATTATTGATCCGGCCTAGTTTGGCTTTTTTTACTCATTCTCCATATGCGACATCAACCATGGAATTGAAGTATTGATTGGATGTTTGCATTCTACAATTTGGATTCAAATTAAATGCCAATGCATTAGTTTCGGAAAAACAACATAATGCCATTCATTAAGCTAGCTCCACAATTTACAACAAACATCATAGTCTACTAAATTAACAGGACCAAAGCTATTGCTACTATTGCATTTTCAGCTATTAAATAAGCTTAGCAGAAACTACCGTGTTTCTACCACATGCCAAACTCATCCTCCCAACCATTACATTGGACCTCTCTTACATAGTCTAATTGAATGACAATCACCAGAATTGCCACACAAAGTGCAGCCTTCAACTCTAGGGTTTTCTTTTTGGCCCTTGGTTATTCTGCTTCCAACTCTCGAATAGTAGTTAGTAAACTACCCATAATATCATTTGATCTTTCACACCTATCACACAATCCTTCGCACCAACGGAAAAATCCATAGTCCTTATTGCCCTACAACCACAGTAGCTTGTTTGAATAATGGTGTTCAAGTGAATTTTATAGCTACAACATGATTAATCTTATCCCCATAGTCTTTACAGCCATAGAACCTTCTCACGGGGTTTGCAATTATCCAAGAAGTCCTAGTAGTTGTTGCATTCTCACAATAACAATACACTTGTTGCTCCATTCTTGGTCATTTCAATTTTTTTTGAGCTAAAATTGAACCCAATTTATTTTTTGTTGCAATCTTTTTCTCCCTCCTTCGTCTAGTATTTTCTCTACAAATAGCAAGAAAAAAAAATGCTAAAATGGCCATTCCGAAAATGCCCTCGTGTATGTATGAGAGTGTGTGCATCGTGTGAGTCATTTAACCGGGAAAATGGGTTGTTACTGGTCATTGGCTTTAAATTGCAACATTTAATGATGTGATGGACTAAAAAAACCATTTTAAATGTTGGGGACAAAAGAGCGCTTTAGGCCAAATGTTGTGGATGAAATATGTGATTTAATCGAATCCTAATCCCATCTTGGAAAAGTCCCATCTTAATACTATTGTCACAATTTATTGATTAATCAATAAATTGTAAAAATGAAGAAATTACATACGAGAAGAAGAATCAGGAAAAGAAAGAACAAGATGAGAAGATGAGGGGGAATTGCATTGATAAGCTCAACTAATTATCATACATGATACATCATTACACACTCATTATCTAATTATATTTGTCCAAATTAAATAAACACTCTTGATTGCTTAACCATCACTTTAATCTCAGCCTTTGATTTTTAACAACCTTCCCACCCCTAATACGACGTCGTTCCACTAATCTTATTTGGGATTTTTGCACTTTGGCTCCTTTCTTTTTATTCTTCTTTTACAACAACTATGTATTCTAATAAATCTTAATGGGCTTTAATAAATGGGAAATCTCACCCAGTAATTTCAATCCAATTATCTGAGACTAATTGCCTGGCCTACGTTTTCCTTCATTTTGCTTTCCAAGCATATGTGAAACACTAGATAGATACATTTCTATATCTTTTATCGATTAAATTTCAAAAATAGTCCCTTGCATTTGATCACATGATATTTTTTTCCCGAACATTCAAAAAAAATATTTAAAATATTTCTTTTTTTTTTTTACTATCTTTCTTCACGTTTGACATTAAAATAACCTTTTTAGTGTCTTACATTTTCCATTTTAATTTTTTTTTCATTCTTTAACTGTTTTTCTAATGGTTCTTAATTAAATTGATCATGTGTCCTCCACTTGAAATTATTTATAAGTACATGACTTAGTTAAAAGAATAAAATAAAATAGAATCTCTTCATCCTTTGACATCAATAAGTAATCATTATTAACTGTCCCAAAAAGAAAGATTGAGTTAGAAGAGAGTAAAAGTAAGACAATGGCGATAACCAAGATATGATAAACCCTAACTTTTAAATCAAATACAATCCAACAGATAGAGTAAACAGAATCCAATGGTTAGAAAAAACCAATTAATAAAACGATACATGTGATGTGTTTCAACCCAAAAGGTAATAGTTGCTTAAAAACTTTAGTGCATTGACATATTTATTTATATCAAAAAATAAAAAAAAAAGATTTTCTCTTTTGAAATAATATCATTTCAATAAAGCAAAGTTTCTCAAAAAAAAAAAAAAAACTCAAGTACACTACATGTGAGGGTTGAACCAAATAATTACCAAATGGTTGGTGCTTTTATATAAAATATAAATGGCAACAATATATTATGTTAAAACTGAGAATGGCTACAGTAATTTAATGTTTGTATGGACAGTATTTTAAAACACATTTTTGATGTAATTGTAAGATAAGAAATGAATTTAAAATCGAAAAAATATTTTGAAAAAAAGTAAAAATACGTTTTGGAAGGTCATCCATATTAATATCTTTGACTCATTTGTGACTAGAAATCGATGCCACATTTTTTTCATTTGTGATTTCATTTGTAATCTCACAAGTAATTTTACAGAGACATATCGGAAAAACCAATTAAATGAAGAAAAAGTTTAAAATAATAAATGGAAGGGATTAAAATGTTCATTATAATGTAAGGGACAAAAAATTATAAAACTAAATGTAAAGAATTAAAAAATTATTTTAAAATGTGAAGTATTGAAAAGATTATATAACCTAATGTAAGGGATTAGTTTTAGCATTTACTCTCTTTTATCTAATATCTATATAGTTCACATTTACCTTAGGTCTGTATTTTGGGAGCAAGTTACTCCTTTTGTGCCAAAAATAATTAACTTTTAATTTAATACAATTTTTTTTTTAAAATTACAATATACAACATAGTTAATACATCATTAAATATATAATATAATTATTTTTATCCTTATTTTCTAATTTAGGTTATATATTATTATTTAGTAAGGGTAATACAAGATTTCATATTAAAAGTAGAATTTTTTTTTGGAGAAATTTTTTTTTAAAAACTACATTTTTTTTGAAACATAGGGAGTATAAGTTACTACATTTCTTTTTGCGTTG
This sequence comes from Gynochthodes officinalis, assembly GCA_020080225.1. Classification (NCBI taxonomy): domain Eukaryota; kingdom Viridiplantae; phylum Streptophyta; class Magnoliopsida; order Gentianales; family Rubiaceae; genus Gynochthodes; species Gynochthodes officinalis. The sequence goes on from CM034619.1 coordinate 20,375,754, forward strand.
AGTTAAAAGAATTATATAAAGGAAATGTTATCAGGGACCAATTTCTTATCAGAGTTTGGCGTTTCAAGAATTTTCTTTCAAGATGAAATAAGATATCCTTTTCAGGTAAGTTCAGAATGTCTCTTCATTTGCTAATAATGGGAGATTGTTTGGTTTACATTTTGCATGCGATCGAAAATACGACAAATTAAACAACTCTCATTTTACTAAATGGTATCTGTGTTTGTCTATATACTATGCAATTTCTGTCCTTTTTGTGGGAATTCGTATTAGGGGTTGAACCTTCATACCATATCCTTGATAAAAGGGCTGGACCAGGATGCGAACAGCAGAGGAACAAATTGCGCAAACTTGAAATAGTTAGTTTCGTTTTAAAATGGTTGGCCACACTGAATTTAGGCTGATATTGGATGAAAAATCAATTAAAATTAATAATATTGATAATTTAGTGAATTGTTTAGTAAGATATCATAGTAAATAGATACAAATAAAACGATAGAATTATTTATTACTATTTTAAATTTTTTAAAGAAGATAATAGATAAATTTATTTCTTTCGCATGTCATATTAATTATTATGATTTTTCAATTTTTTTTATTAGAAGTATCATCACTTTAAAATCAAATTATCCACTTAGAAGACTTAATATAACTTCTTGAAAATCATGAATTTACCCTTAATAATACTCCATTATTCATTTGTATGGTTTTCTTTTTCCGGATAAATTTTCATTTAAAGATTGGGCATAAAATGAACCTCAATTCTTATGGTAATTATGAAAAGATATTCCATGTATCTTTCTATCATGTAATATGGTGCAATAACAAATAATTAAGGAGGATAATTAATAATTTAGAGAGAACTTATCTGGACAAAAATATAAAAGTTATGTGATTGATTTATTGCACTAAGAATATAGAAAAAATATATAGAATATGGTTTTCGAAAACTAGTTACATAAAAATATTAAAAGATTTATTGATAAGTGAATGTAACTTTAAAAAAAGTTAAGATAGTTCATTACCTTACCGAAGAATTGTAACAATATTTTGGCTCCTTAACAAAAAAATTTCATGCACACGAATGATTCTCCATAATCAGTTGACCGAATTTTCTTACTAGAATGATGACAATTATCAATCATTTTAGAATCTTCATCCTCTTGATGGAGGATTCAATAAATTTATCTTGATGTAATGCCTTTTTACCCACAGACAAATGAAAAGAGAAATAAATAAATATATATATATATATATATATATATATAGAGAGAGAGAGAGAGAGATGAGAATGTCCCTTTTCCATACCTTGCATTAGGGGTGGTAATAGGTTAGCTATCGGGTTCGCGTGTTGTGTTTTGAAAAAGTAACAAGATTGTAAAAAAAAGTAAAGGGCAATAAAAGTTGGACAAATGCGATTGCTTTCGTGTCGAATTTTCGTGTTAGGTTAGAGTCACATTTTGTCTCACAATTTCGTGTCAAGTTTTCGTGTCGTGTCAGATATTGCCACCCCTATCTTGCATATTGTGAGAATGTAATTTGAGCATATTTTAGAATTTCTCTTTTGTGTGGTAACGCAAAATTTTAGGGTTTGTTTGGACAGACTATTTTTGTTTACAAATAAATAAATTCTTAAACAAAAACAAACTATTTAAATATATTTTTATTTCAAAATTTAAAATTCAAAATTTCACACTCAAATTATTCTCACCTAATTTTAAAAAAAAATTCCTCTTATTTTTCCTTCTAAAATACTTTTTCTATTAAAAAATACCCAAAATTTTTTTTACACATTCCGAGACAACTTTTTTCAAATACATCACACTCCAAACAAACCCTAAAACTATTTTTGGATTATGTTTTATTTAAAAAATTTATATTGAAATGTGTGAAAAATTTTGTAAAATATTTTTTGTAAGAAAAAGTGTTTTAGGGAAAAAAAAAATACAAAAGTAGGTTAGAACTTCGAAGGAATTTTTTTAAACAATATGAAAAGAACTTTAGTGTAAATTTAGAATTTGAAATAAAATAAAAAGTTTTTATATTTTTTTCTTTTGGCTAGAACAAGTTTTTTAACGGCCAAAATTTGCAGTCAAAACAAACCGGTTTTTTTTTTTTTTTTTTTTGAGGCGACACAAATCATAGCTTGGTCAAATAATACTACATTTTACACCGACAAGACAGTTGATGAAAGAGAAAAACACTCATGCGTGGGCCCACATGTCCACGCCTCCACCGCACTCCGCACTATTATGACTTGGGTCTTTGTCATGAGTCTTCCCATTGTCTCCTCATCCAGCTCTTCCTAACGTGAGCTCATTTCCAATCTCAAAATTCTTCAATCCCTTCCATCAAAGCACCCTGCATTTTCCCTATGGATTCATCAGATGAAGAGGGAGAGGAGTACCTTTTCAAGATAGTTATAATTGGGGATTCGGCAGTGGGAAAATCCAACTTATTATCAAGATATGCAAGAAATGAGTTCAACCCTCATTCTAAGGCCACTATTGGGGTGGAATTTCAGACCCAGAGTCTTGAAATTGATGGCAAAGAAGTCAAGGCACAGATTTGGGACACTGCTGGACAAGAACGCTTTCGGGCTGTAACCTCTGCTTATTATCGTGGGGCTTTTGGTGCGCTTTTAGTTTATGATATTAGCAGGAAAACCACCTTTGAGAGTATTCCTCGCTGGCTTGATGAGCTAAAGAGTAGGATTTTTGTTTTCTCCCAATTTTTTTTATTGATTTATCTGGGGATATGTCTGTGTGATTGAGATAGGTTTACTTTGCGGGTTGTATGTTGTGCATTAATGTTTGTACTTTTGTGACGTAGAATTTTGTGGTAGTGTGAGATCAATTGTCAGTGTCTGATCAAGGTAAGAATCATTGCTGTGAAGTATATGATTGATGTGTTGCCCAATATGCATAAAAGGTTTGTACTTTATGAGCTTTTTGGGATTTATTGGTTTTTTGTGTGATCCAGTAGCAAAGTTTGGTGTTAAATTTGAGGATTTGGCGTCTTGTACATCGTGCATCTATCACCGTACATTGTAGGAGTAGGGTCCTAGGGGCAAAGAAATAGTAATACTGTTTGTTTGTTCTAATGCGAGATCAGCCTTTTTTTCTTTCCATTCCAAGGGAGAGATCATTGATGTGAATATGCTGCATGAATGATTCTTTTATCATGGTACAAGTTGTCCCTTAGTGACATTGTTGATATTGACCTGAAATTAGATACAATTTGCAACAAGTTGTTAATTTCGGTTTTGTACAAGTTTTGGAGGTGATTATTGAATTACAAGTCTTGGGTGTATTGATGATTGATTGAGACTGGATCTGATAATTATAAAATTTGTGATTTTGAATCTGAAAAATGAGTTTTGTTAGGATGTAAAAGATTTATTCATCTACGGGAGTTTTGTTAGCATTAAGATGCAATATCTTAATTACTGATTGATGCCACCAGGAGTTGATAAAGCTTAAGCTGGCATTCATGTCTATAATTTTTGAATTTTATGGACCCAAAGAAATATTTCAAACAGAGCCAGAAAAAGAAGTTATCTTGCAAAACACGTACATAAATTTCTACCCTTTCAAATAAAAAATAATATGTCGATGCACAGTGAAGTAGTAAGGAACTGTACAAGAATACTAAGGGACTTCAATGATGCTGTAGAAGAATGGCTCGTTTTTCACTTGTCTTTTAGTGTCATTTATGTGTATTATTACTTACATTTCATAATGTGCTGAAAAAACTGCTGATGTTATCTATATATCAGAAGTTGTGTTTGAATTATTTTAAAAGTAGTTCATCTCAGTAGAATCTGTTGCCGTTGATATGGATCTTTGCTTAAATGCTTGTTGCTTAAGTGGTTTCTAGAAAACTTCTTCCACAACACCTGTGTCAGTTGTGGTTAACGTCTGGGATTTTTTTTTTTTTTTGGCACTTCGAGGTATCAAATCTAAGATCTCTTAGTTATAATTCCTCCTACTTTAGCACTCAATGCACCTCCCTCCAACCCCCTCCTTCCACAGGCCCTCCCCTCCCTCCCCCCCCACCAAAAAATTGTCGGGGTTAAAGGTCAAAAAGAATCATTTTGGAATTCAATAATGAAGTTTAATAATGCCTGTGAAGCTAATGAAATGAGTGATGCGGGTGTCTTTTTCCAAGTGATTTTCATGTGCTTAATTATTGACATAATGTAGATTGCAAATAATACTTCTATTATATATTGTATTGCAATATAATCTTAATAGTTTCTTAATTTATTAACTAATTTTTTTTTCTGATCCCTTCTATGATGTTTATGGTGTAAGTTCTTCTGAGGATGATGTGTGGCGGTTTGAATTTAAATCTCCTTAATGCGACCTAACAGATGTATAAAAAGGGATGTGCTTGGAGGTTGATTTTCAGGATATATCTTTGACTTGTACAGTCCAGTAAAGATGAACTTCATCAATGGAAAGTATTTTAATGATTATTGGCACAGTATATGTTGCAAGATAGGTGAATTTTTGTTTCATTATATTAGTTAGACAAAAAGCACCAGTGTTGGTGACAAGCCATCTCACAAGCATCATTGGTCATACAAAGAAATATTATTCAGTTGATCAACTTTGATCATCTCTATCCTTATTAGATCTCCAACAGAAAAACATTAGACTAAAATACATTCAAAGGATGAAGTAACCATGATGAGGAAGTAAAAAGATTGGGTAAATAGATAGATTCTCCTAAACCAACTTCCTGTTTTTAGATAGGTCTGCGTCTTAGGAATTATAACCACCATGGAAGAATCGGAGAGAAGAAGTTAGAAGTCTAAACCAAGTTTGGAAGGCAGCAGAAGGGGTATAATTCCAATTAACTAATCCATTACAAGAGTCATCTCCTCCTTTCTAATGAAGGGAACAAAAAATAAAAAATGAAATGCCTGTAAAATGAGCTTACAGGATGTGCTTGTCTAAGTAGATGTAGAACCCTATCTGTTTTGTTAATGTGGACTTTGACTTCATGCATCAAGGAAGACAAGTTGTCGATTGATATGTATTTATATACCAAATTGCAAAAGGCCAAACCCCCTTCAGATTTAGGTCTAGTGATCACTCATCAGCTAAATAATGCTGTGCTGTTCCTTCATTTAGCTGGAAAGAATATATGATCATTTTCAATCCAGCTGTTCGAACCAAAAGAATAGGTTTGCTAAATAGGTGAGAGTAAGATGGCAATGTGCTCCAGAAAAATTTAAGCCATTCAGTGAATATTTCTATATTACTTTCTTTATAAAATGTGGCCACTGGTCAAAATGGCTGGCTTTACGTTTCTTGATAATGTCAATGGTTGGAAGCCTGGATTCTTGATAATACAGGATAATTGTGAGGTGCATGCTGAAACCACAGAGACAAAAGATATAAGATGCTGTCCTTTCTGTTTGATTATCAAAATGGTATATTACTAGATAGAAACACAATTATTTGAAAAACAAGCATACTGTATGCTTATTCTATTTCATGTATAGGTCACATATAGTGTTCTCGTGACATATTGTGTGCATTATTTTGATTCTCAAACTATATACTCTATCAGTCTGGGTGGTTGCATGTTTTAGCATGGTCATATTATAATTGTACTTATTGAGAAAAATGCCCCATGAAGTACTAAAAAGATCTATCATCATGCAGCGCATTCTGATACAACCGTCGCAAGGATGCTTGTGGGGAACAAATGTGACTTGGAAAATATAAGGGATGTGACTGTTGAGGAAGGCAAGAGTCTTGCAGAATCAGAAGGATTATTCTTCATGGAGACATCAGCATTAGATTCAACAAACGTTAAAACAGCATTCGATATGGTAATTCGAGAGATTTACAACAACGTTAGCAGGAAGGTATTGAACTCTGATTCTTACAAAGCAGAATTGTCCTTAAATCGTGTTAGCCTTGTCAATAATGGCAGTGATGGATCAAAGCAGAGAAAGAGTTTCTACTCTTGTTGTTCCAGTTGATTGATGTCCTATTCAATTCATGATATGTAAGAAGGTTCCTGGACACAATATTTGCTTGACAAGGATGAGTGGTCATTTCTCAATTTTTTCATTTATCGACGGACACTATAGTTATGAGGTTTTAATCTTTTCCCCATGATACCACCAAAGGACAATGGGCGATTGGTTACATGTTAATTATATGGAATTGTTTAAATCATTCGAGTTTGAAGTATTTCATGATGTCTGTTAAGTTCTTGTTGATTTGGTTGTGCTGTTTTTGGTCAAATTTTGCCATCGTTTTGAATTGATAAATGGCTGAAAATTTTATTTCGTATACGTATCGAGGTACTTGTACAAGATACACAAATTTATTGAAGGTGGATCCACTATGCAGATTTATATTTCTAAAAGTAAAATATAGATTCTAAAGAGATATTAGGAAGAATTACAGCTATATAGCCTATACCTACACTTGCCCATCGTAGATATAGAATTGACCATTAGTAACAACATAAATTCACTTAGATAATGAGGCATAAAATAGACCATTATTAACAACAAGAGTTACCATGTCAGCTAATTGATCTGTTCTGTTACTGGAGGAACCACTATTGTACTAGATTTCAGGTTGTTTTAGTGTAGCTGTTATTAAGTTCAATGTGTTTAATTCAAACATGCTGCACTAGATTATGAACACTTTCAATAGTTTGCCTTGCTACCACAGAAGAACACTATAGATCTCTTTGGACCAAACTAAGTTCAGTGAAAGAATTCTTAGCTAATAAGTTTTGGGATTGCATGATGTACCGCATGATATTCCGTTTTTGTATTAGGTACTGATACCAAATTCTATTTCTTACTCCACCAAGTTATCAAAATATCTCCAACAAATAACAAATATCCTTAAATAGACTTTCTAACAAATCTATTACTAGCAAAATCAGTCTATGTAATTCCTTATATCTAAATGTCCATGCTTTGAGAACATAATATCTTTACCTGGAGAAGAAGACACATATGAGCTAAGACTGATTTACATCATTCATGTGTCAATCAGTCTGATTGTGCATAAATTGGCTCACGACACTGACTACATATGCTAAATCATGCATAGTATGGATTAGAAGAATTAATTTCCTCACTATTCTCTTAAATCTCTTTTCATTTGTTAGAACTTAATGAAGATGGATAGACCATGTTCATCTTAATAAGATTATTTGTAAGTTCATACGTGAAATTATCGACTTCAACTAGGAGATTCAATGGATACTTTGTTCAAAAAGAAAGAAACCTCATTTACATCGAGAAACTTTACTCAAAGTTATTTTAGAACTCTCAAATCTTTCATTTTAAATTCTTTGTCCAAATAGTTTGAAATTTTCTGTAACTCACTAAGAGTATTACCAATAACAATCACGTCATCAATACAAATAATAAGTAAGGTGATCTCATCACCATCTCCTTTATAGAACAAAGTGTGTTTTGTCAAAACAAACTTAAACTCATATTCTCTCATTGCGTAACTCAACTTGCCAATGTTCCTTTGGTGATTATTTAATCCATATAATATATTTTTCATTTTGAACACCTTCCCTCCCTTTGTTGTAAATCTTGGAGGAGGATCCACTAAACATCTTATCTAATCTTTTCTATTAGATAGGCATTCTTTACATCAAATTGTTATAGCGGCCAATCCAAATTAATTACAAGTGATATTTTGTCAAAATCAAACTGGACTGGGTGATTGAACTAGGAATGCATAGCTCCGCTTTGGGTTTGATAAAAATCAGACTTTAAAAAAACATGGTCAATTTTGTCTAAAATTAGAGTGTTTAAAATTAATGATTAGATTTGATCTGATCCGCAATTAAACAGATCGTGATTCTAATGAGATTAAATTTCATATTGGATCTTTTTTATCCGATTTGATTCGAACTCTTTTTTTTCTTTTTTTCTTGATTTCCTTTTCATATACAATGTTAAATTTGAAATTAATAGTTTTATGATGTGATCTAATCTGATTTGAACAGACCCGTTTCAGATTGCATTCAATACATTATAAATCGAATCGGATTCAAATCATATCAAATATTTGAACCGTCCTATTTACTATGGATAATAGACAATGAACCTAAGTCAATTTGGTCAATAGTGCAAATGTCCCATTAGAGTCCAATCCTTCAACTTGAGTATAACCTTTCACAACCAAATGGGCCTTGTATAATGAATCATACCATCAAAATTTATTTTTATCTTATATACCCATCGGGTTGCTTGCCAGGTGGTAGTGCAACTAAATCCCAAGTTTGGTTAATCTCTAGTGCATCAAATTCACTCTATATTGCTACCTGTTATTTTAAATCACTTTGGGCTACCGAATAAGTAGAAAGTTCTAACTGAGACCATAAACCTATGCTTGGGAGAGAAAGAAAGATTAGAATAAAAAGATGAAAGCAGAGATTTTGCACTTGAAGTAGAACCACTCGGGAGATCATATTAATAATCATGCAATATGCAGGTGGCTTTCATATCTGTTTCTCTCTTTGCAATATAGGAGTTTGGGACTTGTGATTAGAAACTCAACCGGAGTGCTAGAATTACTACTAGAATGTGAAATGGGATTCGAGTTAAGTGAACTGGGATGTGTAGTAGGGCTCGAGTTAGCCAAACTAAAATATGTAATAGGGCGGCTAAGTTGCTCAAGTTAGGCAAACTATGTGGACTGATTAGAATGGATAATTCGAAAATATAAGTTGTTGGTGAAACTATAGAATTTTCATCAACTAAGAGTAAAGATGCAGTTGTGGATGATGAAAATATTGTTGAATATCTTCTTAAAAGGAAAGACATTTTCACAAAAATTGATGAGAAGTGAAAAATTGATATCTATTTAAATCATACAAGCCCTTCTGACCAAGTATGAGTTTGAAATTTATCTAAAGGTAAAATTGGGGCTAATAGCATAACACAGATAGCCAAAAACTCGTAGGTAACCATAATCAAGCGCCTTATCGAAAAGTGCTTCATTTGGTGTTTTATTTCCTAATTTTATAATTGATAATCTATTAATGAGCTATGTAGCAACCAATATATATGCTTCTCAAGACTTAATAGGCAAATGTGTTTAAAATCTTAAAACTTGGGCAATGTTAAATAGATCACAAAGTTTTTATTCCACAATACTACTTTGTTGTGTGTGCCCAAACAAGAAGTTTGATGTAAAACACCCTTTGAGTTGAAAGAATTTTTCATTGATCACTCAGTTAATTGTAAAACATGATCACTTCATACTTGCTTAACTTGAATCCCAAATTGATGCTTAATCAAATTGTAAAAAAATTTAAAAGCATCACTTTTGTGTCTTAGCAAAAAAGTCCAAGTGATCCTAGTGCAGTCATCTATATGGTTAAGAAATTATGCACGCCATTACTTGGAGTATGGTAAGGAACCAAAATATCAACATGCGTAAAGAAAAAGAAATGGTAGAATAACTGAAACACGAATTAAAAAGTTTGCATGACCCTTTTGCTAAAGGACAAATTCAGCATTCATGACAAACATTATTTAATGAAAATCTGGATAAATAAGAAATAGAAACTAATCTACCTTGAGAGGGATGTCCAAAACATTGATGCCACGAGGAGCTAACATCTATGGCTAAATTACTGACTACTTTGTCACAGGAACTTTGATCTCCCATAAGATAATAAATCCCATCATATTGCTTACCCTTGCTAATCTGCTTCTTCATGTGTAAATTTTTTAATGGACAAAAACTTGTAGTTGAAATTTGGTTCATCAAAGATATTGTGTAGGGAAATATGCGTAGTGAGAGGAAGAATATCATGCTCATTAGTAACAGTTTGAGTACCATTTGGCAGAAAAAAATTTGATGTGATCTATAGCGTTAGAAACTAGAATCCTAGGAGAGTTCAAACAATTATTGGTACAAAGATCACGTCATATGGAAAAAGTTGGACTTATAATTAGCGATGTGATCTATAGCGTTAGAAACTAGAATCCTAGGAGAGTTCAAACAACTGGATTCCACTTATTTAGAAACATTACCTACAAAATTGACTGACTCAATAGGCTAAGCCTATTGAGTCAAAAACATGTAGTTGAATATACAACAACGAGCAGAGCAGCGAAGCACCTTCGCATTGTCGTAGCACTGAATTGGAGCGGTGGACTTAGTAGGGCTCAGGAGTGCACTGCTTTGCTTTGCCTGTGTTTGTTATGTACTGCAGGGGTGGCAGTAGCGTAGGCGCTGTGTGCATTTGGATGTGCAAGCAAATTGAAGACAGATGGGATCAAAGTTACCTTACGGGGTACTCAATCCCTCTCCGCTTGCCACATGGTGGCAGCATGCGGAGCTTACATATGCAATGCAACTACTTCTTCCGACATCTATCTGTCCTTTGTTGCCTTTCTAAATGTCACCCCTTATTATTACACACTAGTTAACTCCACAATGGTGAAGTGATCAGATGAGCAGGTGGATTTTGGATGTATAAGGTAAGGGATGGGTTGGTGAAGCCGTGAAGATAATGAACTCTAGACTAATACCAGTACTAGTTGTAAACAAAGAAAGAAATAATAAGGATGGAAAGTTAACAAATACAAAATAGTGGTGCTATGAATAAAATTAATGTTGACTTTTGAAAGTTTTGAGTGACAATTGCAATTAAAAAGAACAATAGGGGGCGTAAGGTTTACAAATCAAAACATAGTAGTGCTGCATGAAATTTTGTGCTCTAAAGAATCAAATTCCTCAAACATTAGCTGGAATTTCGGCCAGCACAAGTTGATATCCATATTGATACATAAAGGCATGCCAAACTCGTCCACCATCTAATTAGCTTTGCACATTAGGCAAACACATGAACCACTTTATTCTCAGAGGGTTAAACCAACCAATATGGGATCCATTGAAAGATATAATAGGGGTCGTAAGGTTTACAAATCAAAACATAGTAGTGCTGCATGAAATTTTGTGCTCTAAAGAATCAAATTCCTCAAACATTAGCTGGAATTTCGTCCAGCACAAGTTGATACCCATATTGATACATAAAGGCATGCCAAACTCGTCTACCATCTAATTAGCTTTGCACATTAGGCAAACACATGAACCACTTTATTCTCAGAGGGTTAAACCAACCAATATGGGATCCATTGAAAGATATTGACTTCTACCCAACATCACTCAAAGGGGGACCTAAATAAGAAAGATTATATTAAGGTGAATTGATAGATTGGATGATATATAGTGAGTCACCCTCTCGAGTAAATGTGTAAAGTTAAAGATGTCTTGCCAATCCAAAGCCTCATCCGCTGCAAATAATTCAGCCGCCTCAGATAATTAAATTTATGTTGACATCTCAAAATTTTAGGTTATAATGTAAATCAAAGGATCAATGTACTTGTAATACGTTGTAATATAAGACAAATTGAAACTATTCATAAGTGAAAATATAATTGAGTCAATTGGAATCTAAACAAAACTTGATTAAATAGATATTTACGTTTTAAATTTTTGGGTGATAAAGTAATTTAACAAAGCAATTTTTGGTGTAAAATTTACAAATTAAAAGTACGATGCTACATTAAGTTCACAAATTAAACCATTTTGGTTTTTCCAAATTTGTGGATGATATTTTAAATTAAAAGAACAATTTGGGTATAAAATTTACAAATTAAAAATAGTGTACGTGACGCTCGATTATCGCAAATTAAATTTATTTTGATTTTCAAAGTTGGGTGATGATGTAAAACAAAAGAATAACATAAGGTCAAATAAGACACTGAAGAAGTGGGGTCATACATTATAAATTGAATAAGAAAAATCCTTTATTCCTATCACTGCAATGCTGATTGCACGTAATAATCATTTTCTCAAACATTGCATGTTTTCGTGGGGCTTGATCTGATATGAATTAAAACAGTATACTTACCTACTATTTCCTACCCTACTAAGATTCAAGATGTTCCAAACTTAAGCGTCATTATCATTTCAATTATGAATAATTTAGAGATCATGTTTTCTCTCATACGTTGTAACTTTAGTTAGCCCAACTTAAGTCAATTAGACTCCATAACACATTAGTGAAATATATATCATTTGCAAATATACCTATAAAATTATTCAATTATTTATAAATTTTCAATAGAATGGGAGTTTAACGGTAAAAATTGTTGTCACGTAACCTGATGCTATGGTTTAAGTCACAAAAATAGTCTTTTATAAAAATATAAGATAAAGTTTTATACATCAAAAGATAATAATCTAACCCTTTTACGGACCGCACATGCAAGAATTTTTATTCGTGAGATGCTTTTGCATTTTAATTATAAATTTTCAATAAATTTTATGTTATTTTCTCCCATAATTATGCGTTGTGTCTCTAAGAACTAGAAATATTACCATGAATTTAGCTAAAAATAATTTTAATAGCATAATTTATGATCACATATAGATTACGTTACATATATGAAAAGATTTTTTTTTAGAATAAAAATGCTTTAAAACTTTAGTAATTCTATAAAGATATCGTACAAAATTTGAGAACCACAAAAATGAAACTAAATATACAAGTAACTAAACGAAAGCATACAACATTCGTAAGAAATTTAAAGTAACTTAACATTAAACTTAATTAATATAATGGTTATTTCCGAAGTGATATTAAACTTATTAACTTAATGTCAATTGTTGCATTAGTGTTTAGAACACCGTAGTCCTTTTGCGTGTATATATTACTCTATTTGTGGGTACCAAACTTAAAACCAAAAAAATTAAAGTAATTCTTTTTGCAAAGGTCTTCTCCAATTCCACGTTAACCGTATAAATTTAAAAGTTACAAGTACTTGATTTTATTCATGATAATATTAGTTAAATAAAAATTTGACTATAATGTAGTAATTAAATTATTCTTGTTTTCTAAATTGATTCACTTGAATCAAAACTTAGTTAAATTTATTTTCGCCTTTTCAATGTTCGAAGGTAATATGGCTTTCAAAAATTCTTATGAATTGTGTTTAAATTGCATTTTTTGTAATTTTCAAAATAGCAATTATGAGATAGAATATATATTAAAAATTACAAAAGAATTTTAAAAAATGTAAAAATGTATTTTGAAATGACTAACCATACACCTCCTAAATTTTAGGGTTAATTACCAAAATCTCCCGAGATTTATGTTTATTACTAATCGAACCCTATATTTTGACAAAACTATCAAAACCCCCCTGAAAGTAACTTCCGCTATGTTTAACACCTTCCATGGGCAAAATAACAAAAAGGCCTATAAAATATCTTCACCAATTTCGTAAGCCAAGTACTAGGCAAGAAAAGTCAAATAGTAAAAAAACCCAAGGTTCTTTATATACAAAGCAAGGCGGGAAACAAGTTTCTTCATTCTCAAAAGGTTAACACCCAGCTTCTGCACACCAAAAGTTATAATCTTGTTTATATCAAAAGCTAGAATCTTCTTTGTACAAAAAGTTGAAATCTTCTCTAAACCCAGGTATTATATGTACGTTGCGCTTGTTTGTTTTGAACTTGGAAGAAGATGAGTTTGGAAAAGCCAAGAGATAGTTTTTGACATCATCATCATGCTTTAGAGAAAATGCAAAAAGATTCTTGTATATCTAAAAAATCCACAAAAGAAAAGCATGAGATATAAATGTTTGGCTGATTTCATTTAAACTCATATTTATTTTGGTTTTCATTTACAGTCGCATGCCCAAAAATTTGGAATGAACTTTAAATTAAATTATGCATGGCAGAAAAGTAGTGACTGTTTTGGTATTTTTTTTGTTTGGGTAACCATACTTAAAAATTTTCATTTTTTTTCTTTTTTTTTCCTTTTTTTGTGGTGTATTAGATGGCATTCCTTTTTTTTTTTTGGGGGGTATTAAATCTCCAATCTATTCCATTTTTTGTTGTGTATTAGGTGATAGTAGATTTGATATACTTACAATTGTAAAAATAAAGTGAATAGATTTTTGTAGTGGATTAAGTACTGAATGGGAAAATATTGGTTAATATTGCAGGAAAGAATGGCAAGTGTTTATGAGATAAGGTTGCACTATGGAATGCAACAACACTCAATTGAAAATATTGATCCAGATAAGTACTCCTGTGTTGTTCTATTTTTCGGCAGTGACTGAGCACTTCTTTAATGATCCATATTTGTGGAAAAGAGTAGAACTATTGTTATCTATTTAGTGTGACATTCCAAGTAGCTGTGATAGAATGATGACATGCAATGAGGATAATGTTTCAAAACATGTTTAGAATGCATGACAAGTCCGAGTTCATAAATGTGTATATGACTTATGCTGCTGATGGTGTCTATTGCAATCATATAACTAGTGGCGTAGAAGTGAGTACTACACATGCAAACACTGATTTGAGTGTAGATTATGTAGTCAAACCCATGACCCACAATAATAGTTAGAAAGAAGCAGCTAAAGAAAATAACAAAAGGAAAAGTACAAGATTCATCAATAGAAAAGAACGTAACACTATTGATGCTGGAAATGAATGCATTCCGTATGATGAAGATAGAAAAAGTGACTAGTTATATGCTTTGAGTGATAATGATGAAATGCACCTTGACAATGATGATGAATTGTTCAACATACATGTAGATGAAGAACCAAAAAATGGAAGTGACAGTGGTGGTAAGTTGTTTAAGTATAAGTCTAATGACGAAGTTGAGACTTACAATGACTCAGATAGCAAGTTTGAAAATGACCTAATGGGTGCATGTCTAAATGGGATTGATTTTCGCATACCAGAAGGGGAGAAATTCAGATTGTTGCAAGGGATGATGTTTGAGAGTGTAGAAAAGTTTAGAAGTGTGCTATATGAGTACTCAATACAGTAGGGTTTCAAATTGATAATGGTAAAAAACGAAAGGGCAAGAATCAGAGCATATTGTGGAGGGGATAAATGTGATTGGAAGATACATGCATCTCAGATGCCCGATGGAGTAACATTTAAAGTTAAGACAAGCAATGCAGACCACAGTTGTGTGCGAAGTGAGAATGTAAGTGCCTCAGCAAAATACATGGCAATGAAAATTGAAGGTCTAGTGAGGTCTGACAATAATATAAAGCCCCAAGTTCTTAGGGATGAACTGGTTATGATTGGATTGCATCCAAAAAATATGCAAATATTCAAGGCAAAGAGGAAGGCTTTGGAAATGATAAATGGCAATCATGCTGAATCATAGAAGTTACTATCTAAATATTGTGCTATGGTGTGTAGAACAAATCCTAGAAGTGTTGCCAAGTTTCATTTTCACATGTCTCCTAGTGCTACATTACCTTCAGTTAAAATATTTTTCTTAGGTCTTGATGCTCTTAAGAAAGGTTTTTTTGGTGGATGTAGACCGTATATTGGATTTATGGATGTTTATTGAAATGGCCATTTGGCGGTGTGTTGTTATCTGCTATTACATTAGATGGAGACAATGGGATATTTCCGTTAGCTTTTGCTCTAGTTGAAAGTGAAAATAAAGAGAGTTGGAGGTTTTTCTTCCAACAATTGTTGGACTTATTGGGAGAATTTTGAGAAAACAAGAAATGGACTTTTATGACTGATAGGCAAAAGGTATAATGATTTGTGTTGAACATAAAAGTGTTTGAATTAATATTTATTTGTTGTCTAACATACCGTACTACTTTCCAAAAATTGTCATTCTCTTATTTGTGTTTATTTGTTGTCTTATGTACCGTACTACTTTCCAAAAATTGTCATTCTCTTATTTGTGTTGTTTTGCAGGGTTTGATAGAGGCTAGCTTAACAATTATCTCTACTGCTCATAATAGAAAGTGTTGTAGGCATATTTTTTGCCAACTATAGGAATAAATTTTCAACTCTGATTTTGAGAAAACTATTTTGGGTAGCAGCGAGAGCATATAATCAACAGGAGTACACGAAGGCAATGAGTAAGATTAGAGCATTGAATCTTAAAGCTCATGACTGGCTAGATAAATAGGCAAAGAAGTGTGGGCAAGACACACCTTTCCATATGAACTGAAGAATAATCACATCACTAACAACTCAAGTGAATCATTCAATACATGGATTGGAGATTTGAGGGAAAAACCATTGCTCACACTGATGGACACTCTTCAATCTAGGTTGATATGCAAGTTACAAAAGAGATATGCAAAAGGATGTTGCTGGAAGCACTCTGTGGTTCCTCGGGTTGTTGATAGGCTGAAGAAAGTGTGTGAGAAGTTTAGGAGTCTCACTTTTATGTATGCAAATGGAACAACATTTGAAGTGAAAGAAATAAACATTTCCTATGTAGTTGAAATTCAGAATAAGAACTATGATTGCAAGGTTTGGAACTTGACTGGAATTCCTTGTGTCCATGTAGCAGCTGTTTTGATTGATGGGAGGCAAAATCTGGAGGACTACTGTGATCCATGTTTAGGGAAAGACATGTATCTTCAAGCCTATGGTCATGTAATCAATCCCATTCCAGATGTAAACTTCTGACCTGAATTTGCAGAGGGTGAAACTATTGAAGTATTGTCTCCTGAATTAAAGAGACGAGCTGGAAAACCTAAGAAAGCTAGAGAAGAAGGGAGGAAGGAAAGGATTGAGCTGCCGAATAGCAAAGATCATCCACTTTGAGATGTGGAAACTGCCTCCAATTTGGGCATAATAAAAGAATTTGTGCAGGAGGCCCTCCCACATTTAGACGACCAAGACTGCCAAAGTCTAAAACGAAGGTTCATTATTGGTTTCTTTTAGCCACGTTATATGTGTTGCTCATTGCCCCATTCATCCTCTATATGAACTTCCTTTTCTTTTTCTTTTTTTTTCTTTTGCATCATTAAGGGACAACATCAAGAAAGTTTTCCATCTCTCCAAACAAGTTTGCATCCAATCCTTGTTGAGCAAGGTCCTTAGTCAAGCAGTCATCCAAGGCGGCAGTCAAGTTCTCAACCAAATCCCCTATTAATCTTAAAGCATAATATTTAGGCATTTGATTACCCAAGTACTATGGATCAAAATTGGCTAGTAGAATACTTCAGCAAGCATCCAAAGGACAGAATGATGGCAAAGCTACCGGTGAAAATGGAGGAATCAATGAATTATAGCTTCTTACTTTTGTTAAGTCCTTTACATAGTTCTTGTGATTATGAAGTTGGAGATTATGTTAAAATTGAAGAATGTCGATGGCTTATTGCCCTTTTGCTAGTATTTTTTTAATTTTGAGATGTCCTCAACATTTTGTTAGGTTGCTTGTGGTTGGTGTGTTTCTGCAATTTTTTTTCTATTATTGTGTTAAATTTGGGCTGCCCTTATCATTTTGTTAGGTTGCTTGTGGTTAGTGTGTTTCTATAATTTTTTTGCTATTATTGTGTCATATTTGGGCTACCCTTATCATTTTGTTAAGTTGTTTGTGGTTGGTATTTTTCTATCATTTTTTTTGCTATTATTGGGTTAAATTTGGGCTGCCCTTATTATTTATTTTTTTTGGAAGAAATGTAAATGAATTAATAACTCTCAAAAGGATTACAAACTGAGGCTAAGCCCAAAAGCTGACTCAGTTGAAACAAATCATATAATGGGAGGCTTGCCAATGTGAAAGGCAACCTTCGCAAAATGAAATCCTAATCAAACTATCCCAATACAAAATGAAATCTTGATCCATAATACTACCAATTAGTAGAGCTTTGCCAAATGAGTAGCTTGCATCACTTGGAATTTGATTTTGTCCACAATCGTACAGCAACAAACTGGTGTGTCCTCAATGAGTCTCACGTTTCAAGCTTCCCAAATATAGTAGATAGAAGCGGCCAAGGAGATACATCTAGATTTGCCAATAATTCCCGATTGCCTTTTCCCACGTGACAGCCAGTGAGTAATACTTTGTAGAGATGTGAAGTTCCTTGGGATGTGCATCCACAACCTGATTTCAATCCAAATCCTCGAAGAGAAAGGACATAAGAAGAAGAGGTGGTTGCTAGATTCCGTAGAGAGGCTGGAAAGACAGCAGGTAGAGCCATGGTTGAGGAATGGAGCTCTGTCTAGTGTGAGTAGTTTGCCCCAGATGGCAAGCCAAGAAATGAAGGTTCATCGCGGGAAGATATCAGACTTCCATATCACAGAGCTCCAAAGTGCTTTGAGAAGGTGGGTCTCTAGGTAAGAATAGGCTAGTTTTGCTTTTAGTCGCCCTTCAAGTACCCAAGAGGTCATAAGGGCAATCGCTTGATTTACTCCTTCTATTCTAGATAGTAGAGTGTCTCTGATATTGAGAAATTTTTTCATGAATGCCAAGTCTTGTTTTGGTGCTTGGTCCTCCCATATTGAGGAATTTCTCAAGTAGACATTGTTAGGTTGCTTGTGGTTGGTATTTTTCTGTCATTTTTTTGCTATTATTGTGTTAACTTTGGGCTGCCCTTATCATTTTGTTAGGTTGCTTGTGGTTGGTATTTTTCTGCCATTTTTTTGCTATTCTTTTATTAAATTTGGGCTGCCCTTATCATTTTGTTAGGTTGCTTGTGGTTGGTATTTTTTTGTAATTTTTTCTTGCTATTATTGTGTTAAATTTGGGCTGTTATTGTAATGTTGTTAGTTTGCTTGTGGTCTGAACCTTGTTTGAAGACTGAAGACTAAACACCTTGTTTTGAAGACTGAAGGCAATGGTTGAACCTTGTTCTAAACGTCATTCTGAAGACTGAAGATTGAGGGCTGACCTTGGTCTGAATCTTGTTCTGAAGACTATGGGCTGAACCTTGTTCTGAAGACTGATGGCTCAGCAATGAAGTGCTTGTTCATGTTAAGTAGAATAGCACTTGCCTAATTATTATGAGGTTTGGTTCTGAGATAAATGTTGAATTAGAGATTTCAAACCAAGGCTTCTTCAGTGGGTTGTTTATGGACAGGGCATATGCCTAGAGCATACCATTTCTGTTGTGGTGATTGCTCTATTTGGAAATTCATCTTTTTTCATAACTTTTATTTGCAGCGTCGGTCAAATAGTTATGATTTTTTTTTGCATTTGGACATGTCTTTGATATGTGGTTTGTTTATACTTTTGGCCTCCTGCGAGTAAGATTGAAGATACTGTACTTATACTTTTATCATTTACTGTGGTTGCATATTTCTTATCTATCGGATCTTAATTGACATTATTCCTCATATTTTGGGGCTAAGCATACCATCTCCATCAGCACTGTTGTAGCCTATGCCTTGTCTTTCCAGATTCATGGGTTCAGTGCTCTTAAAACTTTACTGCTTCATCTTTATTATTTTTGGGTTTTGCTCCCCACTTCTCATTGATCTTAATATGCACCGAGTGTATGTTGTGTAATGTAATGCATCAGTTGATTTATTCACAACTTTTCCATGCATGCTTTCTCTTGACTCTTGGATCTTGCCTATTGCCTATTGCGTATTGCCTCTTGGCTTATAATATATGCAAAGGCCTCAATGCGAAATGCTGAGGAGCCGCATCCTGAAATAATATATGTAGGCACTTCAATGCCAAATGCCAAGGAGGTTCTGCATGAACTTCACAGAAATATTATCTTGGTTATTGTTTTCATGGCAGCTCTAAAATACTTATGTTTGTCATTTAGTTTTTTATTGCAAATTAAACCGTTTGCTGCATCCAATAATCATGTTAGAAAAAGATGCAAACTGACAAAATAGTTCCAATTCATGTCTGCAACAAGTTATATAACCTTGTAAAAGGTTTGCCCTCAAACCTTTGGACTTTTTAAGAGTCCCACAAATATATAATGCCCCACTAAAAGAGAAGAAAAATCATTATCTGTTTATAATAAACATGAAATGTTGTGCTAAAATGATGGTACTATCTCATTGTGGCAATGGTTCCAGCATACATAAAATAAACCCAATTGACAATTTAACGTAAAACACTATTGAGTAATTTTTAGTATCAAAAAAATAAACAGAACATGGCATCACACCTACTAAACACCAAGTATTACTACTCCCGCATACAATAAAAGTATAAACCCACAAATATATGTTGCCGCCAGTGCCTGCATGGTTGCAATAATAGAATATGATAATAGGAACATGCAAAGTCAAAAAAACCATCTTTCATCTAGCTATGCTACTCCATTTATCCTTTTTCTTACTTCATTCATTTGTGGCTTTTAACTACTTACATTGAGCAAATATAATAGTAAATAGTGTCATTTTAAACAGGCCAATTACATATTCATTATTCACCAAAAATGGAAGGAAAATTGGAATCTTAATCCCATCAATTCTGGACCTTATCTGAAATCAAAAAACATCAATTTATAAGATGCTCAAACATTTTCCAGAACCTTAAACGATAAAAGGCTTTTCCAATTCATTATTAAAGAAACAGAGAACCACCATTCCTCTAGATGGTTAATGAGGGCAAAGGATCTCAAAGGCATGCTCGTGTGCTAAACTTGATGAAATGATGTGTTGAAATGATATGCCATCGATATCTATCCTAAGCTTTTCTTCAACCTGTGAAGTGACCTAAGGTTCATCCATCATAATCAACTTTATGTCTTCATCTTCTTTGTAAGAGAAAGGAAAATCCTCCGAGAGCAGAACAAAGATGCTTAAACAACAAAGCTCAACAAAAATATCTCAGAAAATAGGTGTGTAATAGCTTCAGCAATCATAAATCCAAACTGAACAACAAAACAGGATTATCTCATGCTCCCACACTTAGTTTAACAAGATTAGATAACATTTGTTTATCTTTGGAGCCATTCAGAACAGAGAATAACTTCAGTGACAAACAAGTGTACTTTCTGCAATCTCTGTATTACAGGCTAAATATTGTCCAATAACGAATGAAACGGAGAAGCAAAGCCCAAAAATTTGATAACACAAGAATAATGCACAAGTTAAAATTAAGAAATATATATCATATATTCCCATCATTTGAAATCTTACAAAAAAAATATTACAACTTCAACTTCTAGCACCCCAACACAAGATTACTGAAGTTACTACAAAACAATGCTCATGGGAAAACACATTCTAAAATAAACCAAAAAGCGGAATTCAAAATCGGTCAATAATGTCTAAAAACCAGACAATAATGGTTACACAAATTCATCCTACACTATTGGATTACATCATACTACATTTTTTACTAGCTGAATCAGATATGTAAACAAAATAGCAACCAAGAGAACAAAATTCACAGTCACTAGGGTTGATGCAATGTTACTGTTATTCCAAGACTGGGGATTCATATTTCCCCCACCTAAGCACACCCTACTATTACTTGTTGCTGCTATATTGATTGGTTTAGAGTTAACCTCGTCTTCCATAGCTGTTAGGACAACCTATTTCAGTCATTCATGGATGCCGCAAGCATAGTAAAGCCTCTTAAGATTTTTGGCCGAATTTAAGACCAACACTGAAGACTTCTTTCCATATTGCCCACATACAACCTTCTCAAATCTTAAGTTATCAAGAGTTCTACTACTACTTGATGCGGCCATGAATGATTAATCTACTTCCAACATATGAGAACCCTAACTCTAAGGCCATGAATGGTTAATCTACTTCCAACACATGAGAACCCTAACTCTAAACAAAAGAAAAAGATTCCCAAATCAAATTCTAATCAAATAAATGGCTTAATCATACATACCACACCGAGGGCAAGGTCGTGGTTTGCTTTGGTTTTCAGATTTCTTCAACCTTCCACACTGAATCTTCTCGCTGCATTGTCTATCTCCGTTGCTTAGCCGAATTGGAAGTGAGAGTGGTGAAACACAAATAGGGTATGGAGAGGTTCAAATCAATTACTGGAGGGTAATTTTGTCCTAATTTGAAACTATTTTTTTAGATAAGACTACAGTAACAAACGGAAGTCGTTAGTTTGGACTTAATTGTTATAAATTTTTAAAATCGATGAGAGTTTGGTAGTTTTGTCGAACCATAGGATTCGATTGGTAATAAACATAAATCTTCTCCGGGGTGGGGGGGAAGGGGTTTGGTAATTAACCCTAAATTTTAAAAGTGAATTTCAAACTTAACAAAAATTAAAGGGCAAGAATAATTATGAAAAAATATTTATTTATCATCATCTTCTTCACTTATTTGCACCGTAGGTGTAGGCAATGGTCACCATCGCAACTACCGGAACCACCACCATGACAACAACATCGTCAATTATAGATATACAATTGCACATTACTTTTTTTTTCCTTGAAACGGCAAATATTTTATTGCAATTTGCAAATTTGTACATAGCCAAAACAAGGCTAATGATTCCCCGTGGAAGTAACTACTAAGAAAAGTGCGACTAAAAGAATTGCCCAAAACACCTCCAACATGAAGGAAATAAACCTAATAAATAAGGAAACTAACCCTAATATGTAGGGATAAAAAATAAACTAGCTATGAAGAAGCGCAAACTAAATTTCAGCAGATGCAATCCTTCAATTCTCCCAAAAAGAAGAAGCATAAATTGTCCCGCACCAATAGACTAGAATCCATCAATTCATCATGTTGAAAAACTTTTTTAAAAAAAAATTATTCACCAAAATCACACCATAATCGCCCACAGTGGTACTGTGGACGATTTGGGCAAATTTTGGTAGCTTCCAAAAATCGCATCGTGAGTGTGTGTAGTGCACTAGTACAAATGTGTTATGTTAACTGTACATTACTCAATGTACCATTATAACACAAAGAAATAAAAACTTGAAATCAATATTTCAATCGCAATTAACCTTTATTAAACACAACCATTTCCCTCTTATCTCTCCCCCTTCAAAGATTTGGCAATGTTTTAAAACCGATCTTGAAGTGGACTGGCTGCACTACTGGGTCAAGGTCAACCTAGTTTGATGGGTGTGAGGAGTGGGATTGACAGTCAAAAATTAAATAACATTATTATGATATAATATATATTAATTACAAAATATTAATAATAGTATAAATATATAATAAATGAATATATTAATAGTTTTGGTACAGTTAAATTTAAGTTAAGTATAAATTAGATGAAATTTATAAGTGTATTATAAAGCAATTTTGTAAAAATGTAGTACCAAAATGTATTTTGGTAAAGTTTTCAATTGCAAAAAATTAATAACTTTATAGGTAAAAAGTTCAAAGTATTCATATAAAAGTGATAGAAAAAAGTGTTTTTTTTTTTTAGAAAAAGTTGAAGTTTAATTACAAATTTGATTATTTTTATAACAATAGTATGATTGTACACTTCAAAATCGATTTTTGACCATTTTTTTTAATGATTAGATTTTTGTAATAATTCGGACTAGAACTATAATAAATTTTGGATTAAATCGATCTAACTGACTAGTCTAATTAGAGTTTAGACAATTTTTTGTCCTATTAAAAATACTAGTACGAGATTGTGGTGTGGGGCTTACCTACAAAAACTCTGGAGTTGGTGCTTGATAGGGGTCTGAATGATCACTTGGTCGAGTCATAAAAAAAAAAATACTAGTACAAGAAAATTTTATTTCTTTGGATTGAGGGTGGTCTTGCCTCTTTTCTCTAGCTACGAATATATTTCAATTCATCAGTTTGTCGGATCTTTTAGATCCTGATTTTAGCTTGACGATAAGATTAAATGGTTTGTGCAAAACTCTGCTCTTTCTGATCTTTTAGGTCTTGATTGCAACTCGACGATAAACTTAAATGGTTTACAAGGAAACTCTGCCCTCTCTAGTCCATTCGACTAGGACCCGTCTAATTAGAGTTTAAAACATTGATATTTAATAGAAACGTTCAAATCTAAAATGACAAATCCATGAATCATGAGGAGAGAGGAAATTCTGGTGAAAGAACGACGAGTTTGGGAACGGAATTTCAGGGAGACTTTTTGTGTTTTTTAAATCAGTAAACCGGTGCTTTAGGTTGCAAGTAAAGGAAAAAAATAAAAGAAAAAATATGCATGCCTAAGAATTAGACCAATGCTCTCCAGACTCATAATGATAGTAGGTCAGCTAACTTTGCTATTTTTGCTGCCTTACTCCATGAGACTACGACATGATTCATTGGATTTTATTGTTTGGCTCGTGGTTGGAAAGAACAAAGTCACATGACCCATTCCTATACGACTCTTTTGCCATTGATGTAGTATGATATCCCCTCCCTTCTAAAGAAAATTAATTTGAATTAAAAGTAATTTTTTAATTATTAAATATAATACTTTTAATATATTATTTTATATTTTATTTTTATTTTATAATTATAATTATACATAATTATTATTAATAAAAATATTAAAAAAATTTAAATACTGTATGAATGATATTTTAAAACACTTTTCAAAATATCTTTTCAGGTTTTAATATACCTCTTATCTTATAATTACTATTTTAAAAAATATTAAAATATATTTTGACAAAATATCCATACAGACTCTTAATTATAAAATAAAATCAAAACAATTTTATTATCCAAATGAACTTTTTTGGATAAATTTTTTTTTAAAAATAAACTAATAAGAAAGAATGTAATCGATCATTCATTCCCCCATTTCCGCGCTGACCTAATAGAACAAAATAATCAATAAACAAAAGTAACATATACTAGTAAATGATGTGAAAAAAAGATTACAAAACAAGTGACCACGTCAAGAATCAACATTCATTGTTCCAATTAACCAAAGATCTTCATTGATTGCCAAATCGATATTTGCCACACAAATCAACACTTTTGCCCCTCCAGCCAAGTGGTTCTAGCAATAACATTTTAGGTGGAGGGTCACCTGCATATGATGGAGGACTCAACTCAGAACAAAACCCACCCCACCAGGGCCACCACCATAGCCAACTCAGTTGAGTCCTCGAACAATTTATTAGTATTAAAATCAATGTAATTTTTTGTTTCTGGGATGACAAAAACATTCTCAATTCCATACTACATATCACCAAAGATTAAACTGGAATTAAAATTGTTCATTTTCGATACATATTAGACTTAAAACTATTCAAACTCTAATTGAATGTTCACCAGTAATCTATAACTTCGTAAAGACAATATGAGATGAGATCACGAAAGAAATTTTTTGAACATGAAAATTTTATATAGCTTGCAATTTCATGGGTTGGGCATGAAATATCACTTGAATTCCTTTTACAAATTTCAGATCGAGTATTCGAGAGCTCTGGTGTATAATGTATTCTTGGTGTAAAAAGTTGAGTGTTGGAAAAGGCTTTAAAACAAAGAGGCAAAAACTAGCTACTAATTAATTCATAATCACGGACCATTGTTTTGATTGACTTTGGTAACAAAGCCACCATTTCAGGTGGTGGGTTATATAAATCTATATCAAGTAAAAGGAAGAAATTTTTTTAATAACAATGATAACTATGGTGACCTTTTGATCATGAGCTGTTAATACCAAGAGAAAGTAACCTTAGAAAACAGACAACAGCACCAAATTAATGAAAAATCAAACTAGATAAGCTATTGCCTTATCTGAACCCTTATTTCAAAGTTTCTAGAAACTTTGTTCACATAGTGATGTATGTTTCTTTTCAGTTTCCATGATTGCTCTGTACTGGTGGTGATCCTGACAGATAAAGACAATGATAGATGTATACTTTAAACATATCTCTTCCCAAATTTCATTGGAGGTCAGAATTTTGATGGGGTGCTGAAGAATTGGCCCCACTCATTTGGATCTCCAGTACCTTGCCATCTCAAAACCATTCTTTGCATACTGATAATCCTCTATGGTTTGATCAATTTCATCTTGTGTATTCATGACAAAAGGACCATACTGAGAAACTGGTTCATTGAGTGGCTGCCCTGCTATCAAAACAAATCTCACTGTCTTGGAAGACTTATTCCATACACTAAAACCTTCTCCTGAACCTAAAAGCAATGTATGGTGGGCAGAAATAGCTGATGAATTCGGAACACCGAAGACTCCTTCTCCCTCAATTATATAGACAAAAGCATTCCAAGACTCAGGGATACTTTGATGATGTTGAGCTCTTGGTTTGAGAGTGAAATCCAAGTACATTGTAGGGGTTCTTGTATAAACTGGAGAATGGACTCCCATTGATTCTCCTGCAATAACTTTAACTTCAACTCCATTTTCTTCTGCCCTTGGAATGTCTGCATCCAGCAATTCTTGATACCTTGGCTCAATCCTGAAGTAATAGTAAGGTTACTTTAATACAGGTAAATGCAATTTTCAACAGCTACTGATTACTGATTAGTGATTGTACTATATTCAGAAACAATGGCCCAGAAGGACCAATTCCAACTAAGAGCTTTTGAAACCATCAACATAAATTTTAAAAACTAGTGGAGCCAACTTTACTATACGATTGCCCACTACAAGTTTGCAAAAGAGTGGCCTTCTAGAACATCATTTCTTAAAATATGATTTTCTTAAAGCAGATGACGTCATGTCACAGTCCCACAAATAGCCTGGCAAATGCTGAAGTTCTGTGCCTCTTATGCAGCTAATACATAATTCTTGGCTTCTGAAATAAATGGATTAATTGATTACAAGCTCTTTAATGATCTAATGATGCATATATCTTACATTTTGTCCTTGGAAGCAAGATTTATCCAAAGTTGCAAACCCTTCTGAGTACCTCCTGCGGCAGGCATTTCAGAATGAATTATGCCCCTTCCTGCAGTCATCCACTGCAAAAAAACATCACTCCATAATATAGAAAAAAAAATGCTAACAGACATATATGAACCTTCTCTACCGCCGCCACCCCTCCCACCCAACCTAGAATACTAAATCAGTGGTAAAGATGCAAACAATCAAAAATAAAAATACATACTTGTATATCACCAGTATTGATTGTACCCTTATGACCAGCAAAATCTTGATGAGTAAAAGATCCCTGCACAAAAGCCAAAATTTTCATTCATGACTAAGTTCTCAATAGTTATAAAAGAATTTTCTATTTAAAATAATTGTACCTGCAACATGTATGTAACAGTCTCAGAACCTGTAAAACCAAACGCAAATTGAATCATTTATCATGTGTGCAATAAAATCTATATAATTTGATTAGGCAGTAGTAGAATCCCGAATGAACCTCTATGGGGGTGATCTGGAAATCCAGCAGGAGGTGTAACTGGAAAAAAAAATAAAAAAGGAATAAGTCTGAGTAACTAATGGCGGATATAAAGAGGAAGAAATCACTGTAAGACAACAATTGCTAAAACAGAGAACCAAGACAGAGTCCAAATGCAAATATTATGCCAAAATCAAGAATGCTGAAAAAGGCCCATCAAAAAACATCAAGAATGATATAATTGCAATTTTGTTGAAACAAAAGGAGGATTCTTGATCAATTTCTTTGATACAAACCGATCAGTAACTAAAATTTGTACCTGAAAACTCATCCAACATGAGGAAAGGATCAATATACTTCAGTTCAGGCCTGAACATCAATACAAGAAAACCAATATTCAAAGATTATCAACAGTCCGCCTATCATCATAAACCTCTCCAAACAGCAGTATTCATGAATTTCAAGAAAAGTAAACAAAGACACAAATCAAAATGCCCACCAATGGACTGCAAGATAAATTAAAAGGAGAAAAAATCCCATTTGGCAAAAAAGTCAAAAATCAATAAAATACCTTCCAATACTTCTTCTAACAACAGCACCAGCCCCTTCACTTTGAGGCTTGGACAAGACTTTTTTCACAACCGTTCTTGGCCTATCAAACCCACCACCACTGCTCTGATGATCTGACGATGCAGACATGATGATCCCTTTTATGCTGTTTCCTTTTCTAACAATTTTTGTTGGATAAAAATTCAAGAATAAATGTCTTGATGCAGCTCTCATGTACAAAAGTGAGTATTTTTTCAAGTTTTGCTTCTTCCTGTATTTATATAGGAACATGGATGGGAATGGGATATGGACATGGCGGGTTTTAGCGTGTGAGTCGTGTGACCGTGTGTTTTTATTAAGGAAAGGGTTGTTAGTTGGGGTGAAATTGGGGAGAGGGCCCACTTATTTCCTTCTTGGACCAATGATTTGATTACATCATACGCATGTCATCATGATGGAGGGGGCCTGCCTGGCCCTCCCAACAAATCTATGTTAAAAAAAAAAAATGTTGAAAATATATATATTTGACTCACCGAAAGGAAGCTTTTTGGATTTTATTTTAAATTTTCTTTTTGAGAGTAAATTTTTTCAGAGTAAAAAGTTTTACTGTTAATTGATGTGACAGTTTCTGGAATTTTGATATTTATGAAATTTGATTGTTAATTCGTTGTGGCTCCAAATTCAACGCTTGGAAGGGGATTTTTTTAATTTTGTAAAAAGTTTGAGCTATGTTACGTCCTCCTTACGTTCTAAAATAAAAGTTTAACTTTTATTGATTACTCTATCCATCTTTAAAAAAAAAAATTACATTTAATTTGGTATAATTTTTTTTTAAAATTACAAGATACAACGTAATTAATATATGATTGAATATATAATTTTATATTTTTATCATTACATTTTAATTTTAGTTATACATTATTATCATTATTAAGGGTAATACAAAAATTTCACCTTAAACGTTGACCTTTTTTTTGGAACAAAATCTTTTTTTTAAATTAGATTATTTTCTTGAGACGGAGGGAATATAGCTTTTCTTTAATTTACAAGGTACAACATACTTAATATATAATTAAATGTATAATTTCATATTTCTATTTTTATGTTTTAAATTAGATTATACATTATTATTATTAGTGAGAATAATATAATAATTTTACACTAAAAATGTATTCTTTTTTTTTCGAGAACAAACAAAATTTTTGAAACTAAACTCTTTTTTGAAACGAATGCAATATATTGAAAAACAAATAAATGAATAACCAATAGTAAAATGGATTAGTGTGAATTAATCTTTGATCTTGGCTTAACTTTTTAATTAAGTTTGACTCGTTGATATTAAAGTATCAACTTTTGTTCCTATACAAATGCGGATGATACCTTAGGCTGTGACTTTCAGGGAAAGCTAATGGGGAAATCTAGAGAAATATCTCTTACACATATTTAGAAAGGTAGATCATTATAAATTACCAATAAAAATATATTACTAGTGTTTATGTGGGATGGAAATTTAAGATAACCACTATTTATATGGTTTTTAATAACGTTTATTAGAATGGTTTTCATAATTAATACAATAAAATATTTTCCTTTAATTGTGCATCAAGAAAAGTAATATTAAGAATAAAAACAAATATTTCATACATTTATTAAATTTTTATTTTTAACGTAACAAATCATTCACATAAATTTCCTTCCCCTCTCCTTATATGTAAACATGTTATTTCTCTAATTGTTTTTAATTATACAATTTTATTTAAAGCAATAAATCTATATTTATTGAAGGGTCATTTAACGTGTGAAAAACACAGTTAATAGTTAATACAGTACATTAAAGGGTCATTTAAAATCTTGCCATAACACATTTAACCTAAACTTAGTAGGATTCGGTGAGGCATCCCACACCCGAATTCACAATGTCTATGTAACTACTACCGCATCCGTTGAATAACACCAAATTATTACCGGATATGTTGAATAACTTCAGACCAAATACCGGGTACAATCCCTCGTAGCTGTCCTAGCTAAAAAAACAAAAATTCCTAACTTGGAAGCCTCTACTTTCACAGTTTCCCTAAGCATCAACCGAAGAAATGGACCACAAATTCGGACACCGGCACTAGAGGGACTCCGAACTCTTGTCCATGTATGACCTTACGCTATATATTATTGTGCTGGACCCTCCACTCTAGTTAGAACACAAAACCTTCTTACCGAAGGATAAAACTAGACGAAAACAGGATGGAAATTTGACTCACTATATAAACCTATGTGAAAAAAAAAATTAATTTAATTTTAAAAAATACTGTATCTACAGTGAAAGCTGCAACTACAAATCGCGCCGTTTTTGCATTTTTTTCATACAACTACAGTAACTTTGGTTTGAAAAAAATGACCGTTGGCCTCTCTCCATAGAGCAATAAATATATAAAATATTTTTCATACGAATGCAAAACAAATAACATCTCTGAATGAGATTCTTGGAAACAAGACAAAATACGAGTTTTATTTTTTTTTTTAACACTAGCCGACAAGCCAAAAAGTAATGTCTGCCCAAAATAAACATTTTACAAATAGATTAACCAAAATTTCTTACTCATAAAAGCGGCAATTTAATTAATGAATTTGAATTCAAACAGTAGTGTCACTATTTGATATTGACTATTAAATTTTACTGATATTATGTGCAAATTTAGCATTGAAGCAAAACTGCAATTGTAAAATTAACTTTACTAAAGTGTGTGAATGCATGCGTGTGCGTGTAAATTAAATAATTGTATACCACTGCATTTTTTTTTTTTTGCCCAAAATTCTTGATTTCGTCAACTCGCCAATCTCAAGAAGAGATTTTCTTACTTTCTTGCTTTCAGATGTAACTTACAATATTTTATACTCTACTTTTTTTATTGTACTTAACTGCTAAGATGACATTTTAATTTTTATTTGAACTTCAGGAAAAGAAAAAAATGAAAGTTCACGCGTCAGATTGAGTACCAAAATCAAAGTTTCTCCACTTGAAAGAATTTGTAACTTTTTTTTTTATGAAGTTTTGGGCTCCATCTTTTGTTGACTACGGAGTGCGGCCGGTTTGGCCGAAAAGTGTTGACAAGGAGATTTGAATTCATGATTTTATGATTTCGTGTTTGCAATCACACCAATTCGACCACTACGAAGGACTAAAGTTTTGGGCTCCAACTTCTTCAAGGCAAATGCAGAGTATGCCAATGGAGGAGAAAATATTACTAATAGGAAGCTGAAAGTTGGACACATCAATTTATATAGATTTTTAAGTTGCTAAATGTCTATTATCTAGTGATCAAAATGAGTGAAATTTCAAAGAAATCCTTTTAAACGACACCTAATTAGGTTGGTTTGTGTAAGACAAGTTTAAATTAATTCGTCATTCCAATTACAAGGTTGGAACGAGAGAACAAAAAAGCCGGAAGGCCGTTGGAGAGAAAAAATTACTGTTCCTAAGGGCGAACCAACGTGCGAAAACGGTGCGATTTTTACTGTTCCATGAACAATATTTTACTGTTCATGGAACAGTTAAAATTTTTCGAATTTTAACGTTCATGAACAGTAACACTGTTCATGAACGTTGTTTTTTTTTTTTTTGTGTGCTGCGGTCTCTCCATACGGTAGTAGCAGATCCGTCTGACTATTCAACGCTTGCAGCAGTAGTTGAAGGGCGACAGATCCATTTGGCTATTCAACGCTTGCGACAGTAGTTGGGAGGCGACGCTATTCAATGTCTACAGGTTGGATTCACGCCACGGCTTGAAGTGCGAGTTAGAGATTTAGTTCTAGTTTCTTACACCACAGGCCCTTAGTAGTGGGCCACTTGAGACGCGTAGCATTACTTGTGTATATTATTAGTGTCCCGATATAACCGGACTTTTGTATTTTGGTATTTTGGGTTGTTCCTAAGTTGTCCAAGTCCTCAACCCTTCCCATCTTGTGGGGGTTTAAATTCGGTTGAACTTAGGTCGTTTAGGTTGTCAACCCTTACCGTCTAGTGCGGGTTTATTTTGTTTTTCTTTTTCTTCCCGCTCATCGGGTTGCCCTTCGGGGATTTTGCCCCTTTGTGGCCTTTTGTTTTCGTAGGTTATAGCGCTATCTTCAGTAGCGACACCACGAAACCCTCTATGCTCTCGTGGCTTGTACATTTGCCATTGTGCCTTTTAATCTACTATTGTTTCGGAAAAAAAAAATAAAAAATTACAAGATTGGAACTAAACTCGTTTGACTGCACAGGCATTATTCTTACATATATCATTTATTTTCTCCTTAAAAATTCATTATAGCACTATTCTCCTTACCATTAAGTTATGTGTTTTTTCTTCTTTTCTATTTATTTAGGAAAAATCAGCGTAGGTCGATTGTGCTTTTCTTCCCAAAAAAATAAAAATAAAATATTTATGTCGTTCTTAATATTAGTACTAATTCTTATGGAAAATTACTAAGTGTGTCAAGGAAATTAAAATCTAAAAGGTTGTTTAGTTAGCCAACTATTTTATGAGTAACAATATCACTATTATATAAACGGAAAAAGTTTATCAGTTGGTTTCAATATAGTTATCATCTTTTTAAAGATATTGTTGTCTTTTCACTCTTTTTAATTAATTAAAAATAATAGTAATACTTTAATTGCGGTAAGAAAATTAATTGCTATAAAAATTAATAATGTAAGAATTCTATTAAACTTTAGATAGTAATATAAGAATTCTATTAAACTTCTATCCAATTTAATTCATATATAAATATACTTATCATTATTATCTTTATTTAGAATAAATAGTTATCTATTAACATAAAATCTTAATATAACTCTAATATTTGGTGATTATAAAATATTAACTACTTCATCAAATTTTACTCTAAATTCTAAAATTAATTAATTAATAAATTTGATTGATATATATTAATCAACGTTTGGTTTGAAAAAAGAATCCGCATACTATAATTTTTCATAAATTTTATTATGTTTCTTGATAATTAAAACATAATATACTTGTATTTTACTTATATGTTTTTGGGGATTAAAAATTTGAGATTGCTTCCATTTGGTCTTGTGAATATTTTAAATGGACTTGAATTATTTTATCTCTTTTATTTTAAAAAATAAATTGAAGATAATTGATTTAAATTTAAACTAAACAATTAATATTTTTTTAATATTGATTTTTGTTTGTTCTATTTTTATTTCATAATTTCAATATATCTCTCTTTTTAATTTTTTTTTTTTTTGCTTACTCCCACTTTAGTTGTGTAAGTTTTTTTTTTTTTTTTAACTTTTAATTTGTTAATGGAAGTTAAAATAATTATCAAAACTTATTGCAACAATAAAAAATAATAATTTTATAGTTTCAATAATAACTTCAATTAAATATTTTTTAGAATTGTAGTTGTATATTATATTAAGTCAGAATTTAAAATTTTAAATAATAAAAATTATTATTTTAAATATTTAATTTTTTTCTTTATTTACATATAACATTTTAAAGAAAAAAATAATATATTATATTTATTATATATTAAGATACTAGTGGGTCACCAAAAAACTAATGCATATATATAATGACAGTAATTGATGTAACAATCACTTACAGTATTGATATAAACAACACATTTACTATGATCATATTAAAATTAACAATTAAATACTAAATCAATTAAAGTCACTATTACTTTATCACCGTAGAATGCAAAACTGTTGTTTTTTTTTCTTGTATTGATAGAAAATGCATGAACGACTTTCGAGATATGCCATTGTCACATTAATTGTTGTGTGGGAACTTTTTTGTGAGTCGGCATTTGGAATCTTCAGTCATTAATAGCCTTATTTTCCTAGAAAATGACAGCATGAAGGCCTATTGATTATAGAACACAAATTTTAATTCAACACCCATTAATCCAAAAATTGTTAAATGACATAAATCATACCTAAGCATTGCGTTCGCTTTCTTCAAAACTAACAACGAAAGCCAAACGACATAGGAATTTATGGTTGCTTGCAGTTACTTCAGCTAGATTTTCACTTTCCCAAAGGAAGATAAACAGTTGGTAATATGACTACTATTTGGTTCCTTTCCCCTCATTCTGTTTTTTTTTTTTTTTTTCCACTTAAAACATTAGTTGTAGAGTTAATATCATTTACTTATTTCAAGGTTTTGTAATATAACAACTAACTTCCCATAGTTTGAATCAATTATAGGACATGATTCTGATTTGGTTTAGTTCAATCAGAATATTGTATTTTCAATTCAATATTTGAAATATAGTTCATTAGTTTGGTTTTCAGTTCAATTGAGTCAAAAATCTTTTAATCTTATTATCAAATCATTTTCGAATTTAATCCAATCATTTACTTCTTTTTTTACATCATGGTACACTCATACTTTTTTTCATTTTATTTCAAAAAAAAAAAAGAAGTTGTTTCCACAAAAATGGTCATTATATTTTGAACTTTCCGATTCGATATTGTAGCATTTGCCAAAAGATAGGTTCTTGTCATTGGCCTTAACAATATCCTCAAAATCCAAATAAAATATTTGAAAACAAATATTCTTCCCATACAAAGATAAGTGGTTGTTATTTTTCAAATCACGAGTGGCTGATTGTTATATTACAAAACCTCGATAAAGGTAAATGATATTAACTCAAACAAATATTCTTTCCATACTAGTACTACTACAGCGGTTGATAATATCTCTAATTCATCTACTACTTTCTCTATGCCAGTTGTTTTTAGTAAGTGACATTGAACATATTTTTAAATAGATTTTATCTAAATCTACCCATTCCATCACTTTGTCTACTAGTGTAAGTAATTTTTCTTTTTATTTTAATTATGTTTATAGCAATCATAGGACATCTTATTAGAATTTTTTTCTTATCTAAACATGCAAACATGAGTATACCTCTTATTCATGGTTCTATTATGGACATTAGCTATGTAGGACACACTTCTCAACCTAAATTTTCTGTATCTGATACTTTTCTTTTACCTAAAGTTAAATTCAACTTGTTATATGTTGGTCAACTTTGTGATTTTAGACTTCATGTTCTATTTTTACCTTTTGGTTACTCTGTGCAGGATTTTTAGATAAGGCAGATTCTTAGGACTAGTTGCAAGATTGGTCGTCTTTTTGAAATTACTCAACTTTATCTTTCTATATCCATGCTTAATTCTTCTTTATCAGCTATTTCAGTGCGAAATTCATCTAACTCATCATATCAATCCGTGATTGATTTTGTAGTAATGACTAAATATTCTATCAATTACTAAATGATATGATATCATTAATATAAAGATTTAATTAATGATATGATTGATATCATTAATAGTATAGATTTAATTGATTTTTAATCTTGTATAGACATGTATTATACCCTATAAATAGGTTTTTAATAATAGAGATAGCGACAATTGATAATGACTTCGTATAGTGATTTCATAAAAAGATAAAATTATCCCTCCATCCTCATTACAAAACACAAAAATAATGACAGATAATTTTGTTTTTCATGATTTGTCACATTAGTCACTGTACAAAGTCATAATAATTTATCACTATCTCAATTATTATTCTTTTCGTTATAAAGTGACTAACACACTTAACAAAATACAAAATTTCAATTTTTTCTTAAATATTTTCCTAATTTTTTTATTATCTATTTGCCATTTTCACAATTATTATTATTGTTGTCGTCATCATCAAACCACAACGTTTACTATACGAATTAGTAAAAAACTCAAAATTTACTACAATAATGTTTCTGTTATTTAGTCCAATGGTGTTTCATTAAAAAGTACAAAATCAAGAATCATTAGTCAATCTAAATTTACAAGTTATTCCATAAAATTACGCTAGCAGAATAAAAAGAATTAAATTTTCATCGCCAAAGTAGAATTCATGAATTTGTTACGATAGATATACAAATAAATAAATCGGCCATCCCGGAGAAAATATAGGCTCTTATTGTTTGTATACTTCGTCGTATGGTTTAGTTATGACAAATGGAATTACGTAAGAATGGAGATATATAAACTCTAATCCAACCACACTGGAATGGATGGTAGAGAGTGGCCCGGCGGCTTTCCATAGAACTTCAACACTTTATGGTAAACTCTATATTATTACAACATTTTTTTGACAATTATTACTGGTGAAATTCAAACTTACGTCTTTACTGGTAACAATTATTACTGGTGAATTGGTCTTTGAGCGACCAATTTGTTGAATTGATTATTCACATAGAGTCATATCAACGCTTCCTACGCACAGTCATATCTTCGAAGTTGACATATAGATGATATTTCAGTTATGCACAGGGTCTTGTAATCAATATGTCATTATTCATAATAAATGACAAAATATGTGTCCATGTCAAACATCAATTACATGTATATGCTTTCATTTTCAAAGAATTCCTCTTCTCATTTCAGTAAATCATAAGATAAATGGAACCCCTTCTCCACCCCCCCTCGGGGGGTGATCTATTTTTCTGTGACTTGGAAACTTCCTTCCCTTTCAATTGGTCATAAACTCTAACAAAGACGTGCAACATTGATATGCTTCTAACTCTGCCAAGGAGGTTAAGATATTCCATGCCCACCTTCAGGAATCAACATGGAAAATGAGTCATGCCACCTATATAATGTTGTCACTGTTGTGCTGCAATTTCAAAACTATTCTTATTATATTAATAAAAATAACCTCTTAACAACCATGGCATTGGATCATTTAGATTAACACCTCGTGAGTTAGAGTTTAATTAATTAACTTAATCCAAAAAAAGTAAAACGACAGCTATATATGCCTAAGCATTTTTTTTTCTCGAAACGATAGAAAGTAGATTAATAGAGTGGCACAATGCCAAATGACAGTCTTAGGGCTTTTGCTGTCGCAATCAAAAACAAAGGCTTATAACCCACGAAACAAAGGCGCGCAAAGTAGCCCACGAGGACAAGAAAAACAAAATAAAATAAACCCGCACATGACGGAAGCTAAACCCGCACTAGACGGAAGGAGACAACCTAGACGCACCAAAGTTCAACCGCATTGAACCCGCCAAGACGGAATGGTTGAGGATTTGACAACCTAGAACTACCTAAATACAACAAATCCTTTATATCGGACATTAGTCTTATACAAAATGATATTACACTACACTCAAGTGGCCCACAACACATGACCCATGGTAAAAAAAACTACAACTTAATGTCTATCTCTCACCGCGTGCCTTGCGTGAAAGCCAATCAGCAGACGTTGAATAGCAACACCGACGAACTCATCGCTGGCGTTGAATAGCGAGAAAATGCAACTACTACCGGCTGGAGATAGTGCAATAACTGAAAAAAAAACAAAAAAGCGTGCATGAACGGTAGAAAATCGTTCATAAACAGTAAGAATACTGTTCATGAACGTTAAAATTTTCGCACCGAAATCGCACCTAAATCGCCTGCAAGAACAGTAAAAATGGGAGAAAAAAATGGCCACCGGCCCGCTTTTTTTAGTCCTGAAAGTTTGCACGTCCATATGCCTAAGCATTTGCAGTTGCTTTTTGAACTTTTTTTCTTCAACGATGGCAACATGACATAAGAAATTATATATTAACATGAATTCTTTTTTGCTCTTTTGGTAATACGTTAGCAATATCTCATGCATGCGTTTGATTGTTGCATTAGTTTGGAACTTTCCCTTTTTCCTCTCTATTTTACATTTTTTGGCCTTTCTCCTTGACCCTATTCTCCTTTTAAAACCCTCCTCTGAAAATAATAAATCTGAAAAACTATGTTACTATGGTTTTGCGTTGAAGTTGAGTCATTGCGTGCTTTTGAATTTCTATTATCACAATTGGCCTTATCCGATCTGCTCTACGTTCCGAATATTTGCTTTCGAAAACTTCATGTTCCCACTTGCCCCTGTGTGGGCCTTTGTTTTCGTGGGTTATAGTGCTGTATTCAGTTACGACACCACGAAACTTTATTAGCCATTGAGGCTTTGTACATTGGCCATTGTGCCTCTTTTTAATACACTATCGTTTCAGAAAAAAAAACTTCATGTTCCCGAATTGCAATTTCGTGGTTCCTTCTAAAAGGCGTCAACTTTCTCTTTAAACTGTTTTTTGGTATGGTTTTTAGTTAAATTTATTAATTTTAAGAGTACCCTATTCTACATTTATTTTCTAAAACTTTCTAGCTTTATGGAGTATTTTATTTTTAATTATCTAAATTTGATATGATATAGTTATATTTTCTGAAAGTAAACGAATCACGGAAAATGATTGAGTAAAAAATAAGTATTATTTCTCCAAGTTATATCAAATTTTTAGTCAAAATTTCAGAGAGATCAAAGTTAATACTGCCACATTAAATACTGCAAAAAAAAAAGTAATATGAATTTCATCTAAATTGTAATGAATTCTTTTCATCAGTAAAAAATTATAATGAATTTTTTTATCACTAATATAACATCACTGAATAGTAGTCATTTTGGAAAAAGATTCAATTATAATTTTTCATTGCACCTCTATATCAATTTTGCGACACAATGATGTGATTTATTGTTCCGCACACAATTTCATCTCCACTTAAATTTTCTTCCTTTTTGGAAAGGTTTGTTTAATAGTAGTTCAAACAATAGAAAAGTATAAATCGAGATCCAAGATGGAGATCACGCGGTTCAAGGAATGATTCCAATTCAATGAACCATTTAATGCTTCAGAAATTTGACATCTTGTCAATTTATCACGGGAATGCTTCATTAATTTAGAACACTAATTTTTGTAATGAAGATGAAAGCACTGTTAGGGAACACGTCGTTAGTGCCCTAATTAGCTAAAAATTATATATATTTTATGAGTAATAATATTAATAATGATTTTTCATAGTGATTGATGTGATAAGTATAAAAAAATAAAATCATTCCTTATTATTTTATATTTTTTAAAAAGGGTGATGAGTAAATTTTATCTTTTTATACTTGTCACATTAGTTACTATGAAAAATTGTTATAATTAGTCACTAAAAGTATCATTACTCATATTTGATACTCTATCAATTTAAAAAAAATTATTTTTAATTTACTTTAATTTTTTTAAATTATAAGATATGCAACATATTTAATATAACTTTTCATTTTTATCCTTATTTTATAATTTATATTATATAATAATATTATTAATAAGGGTAATATAACAATTTGATACAAAAAGTAGACTTTTTTTTTTGTGGGAACAAAAACTTTGTTTAAAACTAAACTCTCGTTTTGAGACAAGAATAGTATAAATTTTAGTTTTGGAAAATTTTCAATAAATTTAAAATATCACGAAATAGACATTATAAATTAGTGAAAATTATATTTCAAAAAAATGATAAAATTCATCCAATTCTTTTTCTAAAAAAATCTAAGACAATTTTATTCTAATGAAGAATCAAAAATACTATAGGTATTTTGCTAATACTCATAGTTCAATTAACATCCGAGTTAGACCAAAAATTTTGGGGAAAAAATTTGAAAGATTTGTGCTTGGATTCCCAATTTTTGAGTCATAGTAAAATCTAATGCAAGGCTAGTTTTTGTGATGAATTTTTTTATTCTTTGTATTACTACTCAGTGAATAAATTATTGTTTTTGACATGGAAACAATAAATACTATGTTACCAAATGTACTGTTTTGAATAAAAATAGAATATTGTTTCATATGCTTAACAATAAAAATTCATTAAAAATTTTATTATTTTCAGTTAATAATCGAGATTTCAGGGCTGCACATTTAAGAAAATTTTGAAAATCATTTTTTAGGACGGCAAAATCGTAGCTAGTGATCTCATGCCACCGTCACGCAAGTTGATGGGATAGTTCAATTTGAACCATTGCTTTTACAAATTTTAGACCCTCTCCTCTCTATTCATAACAATAATGTTTACTTATAATTTTGGACATATAATTTTCTCTAACATTTTCTTATAAAATATTCTGATATTTTTAAATAATTAATTATTAAAAAATCATATTATCAGTGAATGCTTCAATCATAACTATTTTGATGTAGGAAATTAGTACGAACATATTAAAAATTTATTATTCCCTTTGTCTTGAAAAAAATTCTATTTTTGATTGGATATAACGTTTTTTAATTAGTATAAGATAAAACATATTTCATGTACATTAAAAGGAACATTTTTATAATTTCATTCTTATTTTTTAATTATGGACCATATATAGATATTACTATAAGGCAATATAAGAACTTCTTTAAAAATAAACTTTTTTAGGAAAAAAAATTTAAAAGTAAATTTTTTAGAATGAAATATATATATACACACACTTAAAACAGAAATGGTAAATTCTTGTATAAAAAATAAAAAGGATAAAAATGAATTTTATTAGCATAAATGAATAATGAATGAACTAAACAATCGAAATGAAGGTACTATGATATGAGACAAATAGTAATAAAAAAGTGTTATAGAAAATTATTATAAAAAGAAAATATCTGTTGTATTTTACTACTTTAAAAAAAAAACAAGAAAACTTTATTAATTACATAAGAGTACGTACGGCCAAAAATCTGTAGGAAGTCAGCGTGATCTCATTGTCGCCATCACGCTGATGGGATTGTCATGCCTTATTTGAATTTCTCTCTCTTTTTTTTTTTAATTGTTTTTATTTTTCTGTGCACAGCCTGTTTTTGGCAATCAACCTTCCAAAATGGGTCATTTTCGGCCGCATTGAATACCCCGCCGCATAAAGATAATGGTAAAACAATAGAAAACTAGTTCAAAGTTGTTGCGTCTTCATTGCATATGCAATTTACGTCCGCCATACGTTGGAAACATGTCATGAAATGATGTTGCAGATTTTCAATATTTCAAAGCTGTTTAGCATCACGGCAAGTTTAAAGAATTTCATGTTGATTCCAAGACTAAGGGGGCGCCTGGCTGGAGGAGGAGGGGAATGGGAAAGGTAATAGAAATGATAGTATTGGGGAATGATAGTGGGGTTTTTCATTATAATTCTGTTGGTTGGTTTGTGTTGGGGAATGAGAATGATTACTAATAATGGTGGTTGGTTTGTGCAGAAATGATTATAAATTAATTGTAATAATTAGTATTAATTAATTAGTTATTATTAGTTAATTATTTATTATAATATTAAATTAAATTAATTATTAATAAAAATATTATTGATTAAATTAATCTTAAGTAATTAATTAATATTAATTGTTATAATTAATATTAGTAAATGAGATTAATTCATATTAATTATAAGTAAATGAATGATTAATTAAATTAATCTTAATTAATTAATTTATTATTACTTAATCATAATATGTTAATAATAAATTAATTTATATTGATTATAATAATTAATATTAGTTAATTAATTAGTATTAATTATAATAACTAATATGAATTAAGTAATTAGTATTAGTTACTTAATTAGTTAGTAATAATTAGCAATTAATTAATATTATCAATTAAATATTTATAAATTAATTATACATTAATTATAATAATTACTATTAGTAAAATGAGATTAATTAATTATTAATTAATTAATAATATTGAGTAAATGAATGATTAATTAAATTAATATTGATTAATTAATTTATTATTAATTTTAATAATAATAAGTTAATAATAAGTTAATAATAAATTAATTTATATTAATTATAATAATTAATATTAATTAATTAATTATAATTAATTAAGTAGTATTAATTAATTATTAAATTAATTAAAATAATTATTAGCAAACCCATATTCTTAACTTCTATACCCCCCAATATTGGGGGATATGAGCATTATCCCATATCAAGAAATGAAATGTCTTTTCAAGTGGGTCAGGAAATTCCATTTCCTTCAATCAACCAACCTCAATCACTATAAAACCCATATCCCCATTCCCATATCCCCCAGCCAAGCACCCCCAAATATATAGAATTTAACACTCCCAAAAGTTTAATACTCCCTCTATTTTCAAAAATTTTTCCTTAGTTCTAAAAAAAAGTCTATTTTTAAAATATTTTCTTATTCGAAAATAAGAGTGCACTTTTAAACTAAAATTTTAAAATATTCGTACTAATAATAATTATTTATATTCACAACTAAACAATAAGAATAAAATTTAAAATTATATATTTAGTTGTAGCATTAAGTGTGTTGTCCATAATAACTAATAAAAAAATTGTACATAAATTAAGAGTATTCATTTTAATTTGTGGATCGGATTAATTAGCGGATCCGATTCAAAAAACAAATCAAATCGAATTAATGCAATTTTTTCAGATCAGATTGGCGGATCGATCCGATCCGATCCATTTTTTTTTAATCTAAATAGAAAAAATTTATGACTTTTTTTTCTTTTAAAAATAGCTAACATTAGTTATAAAAATATAAATTAGTATTTCTTTTATAATTCAAATAATTCTTTAATTAAAATTGGTCAATTAGTGACAAAAAAATTATTTATATGAAAATATACAAATTAATTAACATGAAAAATACACAAATTAAAATATTTAGGTAAAATTTATTTATTATCTTTATATAAAAATAAATAATTTTTTAACCTGAAACTATTAATTTCAAATTTAAGTTAAATCACCTAATATTGTATATGAAAAGGAAAACAATAGAAAAAAAAAGGATCACATAGGATAAAAAACGATTTGATCCAAATTTGATTCGATTTGATCCACTCAAATGCAAATCAGATCGGTTCAAATAATTGATTTTGAACATCCCTAATCTAAATTAAACTGAACTTTTTTTTTTCTTTTTTTGGATAGAGGAAGTAACAATTATAATAGAAAACCACATGAGTAATCCTTTGAAAAAAGAGAGATGTATAAGAGTTAAAAAGAGAAATAACAAATGAAATAAAATTAAAAAGTTAAAAATATATTTATTTAAAATAAGATTTTTTTTTTAGAAAAAATTAGAATAACAGCTTCTAATAAGAATTTAAATTTTTGAAATGTTGTACTTATTTTTTTTTATTTTTAAAAACTCAATTACTTTTTCTAAAAAATTTAAAATTGAAATCAAACAAAAAGGGAAACACAAATTAAGTTTTAAATGAACCAAACACTTAAATTTAAAACTAACTAAATTGATTACATTATTCTAAGTTCACAACGCAAGCAATTATACGGGTATGTATTTTCTTTTCAGGACGAAGGACAAGTTCCAAACGCAAGCAATTATACAGGGGTCAACAGTTTGAACAAAAGGATAAATTCCTAACACAAGGAATTATAGACGGGTCAATTGTAACAGTTGAACAAACTAAAGAATTTTGTTTGTTTAGTTTGGTCTGGTTGTCCTCTATTTTAGTTGATTAACGAATATGTCAAATTAAAATTCTATCCCCATTCCGTTTTGTTATGGTCACATTTTTATACTTTAATATTTGAAAATTTGTGTAATTCTTGGAAATTGGAACATAACAATAACACTTTTTCTATTCATTTTTCTATTCATTTCCCGTGATGTAAATCAAATACAACACGATCCATCGAATCTAACAATAGTTCACAGTTCACACGTATTGTACACTTGATAATTATTGTAAGGGTAAAAATTATTAGAAGTTATTAAAATTTTGAAATCGTATATTTTTAACTACTATTCTAACAAAATTATGCGAATAGCTATTTAATTTATAAATTTGGCAACTAGTGGCTATTCCGTTACTTTCAGCCGTTAAAAGCCAAATAGCTGTGTTTTCAAGTGTTTTTTATGGGGGAAAAATGATCAATTTTCTCTTACCTTCAAATATAATCTTCTTTAATTAATTTTATATTAAAATATTTTAATATAAAATAGTGTATTAAAATATTTTTAAAAAGTATTGTCCTCATTATCCTAAAAAAATAAAATTTATTAAAACACTTACCCATATTTTAGAATGCAAAACTAACTATTTTGCTATAGTCCGTTTGGCTTTTAACGACTGAAAGTAACGGAACGATCACGAGTTGTCAAATTTACGAGTTAAATGGCTATTCGTGTAATTTTATTATATGAGTAGCCAAAGTATATGATTTTAAAATTTTAGTAGCCTTTAATATTTTTTTAACTGGAGATCCAATCGTAATGAGATTAATTAAATAATTATTTGCATATCAGCAACGGATACTAAATTTAAGAATTAATTGCAAAACAAAAGCCAAAATTATGAAGAATGAAACATGTTCTAGAATTATATGAATGAAATTACATTGTATGCTGTAGCAATTTTATTTTTTTTTTTAGAAAGAAATTCATAAAACCATCAAATGAGGACTCTGATGAAAAGTTCACACTTAAGAGTCGAATTAATATATAACCCAATAATTGAAGGCATTTAAAACTTATGTTTGAGTGACCGTTTCTTATCTATCTTCTCTTTCCCTTAATATTTATTTCGCTTCCAATTTTTAACTTTCCGCCTTGAGCCAAAAAATTCTTGATTGACCGAAAGTCAGGCTTGTTTTGTGGGAACTGTGAACTACATTATTCAATCGATCCCCCCAAAAAAAAAAGTGTTCATTTTTTAAACTTTTCTTTATTCTTAAAAAAAATTTGTTGTTGAATAAAATTTTTATGATATTTTTACTAACTAATGATTATTTATTGAACCCCACAATTAATAAAAGTTTATATTCAACTAAATGCGAACTTTTCTTTTAAGATAAAATAAGTATAATGCATATCTATTATATTAAAAGGAAGAGTTGATGATGACCTTTCGCTGTTCGATTTTCCTCGAGTTATGAATTTCCCCTTAGTCCAAATGCAATTTTGTGAAGTTATAATACTATTTTCTTAACATTTTATAAATACTAATTTTTAATTTTTTTTATCATATTATCAAATTTGGAGATTTTATTTTTTTCTTAATTCATATTATTATGTAAATTTTGTAATCTACGTATGCATAGTTATTTTACTTATATATTTACTTTTATATATTCTTAAAAATTTATTTTTATATTAAGAAAGTTTTGCTTATGACTACAAATTAAAAAAAAAAGATAAAGTAAAATATTCAAAATAACTTGACTTCTTTCACATTTATCATAATTTTCAATATTTTGAC
The DNA here is from genome assembly GCA_020080225.1 of Gynochthodes officinalis. Lineage (NCBI taxonomy): Eukaryota > Viridiplantae > Streptophyta > Magnoliopsida > Gentianales > Rubiaceae > Gynochthodes > Gynochthodes officinalis. The sequence continues at coordinate 20,420,421 of CM034619.1, forward strand.
CTAAACAATAATCAATATTATTTCAGTTTATTATTTAATTTTATAATTATCAAAGTAAATTATGGATATTAACAGAATACATAAATGCTAGATTTATTCATAAAAAAAAAAAGTCATACTCTACATTATATATGTTGTTTTAACATTTTATACTACCTTCTTTCTGTATATTAAACTAAATATAGGTCTCTAAAAATTAATTTGCATAATTACTAATAAATCATTAAAAATCACTAATGTTCAAAGTTGTGATATATACATACATAATTCGTATCCAAAAGAGTTCAAAAAAGCCGGAAGGCCGTTGGAGAGAAAAAATTACTATTCCTAGGGGCGAACCAACTTGCGAAAACGATGCTATTTTTACTGTTCCATGAACAGTATTTTACTGTTCATGGAACAGTTAAAAATTTTTGAATTTTAACGTTCATGAACAGTGTTACTATTCATGAACCTTTTTTTTTTAGTAGTGGGCCATTTGAGATGCGTAGCATTACTTGTGTATAGTATTAGTGTCCCGATATAACCGGGCTTTTGTATTTTGGTACTTTGGGTTGTTCCTAGGTTGTCCAAGTCCTCAACCCTTCCCGTCTTGTGCGGGTTTAAATTCGGTTGAATTTAGGTCGTTTAGGTTGTCAACCCTTCCCATCTAGTGCGGGTTTATTTTATTTTGTTTTTGTTTTTCTTCCCGTTCGTCGGGTTGCCGTTCGGGGATTTTGCCCCTTTGTGGGCTTTTATTTTCGTGGGTTATAGCGCTGTCTTTAGTAGCGACACCACGAAACTCTCTACACCCTTGTGGCTTGTACATTTGCCATTGTGCCTTTTAATCTACTATTGTTTCGAAAAAAAAAAATACATACATAATTCAATTTAACATAAGAGTGTTAATTGAATAGTTAATTGAATAAACTTCACTATTAATATTTATAGGTAAACATACCAAACAATTAAGATTTTTAGTCTAACTTTTAACAACATATATTAAACTTCTTTAAAATTCATCCATTCTATATTGACAAAGATTATAAACTAATGTACTCTTTATTTTGAAATGTTATTGATAGTAAGATTTATTTTTTTATTATTTTAATATTAAAATATGCATTATAAAAGATATTTTTGGTGTGAAATGCATATCTAATATATAACATGGATACTTAATTATTAGCATACATGATACTATTCTAATAATCCTAATTATTTATAAATAGATGATCATTTTTTCAATGGTGATAAACTTAAGTTCACCATCTAGTATAATTTACAAAATAAAAAATATTTTAATTAAAATTATTATATAATTTATTACACATTAAAGAGTTAAAAAATACTAAGAATATATTTGAAACATAAGCACAAAAAAAAAAAAATAGAAACATTTAGCTAGAGGTAAATAGGTAGTAATGACATAAATTTTTATATATAAATTGTAATAAATAATTAAATATGTACTCTGTAAATCAATTTAAGCTTATATACAAAATAATAACTAATATAAATATCACATCTATATTTTATATATATATATATATATATATATATATATCTAAGAAAATAGTGTTCATTCATTATTTTTTTGGCATGTATATTAATTTGATCACTATAATCTATATAATTGGTATTCTCCATTGTTTTTTGCTGTCTATCATAAAATTTTAATTTAGTAAATATTTGATATTAGCTTAGAAAAATGTTTCACACTCTTTTTTTTTTGTCCGAAAAAGGAGTGGATTATATTAAGTGGGACCGACACCTCCTAACTACTATCTAACTAAGAGATCAAAAGAAATCTAACCTCAGCTTGTCGGCTTCAACCTGCACAGTTCCCCGGATCACGAACAGGACAAACGGATCGCAACCCTCCGTGTAGTGCGGCGCTACGTTAATCAATCCTTCCTATCTGGGTGCGGATTTACGTTGTGTTGCAACTCGTAGTAGCTCCACCTAAGTTAAGACTCTAGAAGCCTTCAGTATGGGAGCCAGCGCTCCCATACTAAGGACCACAACTCCTCTGTAAAGAAATGTCGCCAATACCCTCATGAACTTCAAGACCCTCACCTACTTCAACTTCAACAATAGTCGTTCGTAAAACGGCACAGCTCAAGCTTTCATACGAGGAACAACAAAAACCGACAATTGCAAACAAAAAAAAAAACCTTATTGTTCATGAACATTAAAGATTTGAAAAATTGTACTGTTCATGAATAGTACAATTTTCGCACCCTCGTCGCACGTTCGAATCGCCTGTAAGAATAGTAAAACTTGGAGAGAAATGGTCTCTGCGGCCCCACGAGAACAAACAAACCAAATCCTTACAAAGTCAAAAAATAATTTTCAAAAATGTTTCACATTCACTCCAATCTTCATTATTTAATTTTCTAAATTTTAATTTTAATTTAATGATCTGGGAATAATCTCTTATTTTTAAATAATATCTTGCCCTATCTTATTGTAGATAGAAAATATGATTTAATCTTAACATAAAACCCTACAAAGATTATTCCTATTTTTTCCCAAACTAAGCATTTTACTTTAAATTTAATTATCTTATAGAAACTACCTCTCTTCTATTTAAGTTCTATCTTACTCTATCTTATCCTAGATGTCTTATTTAATCTCCACAAATAAAATCATAAACTCTTTCTAACTTTCTTTTCCCCAAAGTACACGTTAAATATTTTCCATGGTGGCTCTATACTTTTCTTCAAATTCTTTTCCTCCAGTTTCAGTACAATATGATTAGTGTAAACTATGGAAGCAATTGAGGGCACTACCTATTCCTTTTTTTTTTTTTTGGATTTGTGACACTTTTTTTATGCCATCAAAGTCTGAATTTTACTATGGTAGCATAATTAAGTTAACTATATCATCATTATTTATATTTTTGTCTGGACTACACAAGAAGGTTTCTAACAATGTCCTTAATGTCAGTAGTTCATGCATACAAACATGTTTGATTGATGTTCGTGAATTTTTTTTGCCTTTATCATATTTCTCATAGATAATTTCCTCATATTTATCATAATTATTTTTGAAATCATCTTAATTTTACTTTAACATGATAAATTTCTATTCATTTATGTTTAATTATGTACAAGAAAGGTTCGGTCTTCTCTACGCTACATTTTTATTAATATGGTGGATTTTGTAAGAGACTTTATTCTAATAAGCAAAAATTACTAATATTTACTTGAAATTTCTTTATAATCATTTATTATATTGTACCAACATATTTGAGAAATTTATGTTTATTTAAAAATTTTCGTTTACCCTAATTGCATGGGATGGTAGTTAATTTTTTAATATTTTTGGAAATTTAATGTTTCTATTTTTCATTAAAATTTTTGATGTGATTTATATTTTTGAAACTTTATGTAAATTATTTGTGAATAACTGAGTAAATAATGAATTTGGTTGATTTACAATGAAAGTTTTCATAGAATTTTATCACTCACACTCTTTTTTTTTCTTTCTTTTTTTTATCGATAATCCATTTTACATACAGACATATATATTCACTAGAATAGGTTTTATAAGCATATTTTAAACTTACATTTCAACAGTTATGACTCTTCATTTATTTGCTAACTAAACAATTAATCATATCAGGCTTTAAAATCTATTTACGAGTCTTTTAATTATATTTGAACATATTTTAATTCTACGGTGATCTCTATTCAAATTTTCAATATGTTATCTAAATAAACTGAAATTTTTAATGTGCAAAAATTTTGTAACTTTCACAAACACACACTAGTTATTTATGCCCCCACATGCAGAATTCAAAATTCTATATTCTTATTTAAACATTAATTTTCACAAACACACACTAGTCATTTACGCCCCCACATGCCCAATTCAAAATTCTATATTCTTACCACCAGTTTAGCTCTTTTTATTTGATAAGTAATTAATTAATAAGATTTTAAAACTATCTACATTTTAATTAAATTTCAATTCAATATTCTTATTCATCCAAATCTAACATTCTCATCTATCTAAATTTCTAATATATCATTTAAATAAAACTTAAATTTCTAATATGAATCCTCTATGAAAATTTAAATATTTGAATTTTAACATGAAATAATAATACTTTTAAATGAGAAATAATAAATTATAATTTTAATATTTTAAATTATTATACAATTTTTTCCAACAAAATATTGCATGAATAAAACACTAGTCATTAAAGTATTTGAACCAATTGCATTGATTTATCTGTTTAGATAGAATTCATTTTTTGAACAATGTTCACTATCTATGTTTGTTTTCTATCTAAATTTTTTAATAGTAAAAAAATTTACTATTTTAATCAATAATATGTTGGCTATTCTTAATCGCTATTCTTAATATGTTGGCTAGAGCATCAAATGGATAGGAACATTTTAGACATTGGACGCGTGATAACAATTATGTTCATGAGTAAAATATTGCTTACATTTTTAGATTAAAATGAATGTGGAAAATATAAGTCAAATTCTGTAGTCAAGTAAGGCAATTCATATCATTTCTATATTACTTAAGGTCTCTTAAGTAAAAAAGAAGCGAGGAATGATTTCCACTTAGCAGGGGAACATCTCTAATATAGAAAACGGGAATGTTTTTTTTTTTTTTTTTTTTGCCTTTTATAGTCCAGTTTTCTCAAATTGTAGGCTTTTATTTGTTGTAATTGAAATTTTTTGAAAATTTGGGTTCATCTTCTTAACATTTTGAGAATATTAATTTACTTTGAAATCTCTATAGTATTTCTTTAGTTCAAGTTTAAAAATATTATTATTAATATTTAAATTTTACATTCAAATGTACTCAACTCTTAAAATATAAAAACAATCAATTTTTCTTTTCGTTGTGTTTCTAAATTTAGGGATTTAATTGTTCAATTAATATTATCATATTAACTTTGTAAATGAAAATTTCTTTTATATATATTATGTAAAAATTTAATTTTTTTTTACATTAAAAATGTGTTGTTTACTACTATAATTTAAAAGGGAAAATGGCAGTTTTTGTCTAAAAGATTTAATGGATCGACACTTTTGGTCCTTTATGCTAAGAAAATGTATCAAATTCGATCCAACTATAAAAAATTATCCCAAACTAACATTTGATATTGACGTGACCATTAGGATTTATTTTTATATTAGCATTTTTCTTCTATAAAATTTGTACAGTCAAACTTTTAGTTCCTAATATTTAGAATTTGGTACTTTTAGTTCCTAAGTTAAGAAAATATTAACACAACCAATAAAAAGTGATATAACATTATTAAAATTTGCATATGTAGATGTTAGATGTATTATATAACTATAGAAAAAAAAAATTCTCTTCTAAATAAATATTTTTTTTACTCTAATAAAAAAATAAAATGACATGAAAAAACTGTTAGGGTTTAAAGTTAAGCAATAGTATATGCGATTGCTTGAAGCATTACACCTTAGGTATCTAATTTGGAATACCTAGCATGCTGCCTCCAGCTAGCATATAAATAGGGATACACTAGGGTTAAAACCAATTAATAGGCTCTTACCCATACAGACCCACTACAAAGGTGCATTATCTATTGGGCTTATATTAGAACATGCACTTGGGTTATATTAAATACCCAACAATCTCCTCCTATGTTCTACATATAGCACAATCCAATAGATAGATAATGTAATGTTCAAAACAAAATTTTGAATCATTCAGAGCATAAAAAGATTCATTACTCAAAAATATGAATTCTTTAAACACAATTATGAGTTTTAGAAACAATCTAAACTCAACCAAACACAATCAATAAGTCTCACTCATAAGTGAACCAAATCAAAGTTTTAGAAATTCTCTAAATTTCGAACACAAGAGTTTTAGAAATACTCTAAACTCAAACTAAATGGGCAATTTCATATGTAAGTGAACTATTTATTCAATTTCAAAGAAAATAATAGTTCCCCACAGTGCAGAGCTCTAGAGGAATTATCCATCAAGTAGATCATCCTCTTCAGGATCCCAGTTGGAATCAGCTCCTCCATTTCCATCATTTTCTGCAAGTTACCAAATATGAATTTCATATAAATCCAATCATTTGTGTAACAAACTAAAGTGTCTAGTTCTACCAAAAGAACTTAGCACAATACCACAATGACTGAAAATAAATATATATCAATGCCAATAAGCATCAATATCAATAAAAATAATCATCAATGTCAATAACAATATGCATCAATGTCACATAGCAATAAGCATCAATGTCCCGTTTCTTTATAAGAACAAGACCTAAACAGTTTCTTTTCAAAAGAACTATTTCATGTTTCTATGTGGAATGTTACAGCTATCAAGTCCAAATTTAGTTAAGCAGCATCATCAGATATGAAATGATACAACCGCTCTAAACCGAACATCCAAAATGAGTAAAATTACCTCATCACATGTGGAATGAGACAACTCACCCAAAAAGGATATATCATCAAATGTGGAATGATATATTGACAGCCATAAACATCATCGAAACATTATCAAGTGCTTATCTTAGCCAACAAAAGGAGATTCGAAAATTTAAAATAACATAAATGTAGGTTAAGACATGTCTATATAGTCTTTAACCCCATTTCCCCCACAATTTTGAATATTCGATCTTTGGTCAGTCCCTTTGTGAGAGCATCAGCCATATTATCCTTTGATCTCACATCGACCAAAGTGATAATACCGTGTTCTATGAGATAATTCAGTAAGGCATGTTTCAACCTAATATGTCTCCTCTTACCATTAAAGAGTGAGTTTTCACTACCGAAACTGTAGCCTAATTATCACAGAACATACTTAAAGAATTAATCTTTAAACGTGTTAATGGAATATCCAGGATCAGTTCTCTTATCCACTCTGCTTCTCCTTCTACGGAAGCGAGAGCAGAAAGTTCCGATTCCATAGACGACAAAGCAATATAAGTCTGTCTCTTGGATTTCCACGCAACAGCCGCTCCACCCAGTGTGAAAATATAACCACTAGTAGATTTACTGTCTCCTAATTTTGAGCACCACGATGCATCAGAAAATCCTTCCAACATAGGAGGATGGCCATTATAACATAGAGCATAGTTGGAGGTACCCTTCAAATATCGCATAAGTCGCGTGAGGGTATTCCAATGCTCAGGGCCGGGATTACTAGTGAAACGACTCAAAGACGCCCTCTGAGAAAGGCTATGTCTGGTCTAGTACATATCATTACATACATGAGACTACCAATCAATTTAGAATAATCTAACTGATTCACGCTAGCTCCTTCGTTGGGGCTCAGCCGTTTATTAGGATCATACGGTGTCTCAGCCACTTTACATTCACTGTATCCCCAGATAGAAAGTAGTTTTTCAATGTAGTGAGTTTGGCTAAGGGTAATACCTTGCTCTGTAAAATTTACTTTCATACCAAGAATGGTGTCTACCACACCAAGATTGGACATGTTAAATGCTTTTGTCAATTCGGCTTTTACGTCACTCACTGCAGAATGATCGGAACCAAGTATCAACATGTCGTCTACATATAAGCAAATAATCGCAACCTGATTCGACACAGAACGGTAGTAAAGGCATTTATCTGAGTAACTGGATCGAAATTCTAAACTCATTACTACCTTGTCGAATTTTTGATGCCACAATTTAGATGCTTGTTTTAGACCGTACAAAGATTTGTTTAACTTACAAACTTTGTTCTCAAAACCTTTCATGACAAACCCTTCAGGTTGGTTCATGTAGATCTCCTCAGTCAAATCTCCATTTAGGAAAGCTGTCTTTACATCCATTTGATGCACAACATAGTGCTCAATAGATGCCAAAGCAAGAAGAATTCTTATCGTAGTCAAGTGACAGACCGGGGAGTAAACATCAAAATAATCTACCCCACTTACTTGAGTATATCCTTTAGCTACTAAACGTGCTTTATACCGAGCTATAGATTCGTCAGGATTAAGTTTCTTCTTCAAAATCCACCTGCAACCTATAGTCTTAGCCCCTTTTGGCAAATCAACTAGTTGCCAAGTTTGATTTTGTAATAGAGAGCTCATTTCATCATCAACGGCTTCTGCCCACAATAAGGAGTCCCTAGATCTCATCGCTTCTTTATAAGTGGATGGATCATCTTCTAAATGGTAAGTGACAAAATCCTCACCAAACGTTTTGGGAACTCGTTCTCTTGTAGAAACCCATAAAGGTGTAGATTCAGAAATTATCTGAGTGTCAGAGGAATTTGATTCAGTTTCTTTAGGTGATTCTGAAATTATTTCTATAGTGCCGGGTACTGTCAACCCTTGATCTCGAAGAAATTTATCTTCAAAGAAAACTGCATCTCTAGAATCTATAACCACATTGGTTGATAGATCCAAGAACCGATCAGCTGCACTATCCTCTGCACTACCTAGGTACATACAAGTGTTTGTCCTAGGCCCCACCTTAGGTCTCTTAGGGTCTGGTATTCTCACATAAGCAATACAGCCCCAAGTCTTAAGAGTATCATATTTACAAGGATGCTTATGCCATATCTCATAAGGAGTTGAAGACAACTTAGAGTGCGGCAACCTATTCAGGATGTGATTAGCAGTCAAAACTGCTTTTCCCCAATAACAAGAAGGCATACCAGCTGTCAATAACATAGAGTTTAATATTTCTGTTAACGTCCTGTTCTTACGTTCAGCTATGCCATTGGATTGAGGTGAGTAAGGAGCAGTAGTTTCAAGTATTATGCCCTCTGAAGCACAAAATTCTTTGAACCCTGTCAATGTATATTCTCATCCTCTATCACTCCTAAACCTTTTAATTTTCAAGTTCAACTGGTTTTCAACACGATTCTTGAAAATCTTAAATTTATCAAATACTTCATCTTTTGATTTTAACAGATAAATATGACAATATCTAGAAAAATCGTCTATAAAAGTTACCAAATACTTCCGACCACCTCTAGTTGTGAAACTTTTAAAGTCACAGATGTCAGAATGTATTAATTCAAGAAGTTGTGTACTCCTAGAGACCATACGAAATGGTTTTCTAGTAATTTTCGTTTGAGCACATACTTCACACCTGTTAAATCTGATCGAAGTATCTAGAGGTATATTATGAGTTTTAGCTAGTCTAGCCATTTTCTTGTAATTCACATGTTCTAACCGATTATGCAATGTTGTAGGATCAATTACATTTGAACTAACTTGGCTGACCGATTCATTTATAGAACTCAATCTATACATACCACCAATCAAGAATCCACAACCAAAATAATGAGAATTAACAGATAAAGTTACTCTACCACCAGAAATAAATATGCTCATGCCAGCATTGTCTAAGCGACTAATAGAAATTAAATTCTTTTGAATAGCAGGAACTACTTTAACATCTTTTAAAGTTAGAAGTTTACCTGAAGAAAGGCTTATATTTGCAGTACCAGTGTGAGTCACCATCTCTGCTGCCCCACTAACCACAACAATAGTTTCGTTGGCCTCAGCAACATCATCAAGTAACTTTTCATTTTTGCAGACATAGCACGTTGTCTCAGAATCTAACCACCATTCTGAAGAAGTACTGGCCTTTCCATTATTGCCCACCATAGCAACAAATTTTTGAGGCTCAGTCTTCTGTACTAGCATATTTGCTTCATTCTTTAGTGTGTCAGATTTGTCCTTTTTAGGTTGCCTACAATCTGCTGTAAAGTGGCCCCACTTCCCACAATTGTGACACTTGTCCTTCTTTTTCTTAAAGATAGGCTTTTTGGCCTCCAATTGTTGAGACTCACTCTTGTGTGACTTGGATTTCTTAGGAAATTTCTTGGGATTTGTGACCGCGTTAGCAGCTGATTGTTGCTGTCTAACCATCTCTAAGTTATTCCTAACTCGATTTTCATCCTCGATTCTAATGAATCGTTTAAGATCATCCAGTCCCACATGCACTTTCTTCCTGTACATCTCAGTTTTGAAAGAATGTCACGCAGATGGTAATTTATAAATAATGGCACCAACCAGAAAAGGATCACAAACGATGATGTTTTCACTGGTCAATTTAGATCTCAATTTTTCTAAATCAGTTACTTGAGGAGTGATTTCCATATCTTCCTTGAATTTGAAATCCATGAATTTGTCAACAAGATGTGTTTTTGACAATTCCTCCTCCTTCTTAAATTGAGTATCTAAATTGTCCCAGATTTCTTTAGCATTTTTAAACTTGCTATAAACTTCTGTTAGACGGTCTGAAAGACAGTTCAATAAATAGTCCTTGCAGAAGTCATCATCTTTATTCCATTGAGATTCATCAACTTCTTCAGTAGTATCAGCAAATGTACTCAAAACAGTATAAAAAATATTTTCATATTTTAAACCAAACGGAGTCTTTCACTTCCATGAATTAAATTCAGACCCACTAAAAGTATGAAGTTTGACCATCTCAATTGGCATGCGTTTTTTCATTTTTAATAAGTAAGAATGAAAAATAGAATGAGTGCACCTGATTTCAGAAGCAGACAAAATTTTAAAAAGTCAACTCTGATCAACGGTCAAAGTTAACGCTGGTCAAAGTCAACGGTGAAATCGGGTGAGTCAAAGTCAAAAGACCAGCTGGGTCGGTCAAATGGGTTAAAGAGTCCAGTTGGATCGGTCAAACATGTCAAAATCAATTTGCAAAGAATTTTGTTTTCCTTCAACGCTTCTTCAACGCTGCCAAGCTTCACGACGGCCACTTCATCTTTGCCGCCTCCGGTCACAGATCGGAGCTCTGCTACTACCGAAACGAAGCGCGCGACCACAAGGAACAAATCCCAACCAACACCGTGTGACGCCGACCACCACAGCCGCCGAAAATTGCGTTGGAAGTTTCGGCCATCGCGACTTTAAATGCCGATTTCTCCATCTTCCGGTCACCAAATCAAAAAACCGACACCACCAATGGATTCCTCTCGTCGAGATACACGAGATGGACTCCTCCTTTGTCTTGATCCGTCACCGGAGTAAAAGTCAATTTTTAATAGGACCAAAATACCCCTGCGGCACTATTCAAGTACTGTTTATGAATTTTTTTTTAATCTAAAAAAAAACGTGAAAGAAAGATTTCTCCAAATCTTTGATACTTAATGCTTCAAGATTGTTAGGGTTTAAAGTCAAGCAATAGTATATGCGATTGCTTGAAGCATTACACCCTAGGTATCTAATTTGGAATATTTAGCATGCTGCCTCCAGCTAGCATATAAATAGGGATATACTAGGGTTAAAACCAATTAATGGGCTCTTGCCCATACAGGCCCACTATAAAGGTGCATTATCTATTGGGCTTATATGAGAACATACACTTGGGTTATATTAAATACCCAACAAAAACTAACTCCACATAAGTGTTATTATAGCATTTTTCTTTAATTCAGTGTGTTTAATATTATTATAGTATTATGGATGGCAAAAATCAGGTCACATAAAACATACACTTGAATATGAGCATTTAATTAATTAAGTGTCATTAGAGTAATAAAATATTCTCATAGTACAAAAAAAAATATCTTTAGATATGGGCACTCCAATTAATTAATTTATTAATTTGGGATTTTTGGTGACATCCCAACAGTTCTTAGATTATTGAACTTTGCTTTGAAAGAAAATGCTATCACTTTTATTTGGAACTGCGATTTCTTGTCATTATTTTTTTTACAGTAAAAAAAGTTTTTTAATATTTAGAAAAGGATTTCGTTTTTTAATTTAGTAATACATGTAACTTCCATGTAAACAAATTAAGGCTGTTGATGCAATTGCCATTGTTTATGTTAATATTGAGTTTTTTTCGTGATTTGGAGACTGAAAGTGTTAAACTAAATTTTTGATGTGTATGGTTAGTATTTTAAAATATTTTCTAATATACTTTTGTAATTTTTAATATATTTCTTCTCTCACAACTATTACCTTAAAAATTATAAAAATACATTTTGAAATGCATTTACGTATAACTAAAATTTAATAATTTGAAGATTTATAAAGCTTTTATACCAAACAAATATTAATCACAAGCAAAGGTTGGGAAAGTAAGGGCAACACCGTGCAAAAAAAGTATGATTTTGTACATTTTTTTAAAATTTTTTTTATATCGTATGGGTTTGGAGTTAGTCGGATTTCGATTATACTTTCGTCCAGTTTTGTCCTCCGTCAGGAAGGTTTTGTGATCTAATTTGGGAGGAGAGTCAAGCATAATGAAACATAACGTCAGGTCGTGCATGGACAAGAGTTAGGAGGTGCCTTTCCCGTTGTATGCTGATTGCACTGTGCAAGTAGATGCTGACAAGTTAGGGATTTTGTTTCTCTTAACTAGATTAGTTAGGAGGTCCCGGTCCCATTCTATCGGGATAGTATGCTTTAACCGTAATCTAATGGGTTTAGGTTAAATGTGTTAGGCGTGTACTTAAATGAACATTTTTTATGCTCATTAACTTTTTTAATAAAAGTTAATACATATCTTTTTTTTTGAAAAAAGAAAAAGGTTGGGAAACTAGTACGGGAGCCCAAAATTGGGTAAATTGGACCATTGAGTTTATTAGTATTAAGTGTGCATAGTACATACATAGAATTATCAATTGATGTTGAATTCAAAAGTTGGTCAAGTATTCTTGACGTTGATTTGGTTACGAGACTTTAATTGAATAAGAGTTGGGTTTCCAATGAATACTAGTGGTGGATCAACACACTTGAATTGATTTGGTTTTAATGTAATGAATTATCTATGAAAGTAAAAATTTACGAGAATTATAAATAAGTGTTCATTCGATTTCAAAAAATAGTATAAAGTAATTAATAAATAAGATATATAAAAAAATTATGAATTTAAACTTTTAAATTGAAACTGATCTCTTATTTATTTATTACTTATTTCAATATGGGGCTCTATTTGTGTTTTTGTTCCCGAAGCAAATTTTTAACAAATAAGAATGTAACCTCATACTAATTTACACTGAAATTCTAACAATTAAATTGAATGATTAAAAAAAAAAACCTCAATTCAAAAGTTTTAACAATTTCAATCTTCAAGATTTGTCTAGTGTGATCATCTAATGCAACCTTGGAAGTCTATTTATAAATGCTATATGCACAAAAAAAAAAAAAATCCAAAACACAAATCAATGCAGAAATAAAAGTGAAAAAGAAAAAAAATGCAAACACACACACATTCATTATTGATTTTTAAAAACCTAGTCAGAATAGGTAAAAAATTAGATTTGAACAGTAAAAACTTGGTTTTGGACTAGTTTAACGAAATTTGTGTCTTTTCTAATGTATACTTTTGCCTAAAACTTGTCATAAAACTTATTATCTTCTATTTATATAATTTTTTAAAAAAAATTTTACCCATAAAATTTATAATTCTTTAGAATGAAACATCTCAAATGTTTATAGTAGAAATTTTTTATAATTCTTAATATTTTTGTTGTATAAATATATTTTTGTATACCACTTTTTACACAATTATTCAATTATAAAAGCAAAAATTTTGTATAGTTTATTCTAGATTGATATTTAACTATATTTGAAAACTTAATAACTCTTTTATCTTGCCCTTGTAAATTATTACTAATATTTTATAATTAATATGTGTTTATTATATCACAATAATGTCATTTTTTTTTACTATTTATTTGACTGATTGGACTAATTATCTCTTGACTTAGTAACTTAGCCCGTTTGCTCTTTGATCTGATTTTTAAAAGGAAAAATTTCAATTCAGGGCATAATGAATATAATAATTAATAAACGAGGCATAACTTTATCCATTTTATTAATAGTGGCATAAAATAGATTAACAATCCTATTATTTTATGAAATGTCTAAAATAACTCTACTGATTAAGTATAAATGTCATTTGCATTTGTGCACTACACACACTCACGATGCGATTTTTGGAAATTGCCAAAATCCACCCAAATCGTCCACAGTACCACTGTGGGAGATTATGGTGTGATTTTGGTGATTAGTAGTCTCCTGTTTGGAGTGACAGTCTCTATTTCTGGTTTTGGGAGGTATTGTAGATCGTCGATCTACTCAGTTTTCGTCTCTCGTTTTGGGAGTTGATTTTGGTTTGGAGAATCAGTTATTTAGTGCTTTAGGGTGATCTATTCCGTTTCAGCAACTGTGACCTCTGAGGTTTGAACCTGTTCCAGCTACAGTAGGTTGATCAAATCCTGTGTTTGTAGATGTTCTGCCCAGTTGAAACAGTCGGGTTTCTCTAATCCTAAATTTTGTGGAGCATTAGTTTTATTGATCATGTAGATGATGAAGATGATGAGGGAGATGGCTTCGGATGGCCCATGGCTAGACTTTTTTGCTAATGATGAGGACATAGTAGTGGATCAAAAAGTTAAAACAGAAGAAAAATTGAGTCTTTTGGGTTTAACAAAATTGGAACTTGGGATGGGCATAGCATACTTTGGATTAAGCAAGCACAATTTGAAGAAGCTTTAGTAGAGTACATGCTTTTAGTTGATGCTTTAGAGGATGAAGAAGCTATTGGAGGTGATGATGATGGGGATGATGATGAATAGTGTGATTCACTATTCATGAATAGGAGATGAGAATAGTGAATGATGTTTTTAGATTATTTTGGTTTCAAGATTTACTCCACTTGTTAACTTACAATCAATGCTAACAAGGATAATTGGTCAGTTGACACTTGTATCACTTTTAAGTGATTTATGTTAATGAAATATTTCTATCGTTTTTGTAAAGAAAAGAAATTAAGTATAAATGTCTAAATAACCCCTAGTACTTTTTCACAATGATATTACGGCATGTTTGGTTCAAGGGAATTGGCAATTACTTACAGCTTTATTCCTTAGTCAACTTAGTCAACCAGAATTCCTTTGTTTGGTTCAAAGGAATTCACACCAACCATGAATTCCAATTCCTTTAGAAGGCTGAATTGCAATTCAGCCATGCACCAAGGAATTGGCCAAATTTTTTTTCCAATTTTACCCTTTCAATTTTATTTAAGAATTACAATTCTCACTCTATTTTCTCTCTCATCATTTTTCTCACTTTATTTTCTCTCTCATCATTTTTTTCACTCTACTCTCTCTCATCATTTTTCTCACTCTACTTTTTCTCACTCTACTTTCTCTCTCATCATTTTTTTCACTCTACTTTCTCTCTCATTATTTTTTTTACTCTACTTTCTCTCTCTCATCATTTTTCTCACTCTACTTTCTCTCTCATCATTTTTCTCACTCTACTTTCTCTCTCATCATTTTTCTCACTCTATTTTCTCTTCTATCATTTTTCTCACTCTACTTTTTCTCTCTCATTATTTTCTCACTCTTCTTTCTCTCTCATCATTTTTCTCACTCTACTTCTCTCTCTCATCATTTTTCTCACTCTACTTTCTCTGTCTCATTATTTTCTCACTCTTCTTTCTCTCTCATCATTTTTTCTCACATTACTTTCTCTCTCATCATTTTCCTCACTCTACTTCTCTCTCTCATCATTTTCTCACTCTACTTTCTCTCTCATCATTTTTCTCACTCTATTCTCTCTCTCATCATTTTCTCACTCTACTTTCTCTCTCATCATTTTTTCACTCTACTTTCGCTCTCATCATTTTTCTTACTCTACTTTCTCTCTCATCATTTTTTTCACTCTACTTTCTCTCTCATCATTTTTTTCGCTCTTCTTTCTCTCTCATCACTTTTCTCACTCTACTTCTCTCTCTCATCATTTTGTCACTCTACTTTCTCTCTCATCATTTTTCTCACTCTATTCTCTCTCTCATCATTTTCTCACTCTACTTTCTCTCTCATCATTTTTTTCACTCTACTTTCTCTCTCATCATTTTTCTTACTCTACTTTCTCTCTCATCATTTTTCTCACTCTACTTTCTCTCTCATCATTTTTCTCACACTACTTTCTCTCTCATCATTTTCCCCACTCTACTTCTCTCTCTCATCATTTTCTCACTCTACTTTCTCTCTCATCATTTTTCTCACTCTATTCTCTCTCATCATTTTCTCACTCTACTTTCTCTCTCTCATCATTTTCTCACTCTACTTTCTCTCTCATCATTTTTCTCACTCTACTTTCTCTCTCATCATTTTCTCACTCTTCTTTCTCTCTCTCATCATTTTCTCACTCTCATCATTTTCTCACTCTACTTTCTCTCTCATCATTTTTTCTCACACTACTTTCTCTCATCATTTTTCTCACTCTACTTTCTCTTTCATCATTTTCTCACTCTTCTTTCTCTCTCTCATCATTTTCTCACTCTACTTTCTTTCTCATCACATTTTCTCACTCTTCTTTCACTCTCATCATTTTCTCACTCTACTTTCTCTCTCATCATTTTCTCACTCTACTTTCTTTCTCTCATCATTTTCTCACTCTACTTTCTCTCTCTCATCATTTTCTTACTCTTCTTTATCTCTATCATCATTTTCTTACTCAGTAATAAAATACTTAAGATAAGGGTATTTTAGTCATTTAACACAATTTATTAGTTCTAATCATCCCAACCAAACAGAAGAATAATGATTCCAACCTTATTCAATTCTTTTGAACCAAACTCATTCATTTCAATTCCAGCCTAATTCATTACAGCCTAATTCCCACTGAATTGAAATTCAATTACAGCCTTATTCATTACAGCGAACCAAACAAGCCGTTAGTGTCAATCGTCTCCAAATATTTTCTACTCAATTGAGATGGCCATAGAAGGCAATGGTAATGTCATATAAAGAAAGCAAATGACTTAAAAGTGTTAGTATACTTGTATTATGTATACAGGGAATATACATGTGGACAATTCATCTACAATAGCTCATTAAGTAGAAAAATCTAAATTGAATTTAAAATTTTAAATCAATGAATTTTGAATCATTTTAATTTATTAGATGTTTTAATTTTTTTTTTTTTTACATAGAACAATATCTATAACACTTTAAAAAGATTTCTTTATTTACATCAAATACATCACTTCCAACTTGGGTGGCCATGAACGAATTCATGGACAAAGTGATGAGCATTTGCTATTACATAAACACAATTACGACATGAATCAATTTGGACGGACTTCTTATGAAAGATGAGAATTTTGGAAATAAACTCTCACCTTGAACTAATCCTAATTATCTTCTCCCACAATTGAGTCAATTCAAATTGTTTCAGTCAGAAATTGAGAGAAAAATAAATAATTGTATTCTCTATATATATATGATACAATTCGGTATAAGTGTTGTATAAATACAATAATGGAATAAGTATATAAGGAAACTAAATATTGCCTAATTATAATCAAATATTGCCTATTTATGACTAAATATTGCCTAATATATTTACAAAAGAATATTTTGAACATATTCTAACATTTTCCCCCTCAAACTAAAGGTGGCGAAACAAAGTTGAGCTTGAAAACAAGATAGAGAAAGCGACTGGGAGCATGAGGTTTGATAAAAATATCGGTAATTTGATCAAAAGACAAAATCAAAATAAGTTGAATTGTGCCTTGAGATACATGATGATGTACAAAATGACATTTGATTCCAATATGCTTGGTGTGCTCATGGAAAACATCTTTATGTGCAATTTATATAGCACTATGATTATTACAGTGAAGTGGAATAGCTAAAAAATGAGGAATACCCAAGTTTTGAAGTAACTATCGCAACCACAAAATCTCATATACCATGTTAGCAAGAGCACGGTACTCAGGCTTAATACTAGAACGAGAGATGACTGTCTATCTACTGTGCTAGGAAATAAGAGAGTCACCCAAAAAAAGGCAATAACTAGTGGTAGAACATCGATTTATAGGGTTGCCAATCCAATCGGCATTCGAGTAGATTCGTTAGGTAAGATTAAAAGTATCTGGACAATGAAACCCATGGAATAAGATGCCTTTAACATAACAAAAAATGAGAAAAACAACTGAAAGTGTACAGTGTGAGGTGTAGTCATGAATTGATTAACAACATGAACATCATACGCAATATCAGGATGAGTGACAGTCAGATGTATAAGGCTTCTAACTAGCTGACGATAAAGAGTAGCATTGGAAAGAAGAGTCCTATCAGTGGGTCAAAGATGAACATTAGAATCCATAGGAATAGTAGCAGTTTTGGAGTTTGTAAACAGAGCCTAAGAAATAAGTTCATGGGCATGTTTGGCTTGAGATAAGTAATAACTAGAAGAATTAGAGGAAACCTTAAACCTCAAAAAGAAACTGAAAAGGCCAAAATCCATCATTTTAAACTAATAACTAAGGAATGACTAAAGATCAGCAATGCCTTGCAAATCATCACCAGTAATGATCATGAAATCCACATAGAGAAGGAGAAAAGTATATCCTTGAGAAGATTTCTTTATAAACAAGACATAATCATGAGGGCTAGAAAGAAAATCAAGTTGAGCTATAGTAGAGCTAAATTTGGAAAATCATGCTCTAACCACTTGTTTCAAACCATAAAGAGATTTGTGCAACCGGCAAACTTTATAAGGTGGATGATTGTATTTAAGAGGAGAATGTATGTACACTTCTTTTGATAGGTCTCCATTAAGAAAAGCATTTTTAACATCCATTTAAAAATGTTGCCAATGCCTCACAACCGCAATAGCAATAAGACTATGAACAGATATGAGACGAACTACTGGAACAAAAGTTTCATTGTAATCAATGCCATATTTTTGAGTAAAACCCTTGAGAGCAAGTCTAGCCTTGTATCATTCAATAGAGCAATTAGCATGAGTTTTGATTTTGTACACTCATTTGTAGTCAACTAATGATTTCTCCAGAGGTAAGTCAACTAGATTATAAGTGAGTTTGTGCAAGAACTTGAAGTTTTTCTACCATAACTTGCTGCCATAAAGGATGAGAACAAGCCTTGCGATAGGTGTGAGGTTCATAACAAACAATGGTAGAATTACATACATAGTCACAAAGATAGGTGAAAGGCTGACTTACACGACTAAACCGATGAACATAAGGAGGTAAAGTGGCAATAGATGAGGAGCTAGCGGGATTCATAGATGAGGAAGATCTATTGAGAGGGACAAAAGGTTGATCGTGTGGGGAAGAATTAGCACCTGCAACATCAATACTAGGAAAGAGGGAAAGATTAGGATTAGTGAAAAAGGTGGGAGAAGTATTATCAATGCAAAATGGAGAAAGAGAAAAAAAAACATCTTGTACTCCTAAAATGTAACATGGTGAGAAATGTAAAGTCGTTGAGATATAGAATCCCAACAACAATACCCCTTATGTTCAATTTCGTACCCTAGGAAGTAGCAGAATTGAACTCTGGGTTCTAATTTGGTGTATTCATGGGGTTGCAAAAGAGCAAAACAAGTGCTTTAAAAAATTTTGAACATATGATAATTAGGCGAATGTTTGTATAAACGTTCATAAGGAGAATGATTACTAATAACTGAAGAAAGAATACAATTAATGGTATAAACAGCAGTTAGAGCGGCCTCCCCTAGAAATTTTCAGGACAGGATGAGAAAATTAGAAAAGTTTTAACAACATTTAAATTGTGTCAATGTTTCTATTCTACTCTCCTATTTTGGGGTGATGTACTTAGACACGATTTTTAAATAAGAGTGTCATTTTTAGACACAAATTGTGTAAGAGTAGAATCTTTATATTGCATAGTAGCAAATTGAATGTAAATTGATTATAATTTAGATTTATTTTTAAATAAATAAATCCAAGTATAACGAGAATATTCATCAACAAAAATAACAAAATAGCGACTATCCTCCATAATAGCAGTAGGAGCAGGACCTTATATATCAGAATCAATCAAATCAAATAGAATAGAAGGAAAAGGTAAAACATAATGTTTGGAAAGTTGACAAGATATATAATCAATCTGTTTTGATTTTATAGGACCTAAAGTCTCATTTGAAATTAAAGAAACTAATGTAGAGTGAGATAAATGCCCTAAATGAACATGCCAAAGTGAAGATATAATAGCTGTAGATTGCAGTGATGTTTGATAATGGAAAATGAAATAAAGTGAGTACAAACAAACGACCAATTTTACGCTTTGTCCCAAAAATCTTGTCAGTCTATGAATCCTGCAAAAAACAACCATGACTCAAAAGAAAACATTAATACTAAGTTCACACAATTGGCCAATAGATAAAAGATTTAAGAAAACTTGTGGCACATGAAAAATATCAAGGACAATGGAGCCAATGTGTCAAACATGCATTGTAGAATTATCAGTTGTATTAACAATAAGGGAATTGATGGGATGTGTTTTGGTAGTAAAAATAAAAGAATTTGATGTCATGTGATTGCAATATGTAGAATTCAAGTACTATTTAGATGTTGTACCGAAACTAATAGAGGAACCAAGAGAGATACTAGAAGTAGAGAGAGATAGTGTTTGTGACTGAAATTGTAATTGATTCAAAAAAATTTGAATATCTTTCAAAAAAATTTTTGGTGAATTAGACTCAAAGGATTTATTCGTTGTGGCAGTTGCAGAAGAAGGGGTAGGTTGTGGGGAATATGCAAGACCCTAACATTGTCTGAACTAAAGAGTATGACATTCTGAAATGACATGACTCACTTTTTTGCAATAATAGCAAATTGGCTGAGAGTTTGACTATGAGCGAGAATTAGAGCGAGAACGAGAACTACCACCACTAGAAGATCCCTTTGAAGAGATTGGAGGAGGAAAGGTTGTCAGTGTGGAACTTTTACCAGAAGTGACTGGTGTAGGAGTAAGAATAACTGGTGTAGCGAGGACTAACTTTGGAGCAGAAAGAGTGCGCTCCTCTTGAAAGGTTTTTAGTCAAATTTCTTTTGCAAATAATTCCTTAATAATTGTATCGAGAATAGGTAAAGGGTTTCGGTATAAGAGAGAACTACGAATAGACTTAAACTCATCTCAAAGAGTCATAAAGAAATGCCAAACATGTTGGTGGTCATAAAAATCAACATAAATAGTGGCAACTTCAAAAGTGTGTCATGCTGGATCACACACAGATAACTGATCCAAGAGAATTTCTAACTTTAAAACATAAGAATGAATAAATTGGTCAGACTATTGTTGTGGAAGATGGAGTTGACGATATAACTGAAGTTTGTGAACATTATTTGGAAGAGAATACTAGATGCTGAAAGAATTCCACACAACTTTAGTTGTGTCAACCTTGCAAAAATATGATTTGATATTAGTGGTATAGGTATGACGAAACCAAGTTAAGATTTGAAACTTTTTAGCATCCCATTTTTCAAGCCTATCAATGAATTTAACTTCATTTTCATCATTTTACCAAGTAATTTTTTGAATTTCACTCGTTACAATTCGCCATAGAAGTATGCCTTTAAAAAAATTACACATCTCTTGGGATCACGTATTATAATTAGACCCGTCAAAAATTATTGTAATGGGTTTGGAAATCAATTCAACAGTTTCCATAATAAAGAATAAAAAGTTGACCACGACAACCAAAACACTAATATGAATAAAAAAAATGAACAAAACGGACTAACTAAGATTGGCGAATAGAACTAAGATTAGTGAACAATAGATCGGCGAACAATATATCTGGAGCACTATTGACGACAAATTCCAAGAACGGCAAACAACACCGTCGTCAACCAAAAAAAACTGTCGAACGGCGAGGACTTGATCTGAAAAAACAACCACTGAACAAATCCAAATAGTAATGACCGTTGGGGAGCTGCAATGAACGCGAACGATCACCGCAGCAGAAGGGGAAATGAACTAGTCAACGATCTGAATCAATGAACGACAAACAAGATCACTGAAAAAGGAAGATTTGTAAACAATGATATGTTGAATATATGCAATAATTTTTCTTTTTTTTTTCTACAACAGAGTACCTTAATTTTATTCATCCAAACTTGCCTCGTATAAAAAATATATTTATGATAGTGTTCTACCTATGTAATTACACAGATATTGTTATTGTTGAAAAAAATATAATTATAATTTAAAATTTTAAAATTATAATTTATTATTTATCATTAAAAGTATTATTATTTTATGTTAGATTTAAATAATATAAATAATAATAATTTTCATAGGATTCATATTAGAAATTTATTTTTTTTTAAATAATATGATAAAAATTTAGATAGATAAGATAAGAATGTTAAACTTGGATAAAATTATTGATTTCAAATTTGATCAAAAGTCTAACGCAATATGAATGATTTCAAAAATATAATTGTTAACATTTGAAATAAAGAACGTGTACTGAATTCAATAGGAAGAATAGCAAGATTGTAGACAAATATCAATATTATAAATTAATTAATTATAGATGTCATATAAATATATATACTGTGTATTAATATTATTTTCTTACGTTTATACACACACACGTGTGTGTGTTAACATTGTTTTTTAATATATGCAATACACGTCTCGCTTGATCATGTTAATGTTAAAAATTAAATTATTACCATAGTTAAAGGTATTGTAAAGTAATTATTTTTATTTGTCATTGTAAGAGAAAAGTAAAATAATTTTAATAAACAAATAATAATTTTTAAGAGCAAAACAATAATAATTATATTATATAGAGAAGTTAAACAAATGAAATACAATACCTTTAAAAATTTAGGATATAATAATAAATTGTTCATTTCTACTATAGTCAATTAAGAGAATTGCCCGTGGGGCCACAAAGGCCGTTTCTCTCAAAGTTTTACTGTTCTTGCGGGCGATTTGAACGTGCGATGAGGGTGCGAAACTTGTATTGTTCATGAACAGTACAATTTTCAAATTTTTAACGTTCATGAATAGTATTTACTGTTCATGATTGGTACACACACACACACATATATATATTTTGGTGGTCGGTGATCGTCGGTGCTGTTCCTTGTATGGAAGCTTGAGCTGTGCCGTTTCACGGATGACTGTTGCTGAAGTTGAAGTAGGTGAGGGTCTTGGGGTTCGTGAGGGTATTTGTGACATTTCTTTACGGAGAAGTTGTGGTCCTTAGTATAGGAGCGCTGGCTCCCATACTGAAAGCTTCTAAAGTCTTAACTTGGGTGGAGCTACTATGAGTTGCAACGCAGCATAAATACACCCGGATATGAGGGATTGATCAACGCAGCACCGCACTACACGGAGGGTTGCGATTCGTTTATCCTGTTCGAGTTCCGGAGAGCTGTGTAGGTTGAGGCCGACAAACTAGGGTTAGATTTCTTTTGGTCTTTTAGTTAGGTAGTAGCTAGGAGGCGTCGGTTTCACTGCGTAGGGTTCTGTCGGTCCCGTTCTGACGGGGAAATGTCTTAACCAACCTTTACTAGGTTAGGTTAGTTGGGTTAGGACCTGTCTGTCCTAGTAATGGACCACCTTTGTATTGTATTAACTAGGAATTTCCCACTTAATATAATCTGCTCCTTTTTTGAGAAAAAAAAAACTATAGTCAATTAAATTTTTTTTTATCTCATATACAACACAATATTTTCATTCTTAAACACCTATAACACAATAATTTTAAAAGAAAACATCAATAATTCAAACTCAAAGATGGAGAGATCAATATTGATCTATATAAAACATAGACAAAGATAGCGTCTACTAGAAGTCATGGGCAATAATAAATGGAGGAGAGAGAAGAATAGGAGAAACTTGAAGCTAAGATAAATGAAAATTTCAATAGTTGATAATTTAAAAATTAGGCTAAGATGATCAATAAAAAAAATACTATCACAACAATTTTCACACCTATAGTTTTAGATAAAGATAAAATCATATTAAATTGAAAAGATATGAATAGAATCATATTAAATTAAAAATAAATAATTACCTTATTCAAATTTAGTTGCAAATCATTAATATTCAAATTACATATATACATGTTTTAGGTAAATTATTAGAATTAAAATGATAAATGTGGTAGTATTATAATAATATAATTAGTATACGTGTCAAAATTATATTAAAATTATATATATATATATATATATATATATATGTGTGTGTGTGTGTGTGTGTGTGTGTGTGTGTGTGTGTGTGTGTGTGTGTGTGTGTGTGAGATAGATTTGCTATTTTAGTAATACTTGATATTTAGTTACTCTTTGGCTAAAAGCTGCTGAAAAGAAAGTATTCGAGTTCATCCGCGAATATTCGGTGTTGAGAATCTTATCCTTTAGCCATGTTAAATTAAATTAAATTAAAAAAAGTGAGATGATCATTTTGTAGCTTCAACTTTGATAATTAATTCGAGAGGACCAACTAAGACTCAAAAAGTATTTCTCTCTATAAGTCAACATTGATGATTTCCTCCTCTTCTTTCTGTTTTTTTATTTTCCTTCCTTAACAATATTATCCCTTTCTTGAAGGCTAATATGCACGACAACATAATGAAAATGCTAGCAACTCGTAAAAGGTATGATGATTATCTTCATTTTTATACCTTCAAAGTCAAATTCAGAAGTCTCAACTTTGCATCGAATTCAGCAAAATGAATAGGAGTATGTCAATAAAGAAAAAAGACATTGGTGTTTCTTAAACAACATTAATTCATAATTAAGAAAATCACATGTTTTGTCAACCAATTCCTATTAGAGGAGTTGACAAAAAAACGAATCCCCTCTTCCAAAATTTGAAGCCTGATATGTGCAAGGGATAATTAGGAATTTTTTTTATTTTTAAAGAAGTTCTAATCTTTTGTCAATTAATGAGCAACTAAAACTTGACATTTTCTGTTCTACTTATTAATAACAGAAACTTTAATCTCAAGTTAACATTTGAAAATAAAGCAAAAGGATAAGATCTGCAATCTATTACATATCACCTTGAAATAAAATAGAACAAGTTAAATCAAAACAAATTAATTAAAATCTTAAAAGCAGAGATGGCTAGAAATTGTCAAATATGCTAATCACTCACTTCTAGACCGAGAAAAGAGAGGAGGTGAGAGGAGGATAGAGGGAACATAAGCAAAGAATGTTTGGCAAAGAAAGCAATAGAGGAGGAGGGTGGAGTGGCCACTGAAGTGCAAAAGGGTTGGCTAAAATCAAATTTGTTGGATTATTTGATTAGAGAATAATCACTTAGAATTTTTTTCCTAATCATATTCGAAACCGAAGATGTATTCATGGTTTAGAAGTTGGGATGGAAAAATTGGAAAAAAAAAAAAGGGTTGAAAAAAACAGAAAAAGGTGTACAATTGCCACAACGAAATTTAAAAAGGTACATAATTGCCACAACGAAATTTAATTAGCATTAGTAATGGTGAGTACTATGTTCTTGATTCTCCTTGACTAAATTTTACCTTTTAGCAATAAAATTTTCACTTTCACAATATGCTCAAATTGTGTTGTGCCAAAAAATATGTAACTTTTACGATCCTAATGTATTTAACCAAAGGCAGAAAATTGTGTATATATATATATCTTATCTTCTTCTTAAAGTGGAATAAATGGCGAAGTCCACTACATTGATTTTGATATTCTCAACACTCATAGCATATCCGTACAAAGGCAACTATCAGTTTTTTCCAAGCTGTCCTCATTTGATAAATTCTGACAACATGAAAAGAACTAAGAAAAGGGATCATGCATTTGGGTCTTCCTCAGGATTCATAAAAAAGTGACTTTAGAAAGCTTAGCGTGTCAACTTTCTAGAAGCTAAAAATGTCAAATGTGAGTTGACCCTTCCATTTTGGCCTTCGAACTAGTGCCCCAAAGAATCTTTCAATCCACATAAAGTCACAAAATTGGGCGATGGGAGTGATGAATATGCACTATTATTGGTCTTCAATTTATACTCTTATTGGTCTCCAGGAAAATGAGATCCCAAAGTGATTATAATGACACGGTTATTATATGATCTCTAAAAGATACTAATGTTTTGGACAAACTATATCTACATTCTTAGATATTTGTGTTTATTACTAGTCAAATTCAATGGTTTAAAGAAATTAACAATATCCCTTTTAATTAGTGACACTTAAAATTAACTAACAAAATAACTAAAATGACAAAAAAAATCTAGATAAATAACATATAACTCCCAAGATTTGTCTTGATTACAAAATGTCTCTTAAAGTTTCAAAATTTTATTAAAATAAAATTCAATAACTTCTATTTCTTATTTTTATATATATATATTTTTCTTTTTTCCCCTAAAGAATCAATTCATACATTTATTTTATATCATAAACCAAAAAACTAAAAGAGTAATAAAAATAATTATGATCATATCAATATGCACCTTTGGAATCTTTAAAATCCAAATAACGAAATTGATAAAAATATGTTTTTTAAACTATATTCCTATTTCATTATCACCAAATTCGAAAAATTTATTTTATAATCTTGTTACTGATCCTTTACTATTTATTTACCACTAATATATCCTTAGATGATTAAAAGTGATTGCTTTACTACTTTTATATCTTTGTAAAGTATTTGATGGGAATTCAGGAGTTGTTCAACTTACTTGCGAAGTATTCAATTCGCCATGACATATCACGGGACTCGATGACGAGAGTTAGGTTTCTAAATGACTTCAAGAAATCTTAAATGATTTAATTCATAACCTCTAAACCCATCAAGCATGCAACCCAAAACGTGAATAGTATCGTAAATAGTGTATGAACAGTATCGTGAATAGTATTTGATGAATAGTGCCGTGAATAGCTCGTGAACAGTCCCATGAATAGTAAATAAGCCAAGTTGTTTATTTAATTTTGTAGCATCATTTTTAGGTAATTATGGCCAAATTTTGTAGCATTATTTTTAGGTAATTATAGCCGAAATTTTTCTTTAATTTTAATTGCCAAATTTTGTAAACTTGAATGAAGCCTTAAAGGGCCAAACCTCCAAGTCCAATTGGCATTAGTGTTTTTGTTTCCTTTTTATTTTCAAGGCTGCCTGCTTTTAATTTTTAAAAGACTTGGCCCCTCCTTAGAATTAGAGTAGGATTCAAGTTTTAGTTGTTACATTTTTAAGACATTATTGTATTATATTTAAAGGCCATTCGGCCATGAGAATCAATAGAAAAGTTGAGAATTATTTTTGTGACATTACGGTCCTTGAGAGTTTGAGTGAATTGATCTTTTTGTTCATTCAAAAAACAATGGACTTATTAAATTTGACCAGTTTGTGGTGCTTTTAAATCTTATCAATATAGTAGAACCCTATATTGTGGCGACGTTTCATCTATTGGTCTAAATTCTACCAGTTTTGAAAGTTTCTTAAGTTAAATCTTGGTTTATGTACATTTGTTGTGTATTGCTGGCTCTTTATAGCCGTGAGGTGCACATCAATATTAAAAATAATTATTTGTTTAAATCTCTTATGTTTCATTTTGGTAATTAAAATTTAATTTAATGGTTGTAAAGTTAAGAATTGTATTTATTCAATTGAAAAGAAATTGTTTGAAAGTAAAGAAAAAAGGGAGGCATAATATTTGATCACAAAATTTAGACTCTAGATATATTTTAGTAATTTGTTAAAAATTTACAGAATTTTTTGGGGAGAGGTTATTTTAATTGCCAATTATATTATGAATAGAGTTCCTAGAAAAAAAAATAAATATTACTTTCTATGAACTATGGGAAAAAAAAATGTAACTTAATTTAAATTATTTCTGTGTTTGGGATTGTTTAGCATATGTTAGATTAGTTGATTCTAAATGCCTAAATTTGACATAAGAGCTAAAAAATATGCATTTGTTGGATATGCTTTAATTAGCAAAGCTTATAGGATTTATTATTATTATTATTTGAAAAACAATGTACTTATAGAAATCTCCTGCTACAATTTTTAATGAAAATAAAATTCCCTCTAATTTGAAAAACAATGGGGGGTATTGTGCATAAATATATAGAGGTTGCTAATCAACATAATTTACCTCATAGTGAAAAAAAAATTGGAACTATGTAAAAGTAAAAGAGCCTATGTAGAAAAAGATTTTGGACTTGATTATTTAGTTTATAATATAAAATCCAATACTATAAATTCAGAAGAAGTTTTAGGGAAAAAGCCATGAATGATGAAATGGATTCTTTGAGAGCAAATAAAACTAGAAGTTATTAGATTTACCATATGGTTGTAAAACTATTGGTTGCAAATACGTACTTCAAAAAAAATTAAAATCAAATGGTTCAATAGATACATATAAAGTTAGACTTGTGGTTAAATGTATAAAAAAAAAAGAAGAAGAAGGTCTAGACTTTTTTTATACTTATTCACTGGCAACTAATATATATATATATATGTATGTATGTATGTATGTATGTATGTATGTATGTATGTATGTATATATGTTTGCTTATTGTTATTGCTATAGTTCATGGTTTAATAATTCATCAAATAAATGTTAAAACTATTTTTTTAAATGAAGAATTAGAAGAGAAAATTTTTATTTATCAAATTTAAGGTTTTATACAACTTGGACATGAAAATAAACTTTGTAAATTAAGTAAATAATTGTATGGTTCAAAACAGGTACCTAAATAATGGCATGAATGCATAAATCCTTGAGTAAAAGCTACCACCGCCGGTTGACCAAAATGAATGCATAATTTTAAATAATTTTAGAATAAATGAAAGTGATAAATGTATATATTACAAAAGATTTGATCATGTCCATGTGATTGAATGTTTATATGTTAATGATCTCCTTATTTTTGGAAGTAAGTTAGATGTTATTAACAGAACAAAAAATTTGTTTAAAAAAATTTTTATATGAAAGATTTAGAGCATGCAAATATGATACTTGGCATTAAAAATATAAATAGATGAATTATTCTAGATCAATTACATTATATTAAAAAATACTTAAGAAAGATAATTATTATGGTTATATTTCTGCGTATACACCGTTTGATGTAAGTTTAAAATTATATCCTACAGAGAATAATGCATTTGTGTTCAATCAAAATAAATATGCAAGTATAATTGCAAGTTTAAAATATGCTACTGATTGTGCTAGACTTGATATTGCCTTTTGCTGTAAATGTTTTGAATATATTTATTAGTAAACCAAGTTATGATCATTGGAATGCTATGAGTCATGTTATGAAATATTTTAAATGAACTATAAATTATGGTTCGTTTTATAAAAAATAGTCTACTGTTATAGAAAGATATAGTGATGCTAATCGGAATTCTCAATCTGGTAATTCCTTTTCTACTATTGTTTATATATTTTTTTTGAATGATGTAACTAAGTTGGAGATTTTAAATAACATATTGTTGCTCATACGATGGAGTCTGAGCTTATTGCATTCACTTTTGCTAGTGAAGAAACTAACTCATTAAGAGATATATTATTTTTAATGTTAATATGGGATAAACCAAAACTACATACAGTTGTACATTGTGATTGTACATTTACAATTGGTAGAGTATATAAGTCTTATAATGGAAAGTCAAGAACTGTGAGAAGAAAACATAGTACTATGAGATCATATTTATTTGATGGTACCATTAATATAAATCATTTAAAATCAAATGAGAATCTTGTTGATCCACTAACTAAATCTCTAGTTAGAGATCAATATTCTTATTACATTGAGGAGAATGAGACTAGAAGCTAAAAATTTATAAATTGAAATCAGTTTTGAGAATACTTTGCTTAGGGATTGGAGATCCCAAGAACTAAGATAAAGAAAAACAAATTTTGGTGTGATTTGGGAGAAAAGTATGTTATAAAAATATTATAGTCCCTTCCTATAGTGAGAAACATACATGGATCTCATGATGGATTTAAAAGTTGAGATTTTTAAAAAATCTCTTAATGAGTTATGTAGCCATTATTGATGGAACGTCTTGAGAGCATCATTGATAAACTCATGTATGTAAATGTGGAATTGAATCTGCTTCTTATAAGAATGAGGCTATTTTTTAAACCATTCATGAATTTGGGATAGAATACAATGTCAAAAATGTGCTAGCTTAAAAAACTATAATTATACCTAAAATATCATATGTCTGACATAATCCTACATCCCTAAAATCAGTTTTAGTTTCAAGATTTAATCCACTTTGTCTCTTGTATGAGGATTATGAAAACACTAATGAAAATTGAAGGCATTTTATGATGCATGATATTCTAACTTAGTCCAAATAATATTTTATGTACTACATTTTATTAAAATAAGTTGGGGAATGCTGGTATATTTAATAAAAACAATTACTATATTAACTATTTGGGGTTACATATTGACTACATTAGAATTTTGAATGTTAAACTTTGATTATTATAATGTCTTAATAGCACTAGTTGTAAACTTTAAAATTTTGAAATTTCATATAAATGCATGAGCTACATTTTCATCATTATTGCATAAGTTACAAATCTTTATTAATTTTTTAACCATTATTATGTAAAATTGTAAGGGGAAGAGATAGAGAAACTTCTTTCATTTCTTTCTCTTAGAATTTTTTTAAAAATATTTTTTGGGAATAAGTGAATTCTTGGAGAGATTTCTTCTTCTTTTCATTATGTAGGTTTATAGAAAATGTACAACTATAGAACTGGGTTATTGTATCTTTGAGTTGGCACGCTATTCACCTATTGCATTGGAATTTTTTTTATCACTTGTAGAGGTGTGAATTGTCTTAAAGCAAATGATTACGCGCCTCAACCCAATCGGAGTTCTTGTTACTGTTTTCTTGTTTGTGGTTCAACTTTTGAGATTTTGAAATTTAGTTACTCTCTCCAACACAATGATCTTATAGTACCTTTACCACATGACCTAAGGAACTAATACATTAGCATATGACTCATGTTTCATTGACAAATGAGTTTTGCCTTCAAAAATTTTAAGCAAATTATCAAGCCTTAATAAAATCTATAGATAATATAAAAAGTGCTTATGCTTTTCTAACAAATGAGAGAAATAGTAAGTCACTTCTTTGTTGTTACAATTAATGGAGAAAAAAAAATGATGAGTACACAGCTATGCCTATGTATCTTTTGGAAACTTCCCTCTAATCAAGATAATAACTTCAGGGGCATCATTTTCTATATCTTGTTGTTATTCAGGAATTTGCTTGTCTAAACTTGAGGCATTAAAACATTGATGCATCTCTATCTTCTTAAAGGTAGGATTGTACGCTATGGAATGCTCTCAAAGTTATGACAATCTTTCACTAGAAGTTGTTCAAGGCAGGGGAATGGCTTATTAGGGATAGTCTATTATTTAATATTCAATTCCTATAGTTTCAAATTCTTGAGGTTGAAGAATTCCTCAACTACTATATCCTGTCTTTTTCTTGAAAAAACCTTT
The DNA here is from genome assembly GCA_020080225.1 of Gynochthodes officinalis. NCBI lineage: Eukaryota > Viridiplantae > Streptophyta > Magnoliopsida > Gentianales > Rubiaceae > Gynochthodes > Gynochthodes officinalis. The sequence goes on from CM034619.1 coordinate 20,451,624, forward strand.
CCTAGTGCTTTGGGAATCTCAAGCTTAGGCACTTGTCCAATTATTGATGTTGCTTTATATGGTTGGCAAAATCCTCCAAGTGTAAATCTTCTAAGACTACTAGGAAAATTAAAAGTGAAAAACTCATCAAGCTCATGATAGAAATCATTTGCCCATGACTAGTCATGCAGTTCAAGTTTGGAAAACTGTATAGCTTGTAGTCAAACTGTTATATTAAGGTTCATAGGTAGATGCATTTATTTCACATTAGTTTTAGAGAGGTATAAAATATTTAATAAATAGAATGGGTTAAAAACCAACTGTCTTAAATTCCTAACTACAAATGAGGGTTTAAGTTACTTATTAGTAGCTACTATAAATTTTTTGTGTGTTTTCTCCCTGTAGCAAATTCTTAACAAGTGGTATTAGAACCCACCATTGGGTAACTTGGACTGCTGGCTAGTAGTTAGTAGGTATGCTTGATATATGCATAAATTATTTAGTGTTATAGACTAGGATAGCTCAAATTTCCCCTTTTGTGAATAAGAGATGGATGTGCAAATGAGTATTAGTGCCAAGCCAAATGAGTCTAGAGGTTAAAAAGTACTTAGATAGAATTTGGATATAATGAGTTGACTACCCATGAAGAGAGAGATTATTGAGATTCATGGGGGTAAATACACCTATCTCACATCAATTTTAGAGAGTTATAAAACATTAACCAATAATATGGGTTTAAAATCTGTTGATTTAAACTTTTATATCCAAGTTGGGTTAGTAAGTGGCTATTTTGGGCTCCTTTTATATTTTCTCCCCATGACAAATTCTTAAAAGAAGGGGTTTAACCCAAGTATTTATAGTTTTAAAAAGGCTAAAATTCATGATCGAAAAGAAGAATAATCAAGTAGAATTTCTAATGCAATTTTCAAAAAGGTCTTGGTTTACATAGTTTTGATCAAATCAATGACTGGATAGTCAAACATAGTCTAATTAAGTTAAAATTTTTACAGATTATGAAGGACTTTCTATTCTATGTTTGAAATTGGATTTCAACGATTCTACATTGATATATAAATTTCGTAAAATTGCTGCAATTTTGATAAAATTTTTCACAATTTGTTCATTTTTTAATTTAGTTATTTTGTTGACTGTTTGAGGTTATATCTCACTTCAATGATGCAAAAAATTGTACCTAACTTTTTCTTGATTAATAGTGGAGTTTTGGTGTCAGATTTAAGGATCCCATAGTTTTTCCCCTTCATATTAGGGAGGTTTTTCATATAAAAAATTTTTGTGTTTCTTTTGTGCTTGCTTTTTTGGTGTTTCATGATTTTATCTATGCTTTTTATTGTTTTTATTACTACTAATGTGTTCTAAGAAAATAGAGATTCGTAGCTTCTTGTGATTGTGTTCAATTGATTTGAATCAGACATATTCTAATATAGACCAATATCAAAACATTTTTAATTTGTTAGAGTTATGGAAGTTAATACAAGTAAGATAATATATTCAAATGATTTAAATTATCAAAAATGGATGGGCAAAATGAAAGGGCTATTATTTGTGTAAAATATGCACTTGCTTGTACTTGATAATTAGAAGCATATTTTCAACATGAACAGGTGTATGGTCATATCAAATAGTGGAATAAATATTATGTTTTTATTCTTGTTACAAATGAGAAAGATAACAAAATATAGTGGAATAAAATAGAACATTGATATGCTTTTGAGACTAGGAACAAGAAGTTGTCTAATGTAGTTGAAGTAAAAAAATATATTGCTCATTCATTAGAATGGAAGGTTCCTCAACATAGTCGGGAGGGAGAGATTTGTTGAGTTTTTGGGCTCCTAACTTATATAGAAAAAATCCAAGGGTATTATTTAGCTATCATAGTATTTAATTCTAGTAATTATAGTTTTCAAAATGTTGAAATTCATGATTGAAGAAAAAAAAAATCGCGAAAAATTTATGCTACAATTTGTAGCAAGGTTCTAGTGTAGGAGTTTTGATCAAGTCAATGATTGGATGGACAAACATGGTCCGATTAGGTTGAAATTTTTACAAATGGTAAAGAACAATTTATTCTATATTTTCTATGGTGAATATTAGATTTCAATGGTGTTATATATAAATATATATATATATATATATATATATATATATATATATATATATATATATATATTTTGCATCATTATTGCAATATTGGTGAAGTTTTTCACATTTTTTAACTTCTAGATTTGGCTGTTTTATTGATTGTTTGAATCCATATCCCACTTGTATGGTTACTGAAAATATATTTGATTGATTTATAGTAGAGTTCTGGTTGTGGGTTTAAGGGTCTCGTAGTTTTTTTTCTTTGTATTAGAGAGGTTTTTCATATAATAAATCTATATATTTCTTTTGTGTTTTTCTTTTTAGTACTTTGTGATTTGATTTATTTTCACTTATTTATTATTTTGAATACTCCTAATATATTTTAACAAATTGAAAGAATTTTAATGTCTTGTTATGATTGTGTTCCATTAATTTGAATCCTGAATCTACCAACACGTGTTTGGGCAAAATAGCATTTGAACTTCCAATGTCTTGGCAACCTTATCAAAACACCTCTATTAGTATTCTTGACATAAGTTGGTGTCGAAAAATTCTCCTTGTACTCTAATTGATTGTACTCATGGTAGTCAACATTCTTAATACATAGGGAAGGAAAATGTACATGCATTAAGCTTTTCATCTACCAAAATGTTTTTGGCAAATAAGCATAACCACTTGATTTTTTCACAATCAAGTTTTTTAGGATCCCTAGGTTGGCAATGGATAATAAAGTTCGTTATTGACAAAAAATATTGCCATATCAAATAGGAAGTTTAAAGTTGTTAAAGAAGGTACTAGCATAAGACTGCGATCCTTGTTTACCGCATTTGACAGTTAATTAGTGGATGAATGGAGCTTTAGGATTTGAATCAATGAACTGGTTTCATTCGGTGTCAATGCATAGAAGATATTTTTGATACTTTTTGGAAATCAAGGAAGAATGAGAAACATAAGAATCATGCACCCATTATAGAAACTTTTCTTTTTGAATTTTTGCCAAGCATAGATCACACACTAGATCATGAGCATGACACACCTTTATTATGCCCATGGAACTTCTCTTTTAGAGATAATTACTAGCCTTTGACTAATTAGATCAATCAAGTAATTCTCAGCCACTTTATGTAAGGTCTTATTAATCATGTAGTATAAGATTTACCAACTTTCGGATTCTAACAACTCTATGCTTTGGAAATGCTTCGAAATAGATGAAGCAGGATTTTAAAGAATCTGGTAAATGCTTGTAGCTCAGTTCAACCATCTCCATGCACCCTTCTATGGCAATTTGTGAACTTGTACTTGGCTTCAATTTGCTCTTACCAATCTATGTTCATGCTTGGTTTTGCTAGGACACCTGCAATCGAAACCACTACTAGAGGCAAACCTTTATAGTCTTTAGCAATATTTTTGCCTATTTTTGATAGTTCACAAGGGAATTGATTTTTATGAAATATCTTCTTTTGTAATAACTCCCAACTTTCTTCATTAGAAAGTGGATGAAAAAGATGAGGATTGCAATTAAGCTTTATTTGAAACCAAATTATGAATTTAACTAGTAAACATAATTTTGCTTCCTTTGTTGTCATCTGGAAATTACTATCTTAAGCCATCTCAGGCTCCAATATCCTAAATCATCCATAATAGTGATGTAATTTTTATTAGGGCCATTCAAATATCATGATCCAATTCGATCTGATCGGAATTGTGTAGATTGCAATTCGAAACTGATATGTATTGTTCAAATTGGATTGAATTGGATAAAATCGTATCATTTTTTATCTAATTTGATCCGATTTTTTCCCTTTAATCTAAATAAAATCATGAGTATATGTTTAAAATATGTGTTTTGTTAACTTAATTTCTTTTGTCACAAAATTGACTAATCTTAATTAAAAACTTATTTGAATCATTAAAAACTATAATAATTCTCATTTTATAACCAATGTTAGTCATTTTTTTTAAAAAAAAATTATATATTTTTTTTCTTAATTTGGATAGGATCGGATCATATCTATTTTGAAATATAAAGTTGATATGATTTGATTCTGATCCGATCTTTAATTTTAGATTAAATCATATCAAATTGGTCAGAAAGATCCGATCCATAGATCACGATGACCAACTCTACTTTCTGATAGTTTTATATCCTAAAACCAATTAATTTTAGAATTATAATTTATTTTTATAGCCAATGTGTTAAGCAACCTAATAAGTCACACATAACACAGTGAATCAAGCTTTGGCCAATTATTTTCTCAAAATTAAAGTATTCAATACTTTATATAAGTAGCTAAATATATGAGCGAAAATAAAGAAAAAGAGAAAAAAAAGCATAATAGATATTCACTTTCAAACACCATCCCATGTGATTAATTTTAAAGCTTCAAACTTCAAACTTCAAACCCATTGAACTTAAAAGTTAAACATAAAGAATAAATATAATTGAAAACAGAAAGAATAAATAATAAATACGAAGAGGACTTGCCAGTAATAAATACGGAGAGAAATTGCCTCGGCCCTCGGGTCCGATTCCCATCTTTCCCCCCCCCCCCCCCCCCCCCCCCCCAAACCCAATTTTCAAATCTCCCCCCGCCCTCTCTTCTTCCTAACGGTTACTTCTCTCTCTTTCGTTTTATTCATTCTCTCTGGACTTTTCCTCTTCCTCTCTCTGGCTCTCTCTGTCACGCACACTCACTCATCATACCTCTCTCTCACTCTGAATAATTTCACAGAGTGTGTGCGTGTTTTTTTTCCTTTTAATTTTTCTTTTTGAATTTTTGAAGAAAAAAATGAAGCGCACTTTATGCAACCAAGAAATACAATCTTGAAGGAAACTCACAATGAATCATCGTCGTCCCAGTAAATAGAGAATTCCAGGAGTCATGAATGGTAATAACATTGACCAGAAAAATAAATCAAGTGGTTCTAAGGAGAACGCTCCACCGCTGCCGTTGGATGTGAATCAAGCTCCGACCAATTATTTCTCTTTTGTGGATCCAAGGAAACCGTGCCGTCACCTGTGACGACGGCCAAGATTAAATATCCGCTTCCTCCGAGGCTGCCGCTTAAGAGGAAGCTAAGCATGGAGTTGTCCGGATCTGAGAAAGTGCCCAATTCTGCCGCTGGCTCTTTCGCTGACTCTGGAGTTAAAGTATGTTTTTTTTTAATTATTTATTATTTATTATTTTATCTTCTTTCAATCTTTATGTACTATTTAATCAGAATTTCGAAGTTAATACTTATAAGCTCTTTGTTGTAGTTTCTTCTTTAGTTTTAAGTAAACCCTAATTGAACTTTTTTGTGTTTAATTATTTTACGTAGTGGTATATAAAATTTATTCTTGATTTTCGACAAAATGTGAATGGGAACCCTAAAATTGATTACTTTTAAATATGTACTTGTGGTTCTGATTAACTTCTGCTTCTAACAGGGGAAACAAACTCTAAATGTTGATGGAATTTTCTTTTTTTTTTTTGTTTTTTGTCTCTCCTTTACGTTATGATATTGCATCAGTTTATATTTCTTTTTGGTTCTTTAATTGGTTGGTTGTTGTTTGACTAATGGTAAAATGTGGAAAATATAAAAAAGGGCGGGAAAGTTCTGCACTCAGTTTCAGTACTTGATTCAACAAGGATTGGAACTTGTAATGCAACCGTTACACTCATTTCTCATTGACATAAGCTAGGTTTAAGTTAGTGAATAGATTTAATGTGGACTGAATACTGAATTGGGATAGGGAAAATTTAGTTTACTCATTTTGATATCATAGGATGAGTTTCAAAGTGATTTCACTTGTTTATGGTGGACCAGGTGGGAGATACTCTGTGGGAAGAGAAAGTTCAAACTAGTTCATTGGAAAAAACTTGATAAACCAAATAGCGAGGATAAACCTCCAAAATCTAGTGAATGAATGCAAGCTTATAACTCACCTTTTTCTGAGGTTAAGTTCGTTTGTGTTGTTTCCATGTTGCAAAAATGTGGTTAAGAAGCCCAGAATCCAAATAGAGTAGATGATTTTTTAGTGGTTTTTGGTTTTGTTGTACTTGTTTGCTTGATTGTTTTTTGATTGGCAGAATAACAAGACTGTTTGAAATCAGTCAGCAATACTTGTTTACTTTTTTTGTTTGTTCTTTGCAACCCCAATTTTCTACTTATTAAAGATAATTTGAGCTTCTTGTTATATATTTGGTTGTGGAGAGAAATATAGGAAGTATATTTGATGGCTTTGGCCAAGTTATTTAGAAGTCAGCAAGAGAAAAGGAACAAAAAAAAGTAGCTATTGAAATGATTCATTGGAAATGCTTATTGTATTGTTAGGTGAATTGTTGTCACAAAGTGCTTTATTTAGAATGATATTTGAAATGCTTGAATACTTTCCGCTGCTCCAGTTTTATTCTTTCTTGTGTTGTTATATAAACTAGGTTATAGTGCAAATGAGGCCATTGAACCGGGACAAGGAAGATCTCTAATGATTCTTTGTCGATAGCAGGACAGACCTTCACATTTGACTATTGCTGATTTCAAGTAAAGATAGGCAAGATTTTTAGTTTATATATGCTTTTAGTTGGCAAAAATTCTCATTTTTCACATGACAAAATTAGAAAAAGACTTCTAATTTTCCTATGAATGTCCATAGTTCACATTGACATTTTGGAGCTGGTTGGAGCTCCTCTTGTAGAGAATTGCCTTGCTGGATTTAATAGTTCTGTATTTGCCTATGGGCAAGTGTTCTTAGTAATTCATGTTGTCCTTCATTGCTCACATTAGATTATCTGTTTTAGGTTGTAATATTTGCACTCACAATAGATGGAAGTCAATGACGTCTTGTTCTCTTCTTTTTGATGTGTTTTGCTGTGATTTCCTAAGTATTGATTACAAGAACTGCATCTGAGTTGGATGGACAGGTACTGAAAAGACTTACACAATAGACAATATGGTGGAAGAAAATTTATCAAATAATGAACAAGGCCTGACACCTCATGTTTTCTAGCACCTGTTCAAAAGAATCGCTGAGGTAAGATTCTACTGACATTGAATGCTTTGGTTCTTTTCATTACTTGCTCTATTATGTAAACTTGTTGTGGCCTTTTCTGTATTCGAAGCAAGCAAGGCATGCATACAAACAGCTCATATATCAGTGTCGATATTCTTTTCTTGAGGTTAAAGCAACCTTATCTGGTATTGGGACCTAGAGATTTACATTGAACAAATTACTGATATTTCGGAACCTAGTCAGTAAAATCTCCTGGTAAATACGACATAAACTACTATTATGTATAAAGTAGCATCTCATCTATGATTTACTGCCCATCTATTTATTTATTTCTTTAATGCATTAAACTTTTCTAATTTATACCAGCTTAGAGAAGATGTTAAAACTGGTGTTTATGTTGACAATATGATGCAGGAATATGTGTACACAATGAAAGATGTGACACAAAATTTGATTAAGGCATGCAAATGTTTAATAAGGTTTGTTCATACTTTTACAATGAAAAGAACTTTTCAATTACTAGTTGACAATCCATTCAAGTTGAAATGAGCATATGAGAATAGTAGGTTTTGTGACATTATTGTTTCTGTAACGAAAAGGCGACTTTCCTGATAGAATTTGTCTGGAAATGACTATGGACCAGCATTATTACAACAATCCCACAATTCTCTTATAGGTAGTTTGAATTACAAAATTGCTTATAGTATTATAATATGTGACTTGACTTCAGTCCTATTTTCTACCATCACCTTGGTTTTTAGAATAATAGTTAGAAGTTTAAAACAAAAAAAGAAGTTTGAGACTTATAATTTTGTTTATTTTTTTGCCACTTCTCATTCCTCATATATCCTTTTGCTTCCAATTTCTGCCAGTTTTTAATTGACCAAGGTACAAAAGGCATATTATCCTTGTGTTTTCTTTTAAAGTAAACTTTTTTTTTGTGCTATGTGTAAGTTTATTGTCCATCGGTGGTCCCGAGTGAATCAAAAGTCAGCATTGGATCAGCATTGGATGATCTACATATGAATTAGATGCCAATGAGCATATCATAGACACGATGATGCAATTATCAAGGGGCGGTTTACTATTGAATTAATAGTCCATTGTGCGAACGAGGGACGTGGGGCATAAAAAAGTGAGAGAAATCATCCCTCTCTTTTGCCCTCATGTCACCACGTGAGGCACACGGGGTATAAAAAAGGATCCTATTAACTTATTTTGTTTCAACCTAAAATAATAATCCATGGGGTTTGGTCTTACTTTACTGTAGAGAAAGAAAATAGAACTTCCATTTCCAAGTTTAACTCATGCATTAGCTCCTCCTTTCTTTTTGGGTATGAAGCAGTGTCGAACCAAAGTACTAAACAAATATTGCCTCTCCTTAAACTATCTTGTTATCGTCATTAGCCCTGTTCTCAGCATCCCTCTCTTTGTAGTTAAAGTAATGATTTTCTATAGTATGACGAGCAGTGTGTACAAGGTCCAGGAATCGATTTACCATCGTATGGCTAATAGTCGATTACTAGTGATTCCAACATTATGTAGGAGAGTTGTAACTTGCAATCTAAACTAAGCATTGTAGCATGTAGATTACTTTGTGATTCCAACATTATCTAGATTGCGTCACTTTGTGATTCCAACATTATCTAGATTACTAGTGATTCCAACATTATCTAGATTGCGACACTTTGTGTAGACCATTGTAGCATGTGTGTCATCCAAAGCATAAGAGGCATGATGATTTGGCGTTATCCTCATCCTTTTTCGATTTATCATTGGTAGTCTGTTCAAGGTTCTAAAGAATCTAAACTCAACGATGGTAACTAAACATGAGGGTTGCACTCATTAAGGGACTTAAGCCAATACCTTATAGCATGAATTGATGATAGCAATACACAACTTATGTCCGTACTCCCAAAGGCACCCCTCTATTTCAAGAGAATTTATAGCATTTCAAGCCCTAATAAGGTTTTTAGCTTTGCATCAAATTAAACCACATGCTCCATTACTTGTGCAGATCCCTGTCAGTTCTTTTGAGTTTCATTCTTGTGAATGTACTTCCCAAATACTTAACGGGTTAGTTATAACATTGCACGGGTTGGTATGCATAGAGTTTAGTATCTATCATTTAGTATCTATCGGGTTAGTAAATAATTTCATTTACTCTCCTAACTTTCATCTATCAATATCATTGTCGACCTATTGGTGCTCTTTTTAATCTCTACATATTTCATCGCTCCACTAAAAATTTCTTTTGTCCCTATTGTACTCCATCTTCATAGAATCTACCGCCTATCTAGGATTGAGCCCTAGGATTTGACCATTTGACAACGGATTTAAAAAGCTATCTACGGACATTTTAAGTTCAATTATTTGGAAAACACTTACATCCTTTGTCTTATCATGGTTATTGGCACAAAGTCAGCTAAGATTCCTCAAATACTCTCACTGCCTTTTTTTTTTTTTTTTTTTTTTTTTCTGGGAAAACAAATTTATAACCCACCTCTACGTGACATTGCTTTGTTAGATTTTAGCCCATTGCAAAAGATTTCCCCATTGTTGTCTCTCATAGGAGTTTGGTCTGTGTCTTAGTTCTAGTGTGGCTAATCATTTTCTTGGACTAGCTGCTAATCATCTCCTTCTCACTAAATAGCTAATCAAATGTATAGTAATCGTTGTTCTCCTCCCAAGGTGTCAAGGGTCATAGATTCTCCTACATTGCTTCTGCTAAGCAATTCTCTCATGTGTAGCAATTTACACGCATACAATTTACCCAAATAAGTAAGCAATACTTTTAGAGAACGAGTGATTGAAAGGCAAAATTTGGAAGTTCATAGTGGTGAAAACTCAAAGGAAAGTTCTCATATATTGTTAGAAAGAAAAATTACAAAAAACAAGCAATCTCTAATGCAAGGGTAGTGGAAAAAACCCAGCACTTAAGGTACAGTGCTATTCTCCACTCAGTATACATTGGTAAAATAATTAGAAGTGACATCTCTAAAGCAATCTTTCCTAACAAAAGGGAAATTGTAGTTATTTTACAAAAGAACCTTGACAAAAGAACGTGGTCTTCTAGTGAAAATCACAGTTTTCTAACCTATATTATATATTTACAAAGCCAGCATGGAAACTAACACTTATCTATTACATTAGTTAATTTTCCAAAGTTGTAATCTTCATCTTAGGTGGCTTGGGCGTGTTAGGGCCTACAAGGGCCTATTAGGCATGCTTGGCATTGAGATGGGTGACATTCTAGGAAGTGAGCATGGAATACATGTAATGTTAGCAAATAAGCTAAGGAGGTTGTTGATCATTACAAGCATGTTTTTGTAACGTACTTAATGTCTTGATTTTTTTTCAAAGGGCTCTTGTTAATCCAAGAGCTATTGTGGGCATTGAGGCATAGCAAGGCATCATTGCTCAATTTGTGAAAAACAACTTCCGGTAGTTGGCGTTGCTATGCAAAAAGAAGTTGAGTAAGCTCCTTTGTAGGGGTGAAATGAGAAGTTGATTTAGGCTATCCTAGAAGCGCAGAGTGTGCTAGAGATAGGGTTAAATTGTCTCAAATTGTTCGTTGGGTACACACTAAAGGTATGCTAGGTGGCACAAATTTTGTTATTTGTAGCCATCATTGTTCCTTCATTGTTTGGCACAACTGAGAAGTTTTTCCCGTGTGAGGTCCCTAGTGATGCACGAATGAAGCATGGATAACATCCTAGAACAATTGAGGCATTATTGAAAGAAGCCGCGGTAATGGCGTGATTTCTAAGGAATTACATCCCAATCATAATGTAAAGTCCTTTATTTTAACTATAGTCAAGTTGACTTGTATTAATAAAGAACCAAGTTTTACCATTATCCTTTTTGTATAAAGAACAAACTTTTGCTCTTGAGGAGAAGCTGATGGGGTTGTCTTGACAACTTCCATGCTATTCATGTTATCTCTTGCCAGTTTTCTTTATTTCACAAGCTTCTTGGCTTCAAGTTTCATAAGCACACAGTCGATTGCAACTTCCATAAATGACAAGGCCCTGGCCCTTTGGTATCCTAGTATCCTTAGTATGCTCAGTGGATTCTTGGAGTGCATTGTATGAGAAAAATAACACCTCAATGGCTTCTAGTTCCTCATCACCATTTTTCTCTGAAGTAGGTACATCTTAGCTTGGTTCTCTGCAAGCAATGCATTTAGAAGCTGCTTCTTTGGACAATCAAATGCCCTGTGGGGGCTGTTGCACATGAATCACCCCACAGAGTGTCTCAACATTGGCCGAGGGGTTAGAACTTGTTGTCCCTATATGTTGTTAGTGGAGGCTTGATCTCCTCCACCATTTTTCATACATAGCCCATTAGATTTGTTGTGAATGTCATTGGCTTTGAGTCTTTAAGTAGTTTCGACTGGAAATCCACCAAATTCTTCACCTGTACAATCGTCGAATCCAAATCCATAATTTGGGATTTTGGCAATTTTGTTCTAACCCACAATTTGATCTACTTAAAAAAGAATAGTTTATTCTTCTCAAACATATCCGTTATGCTAAGAAAGTATATTTGTAAGCTCTGCACATATTTTGGGTTTGATCCTGTCTACGTTAACCCATACAAGGTTTGATGTGCTTGATCCTCGATGTTGTAGGGGAAAAATTGTCATTTCACTCTCTGTTTCAACTCTTTATAAGTGCCAATCACCGAATGCCTTGCTTAGATCTTAGCCTTTTATGCATGCCACCACACCTAAAAGGCATCGTTAGATAGATATATGCACGTATTAGTAATCTTCTTAACCTCGTTCTCAACGTTTGTGGCATCTAAATACTGCGTCATGTAAGAGCATCCCCACTTTTGTAAGTTGCAAGCCACTGCCATGGATAGAACCTACATCTTCTCGTGAAGCTTCTCATGGTTTATTGCTTTGCCAGTACAACCATATTCTCTTCAAGTCTTGCCTCTAGAACTTGGTGATTATCATTCAGTTGTTGTGTGCTCCCTTGTTCTTGTTCAAAGTCCACACTGAGGTGTGTGAGGTCTCTTTTTGCTTGAGTCATTAAATTTTTAAGGAGAGTAGCACATTCACCATCACTAAAGAGCTTCTTGCTCAAACTATTTGATAGCCCCTTCTAGAGCTTCAATGCTTTTTTTTATTTTATTTTATGTTTTCCAACCATTTTCGAAGACTACTAGCACTTTTGGACCACGGGTCGGTTTGGACCTGAAATCGACCACGGGCCGGTTTGGACCTGAAATCGACCTAGAACCAGACCGGTCAAACTCAGAATCAGCTCATTGACCGAGCCCACAGTTTGGAACCCAAATTGGCCCAAATCGAAAATATTACAAAATTCTCTCATTTTGCCTTTGCTTAGATTTGAATTGTGGACCAAACATAAACCAACCAAAGTCTTAACCTAAATGGTTATATATATATATACAGTTTGAAAAGAAGAAAAAAAATAAAAGTACAGCAAAGAGCCGTTGGCTAACGGCTCAATGCTCATGATTTTAAACTTTAAAGAGCCATTAGGCTCCTTTTGATTTTAGTTCATTAAGGATTTGTTTGGAGTGTAATGTATTTGGAAAAAGTTGTATTAGAATGTGTGAAAATTTTAGTGGGTATTTTTTTTTTATAGAAAAAGTATTTTGGAGGGAAAAATAAGAGGGAATTTTTTTATGTAGGAAAATTTGAGTAGGAAAATTTGTTTGGATATACTAAGGCTCAGGCTCTAGTAAAAGAATTTATTTTTTTAATATCTACATTATCATTTAAACATAAATATTCATAATAAGCTTGCAAACAATCATATAAACCATCAATTTTACAATGTGGATAAAAAAAGATAAGCAATTAAATAAATAGATGGAATATCTCTATAATAGTTTAGCCATTTTAATTCCATTAATTTAATAGTATTTTCTAGTAAAATGTCTTTTTTAGTTTCTTCTAAAATTACCGAAATATTAATACATTCTTGCATAAATAAATGAGTAGTAGGATAATAAACAAATGATTCCAATGTTGTGGATATAAAGTAGGATAATAAACATCAGACAATGTATAAGCAGCATCATTAAAAACTTTTAAAAGATCTAATTTTTTTTTTGCAAACATTCCAATGTTGTGGATATAAAGTAACTTGGAAAATATTATTTGCAACAAATATAGATAATAAATCTTTATAATCAAATGATTCATTAAGCAAAATATAAGTAGAATTCTAATGAGTTGGAACATCTCTTGGAAATCTCTATGGGTTTTTGCCATTCTTTCATTATTTGGGGATGTGTCTATAAATATGAAATTGCTTTTCTTATTGGAGCTAAAACAACTTCAAGAGTTTTTAAACCATCTTGTACAAATAAATTTAAAACATGACAAACACATCCAATATGAAAACATTGTTCACCAAAGGCGAGTCTACAAACATTTTCTAATGTAACAATTGAAGCAGTATTTGCCGTGACATTATCAAAACCAATTAAAAAAATTTTATTTACCAAGTAAATTTCTTCTAAAATTTGTTTGATTAATCTATAATTATTATCCGCCATATCCTTGAAAAAGTTTTGTAAATCCTTTTTGCCTTTTTTGTAAAGACTAAATATTGTGTGTTAAGAACATGTTTTGCTTGTGGTTGAATAAATTGATTAAACCAAAATTTTTACCAAAACTAAAAGATAAATAAATAACTGAGAAGGGGGGGGGGGGGGTGTTAGATTTTATGTACCCGGTAATTTGTGCTTATGTGGTGGCATGACCAAATTGAGTTGGATGCTTTTTTTCAAGATACCTCCAAAATGTTCCATATCTACCTCCTTGAGTATATTTAAAATTTTGCCTACAATGATTGCAAGTTACTGTAAACTTCTTTGAATCACCGGTGGCCGTCTTCTTGAAATGTTGATTGAAAATATTAGATTTTGGCTCCTTTCTAGAAATTTCTTGTGATTCATTGGTTAAAGGATGAAGACTTTCTTGTGTAGTTATATGCTTTCCTACAATAATGTTAGTGTTGACTTGCTCTTGCATGACTACATCTATCTCTAAATCCCAATCTTCATAATCATAATCATGAACATTAGTGGATTCGCCCACCTTACCCTTGCCTTTGTCGGCTCTACTTGCCATTTTTGGTGAAATTAATATAAATAATAGACTTTGGTATGGAGGAATATGGAAAGAATTAATATAATTAGAGAGAATTAAAAAAAAGTATGGAGGAATATGGAGAGAATTGATATAAAAGAAGATAATTTAAATAATATTGAAACTTTAATTAGAAATAATAAGGAATATAGAGAGAATTGATATAAATATTTAATATATGGCGGAGGAATACGGAGAGAATTAATATAAAAGAAGATAATTTAAATAATATTGAAACTTTAATAAGAAATAATAAGGAATATAGAGAGAATTGATATAAATATTTAATATATGGAGGAATATGGAGAGAAATAATAAAAATGGAGAGAAGTTAAAAAATATTGAAATTTGGTGAAAAAACTAATAAGAAAATAATAAATCGTGAATTTTTGGAATTGAGAGAATAAAGAGTGATAGATTTGGATGGATTGAAAAAAGAAAGATTGATAAAATTTGGTGCGGAAAATGAAATGAGATTGAAGAGTAATATAGGAGAACGACTCTTTGCTGTACTTTTATTTTTTCTTCTTTTCAAACTGTAGATATAATATATATATATATATATATATATATATATTGGGAGCAATTTTACCAAATAGAAACTTAGCCTAAATGGTTAAAACTTTGGTCAGCAGTTTGAGTTTAAACAAAGGCAAAAATGAGAGAATTTTGTAATATTTCGATTCAGGCTGGTTTTGGTTTCGGTTTTGAACCATGGGCCCAGTCAACAAACCGGTTCCGAGTTTGACTAGTTCGGTTCTGGGCCCAAACCAGCCTGTGGCCAGGACTACAAGAGATAGATCATGCGGAATTAGAGTTATTTAATGTAATAGATGACGGAGACACCACTAGCACTGGAACAATAGAAGGCAACGATTGAGGTAAGTAAGGGATTACTAAAATATAAGAGAACTACATGGGCTTTGATTCCTCTTCCCCCGAGAATATGTAGGCACTTAATTCATTAAGTTCAAACCCCTATTTCCCTTTTTTTTACTTTTCCAAAATATAATAATTTTAGATTTTTGATGATTTCTGATTGGAATCATATAGAACCATTTTATACCGTATTAAAACCGAAATCGGAATCGGAACCATTGGTTTTGGAACAGTCCCAAAATTGTCTCTTAAGGGCTCGGTTCCGGTTCCTCGTTTCTATTGAATCGGAACCGTGGCTAGGACCAGTGGAAGGATCACTACTCTCGTTCACAACGTTTTTGTCACAAGTACTAACAAAGTTTTCCTCAAGTCTCATAACTTGAAAATTTGATACAATTGTCACAGGCAATGTTAGTAAGAATTGTACAAATACAGCCAAACAATTACTTCTGCCAAGCAATTCTCTTGCATGGCTCATGTCACATATATGTAAATAACCCAAACAAGTAAGCAATGTTTTTAGAAGAATGCGAAATTGAAAGGTACAATTTGAAAGTTCATAGTTTTGAAAGCTCAAAGGAAAGTTATAATATATTTTTAGAAAGAAAAATTACAAAAAATAGCCAAATACTTGAAAGATAGTGGAGAAAACACAACACTTGCTTAGTACAATACTACTCCCCACTAAGTATGCATTGGCAAAATAATCAGAAGTGACACGTCTAAAACAATCTTTCCTACCAAAAGGGAAATTGTGTTTTTTTTTTTACAAAGATTGTGTGTGGTTTATTTTTTTACAAAGATTGTAGTTTTTTTGTACACTATTTTTAATACTATTACAAAATAATGTGATTTTCGAATGAAAATAATAGTTTTCTAACATACATTACATATTTATAAAGTCAATATGAAAACTAACACCTACTAATGTTAGCAAAGTTTCGAGTGTTGTAATTTTCATCTAGGGTTGGTCGGTCGTCAGTTGGTTGACAAGGCCATTGAGAGCTGGTCTGGTGGCTCTAGACCTGAGTTGCTAAGAAGATGTCCACAAGTAAAATATATCATTCGATAGGGGTTGTAAGTCAATTGGTGCTCAAATAGCAAATAAATTCCCATTTGTGTGAAAGTTAAGCGTGCTTGGTTATTAGAATAAGTGACCTTCTAGAAAGTGAGTATTGCGTCGTTTGAGCATGCATGTAATGCTAGCAAGTGAATTGAGGAGTCCGTTGGATATTGCAAACATGTTGTAAAGTCTAGTATTGTGCATGTTTTGGCATGCATTGGTGCAAGAATGGGCACCAAACATGTACAGTAAGCATGTGAGCTCTTGGATATGTATGATGGATGAGTGCATGTACGATGGGATTTGCTGAGTGAGCAACATTGTGGCTGTGGACATACTAGCATGCTTTCTAATCAAGCAAAGCATATGAAGGCACAATTTAGCATGAGCCTTGCATGTAAGCTTAGAGCACAGAAGTTACTTGACTATAGGACCGTTGGCCACAAGGGGCAAAATAATGGTCAGTGATACAAGTGCAAGTTCTTATGGGCTCACAAGTTGCATTAGGCTTCTTGACCAACATTGGGTTGGATAACTAAGTGGGGTACATAACATCTCCAATGATGTCTGCTACCATTATTTTATTCACTTTGTCATTAATGACTTTGTTTCATTTTGGGGTGAATGGTTACCATTTTGCCAGACAGGCTTCATGTCTAAGTTGATGTTAAGGTTATGAGTCAATAGCTTCACAAATATCCTTGTCATGTCAGTAGGTGTTCAGGTAAAAATATCTATAAACTCTCTTGGTAAGGAGCTTTTGTAGCTCAGTTGGTTGAGCACTCAAGTCCTGAGTTCGACTCTCAACAAGAGCATAATTTGTTGATTTTATTAAAAATAAAAATTAATTCTACCCTTTTTTTCAACAAGAAAAGGACACTGTGGCTGCTTTTGCTTCTTGATAAAATACCTTCCCTGCTTGGATAGTGTGTTCCATTTTTTTTGGGGTCAAGGAGAACCTTTTCGAAGTCACTAGGGGAGATCGAGTTACCTTTTTTGGTGAACGAGTCTTCCGGTATCAACTCTTTGCATTTAGTAAGGCATACAATATTCAAAAGTTTTTCTCTAAGAGACCATCCTCAGCCGATTGCCTCTTGGGTTCTATCATATCTAGATAAGTCCTTAAGAGCAACTTATAACACTCCCTAACAAGTAGATTCTTGCAAACGGTGCCAATGCCATGCTCAATAGGGAATTTCAAAACAAGGTGTAGAGCAAACACAATTCCTTTAAACTTGCCTAGTGCTGGCCTTTCTAAGAGAATATTATAGGGAGATGTGACTTTCACAACAGAAAACTGCACATAGATTAATTTCTCTGTGGGCTAATCCTTTATGGTAACTGGTAAAGTGACACCTTTTGAACACAATGATTTGTTTGCAAAATCAATAAGGGGAATCTAGATAGGCTAAAGTTGCTACTGAACCTCCTGCCCAAACTGTTTAAAACAATGCCAGTACTTTATCTCGGTTGAACTTTTGGGGTCCATACATACTTGATGTATGATTTTATTGGTCATCTTAGCTTAGATTACTACTGCATTAGTATTTAGATTTTGGTTTACAACTAGGTCCTCAAACAAAAACATAATCATTTCGGTAGGGGCCAAGTCACAAGTCGCGAAGCCCACTTTAAGAGGCTCTCAACATTTGGCCGTTCGGGCCACAATATTACTACAACTCACTGAA
Source organism: Gynochthodes officinalis (assembly GCA_020080225.1). Taxonomy (NCBI): domain Eukaryota; kingdom Viridiplantae; phylum Streptophyta; class Magnoliopsida; order Gentianales; family Rubiaceae; genus Gynochthodes; species Gynochthodes officinalis. The sequence continues at coordinate 20,469,464 of CM034619.1, forward strand.
CCTTTAATAATTGTAAATATTTTTGTAGCTTAGCTAGGGTTTTTAGCAGGTTCACTTGTGGAATCCAAGTTTAATCTCTTATCATTACCTATCTCACCACGTATATAGTCATAGTAAGAGCATAAGTCCCACCTAGCAAAGTCTCACCCTCTAAGCCCATCCTCAGTCCCCATGAACATCTTTAACAAAATGATGGAGTTATCATTAAGGATAAACCGTTCAATTTTCCTCTTCAAATCAACACAATCATCAGTGTCATGGCCATCATCATCATATATTCACAATAATGATCTTTATTAGGCTTTCAAGCCGGGGTATACATTGTTAGTGGAGGACAAAGCATGCCTTTTTCTACAACCAAATTAAGGATCACTTTAGAAGTTCTTATTAGTGGGATGAATGAGTCCCATAGCCATAAGAGATATCTAACTAAGATGCTCTAATGTGTCCCAACTACTCAAAGGGTCATTTTCATTCGGAATCATGGTGATGTGCCCCCTTTGTTGCCTTTCTCTTATCCTTTTCTAATTGATTTCTTGTTTTTTCCTATTCGCTTCATCAACATGGGCAAAGCAGTTCAGCATTAAAAAAGGCCTTCGTCAAGGTTATCCCATATCCCCAACTAATATCATGGCGGAAGCGTTTAGTGTTCTTATGAAAAAAGGGGAGTCTTCAGGGCTGTTTGGGGGGGGGGGGGGGGTAAGCATAGGTCAAGGTAGCTTCAGGTTAGCTCACTTACAATATGCGGATGATACTTTTGTGTTCATAAAACCTGAATTTAAAAGTGTTTTGAATGTGAAAAGAATTCTCAGATGTCTGGTTTGAAGATCAACTTCAACAAAAGCAGTTTGAATGTGATAAGGGTCTATTGAACGGCTGGGCCGAGTATCTTGCCTGCAAGGTTGAAACCTTCACGGTCAAATATCTTGGTCTTCCTCTGGATGTTAACTCTGCGGTACAAAGCATTTGGAGGCCTATCTTGGATAAAATGAGATCAAAGCTCGCTAGCTGGCAAACAAGGTACCTTTCAATGGGTGGCAGAGTGACTCTTATTAATTCTGTCCTGTCGAGCTTACCGATCTTTTTCGCATCTGTTTTTAAGTTTCCTTGTGGAGTTAAAAACGATATGGATAAATTGATACGGAGATTTCTCTAGGGTAGTTCGGATCATCAATGCAAATTGATTATGTGAATTGGCCTACAGTAAATGCTCCAAAGTGGCTTGGGGGATTAGGTATGATTGACTTCCATTTAAAAAACTCAGCTTTGTTATAAAAAAGGCTATAGAGGTTTGGCAATGAGGTCAATTTGCTATGGAGGACTTTTATGGTGGAAAAATATAGGCTTGACAAGAAGCGTCTCCTCCTCACTCCTTGTATCAATAGATTTGCCTCTAACTCATGGAAAGCTATTACTGTCTCTCTTATTCCCTTTAACAAATTTTATGATGTTGTTACATCAGGAATGAGGGCGTTGCTCGGGAAGGGAGACAACATTGTGTTCTGGCATGATGAATGGATAGAATGTATGATTCCTAAAATGTGCTTTCCTTGCATCTATGCTCTGTCTATGAATAAAGAAGGATATGTGGCCGAGTTTGGAAACTGGAGAAATGGTCAATGGGACTGGAGGATAGATCTCCGTAGAAATGTTCTCGATTGGGAAAAAATGCAGTGGAAAGATCTGTTAAATATTCTGAAAGGGCAACATCCTAATCGAAACTTCCAATATCGGATTATTTGGTGAGCAGTCCCGAACGGTACGTATTCCACCTCTTCTTTTTACAAATCTATGTTGCTGCCTCAAAGGCAAGGGCAAGTCAACTGAAACGTAGTGTGGAATGGGTATGGTCCACCTAAAGTGGAAGTCTTTGTCTAGCAATTAATACATCAGAAGCTGCCCATGAGAAGTTGTTTGCTTAGGAGGGGTATTATTAGAGCAGAGCTTGCTGTGTGTCCATTCTGTAATAATGAGCTGGAATCTGTTCAACACTTGTTCTTCGATTGTTGGTGTAGTTGGTTGGTGTGGACTAGGTGTTTGGAAACTTGGGGTATTACCTGGGTCTGCCTGGGAGATCTTTCCATATTCCTGAGCAGCTGGCAGCAGTCATCCCCAGAGTTCAAAGGAAGGCAACCTTGGATTTTACTGTTTTATGTCCTTACCTGGTCTATCTGGCTGTGCAGGAATCAGGTTACTTTTAATAATAAGTGTTTTGATTTCGCGCAACTCATGAATTTGATTTTTATTAGATGTGGTTTAAGGCGAAATGGCCGTCTTCCTCAACATCTATTATAGATATATTTCGGCAGATGAATAGTGCAGAAGTGAGACAGTGCACGGGTGCAGGAAGGAAAGTGTCACTTGGTCTCGACCTCAACCTGGTAAAATGAAGTTCAATGTAGATGGTTCAACAATCGGAAAACCAGGTAGGGCTGGGATTGGGGGAATTCTAAGGGATGATTTGAAAAAAACAAAGGCCGTGTTCTCTAAGGGATGATTTGAAAAAAACAAAGGCATGTCAGAATTTTGGATTCAAATCAAGCCGAGTTCTATGCTATTCGTGAGGCTTTTTGGGTATTTTCTGAGTCTATTTGGAAGTGTTCTCATGTACTTGTAATTGAAAGTGACTCGGTTAACGCAATCAATTGGTTAAATAATCTAGAGAATGCCCCCTGGCACCTAAAGAATGTCTCAAACCACCTTGACTTGCTGAAGGAGAAAATTAAGCATTGGGAGGGTTATCATATTCCAAGGGGCATGGATAGTGTGGTTGATAGGTTGACAAAGTCAGGAGTGTCCAGATTGCAAAACCTGTTAGCAATCATTGAGGAATAAGTGTTTGCCTCTGTTTCGTATTATTTACCATTTCTTGTTTCTTTAGTAGCCTGCTGAATAGGTAATGTATTTCTTAGCTATTGTTCACTTCATTGTAACCTTTGCTCTACATTTCTAAAAATAATCTCTACTTTCTTGGCTTGTCAAAAAAAAAAAAATGCCAAAGTAGGAAATGTTTCCCATGAGGTCTATATAAAATTTTCTATGACAAAAGCCATTAATAAAGTAACTGATGACTAACTCATTAGACCATTCATCTAACTGTAGGCTTTTGTTATTGAATCAGTCAATGTACTAGTGTAAAATTTCACTTTAATGTCCATGAGTTCGGTCTTTATCTTTTGAAATCGCTTCCATTGTAAATGTTCGGAAGCAAGTTTTCAAATCTTCGAATGATGTGATACTTCATGAAGGTAGATTCTTAACCAAAGTCTGGCTTTGTCTTTTAACGTGATAAACGAAAAGCTTATACCATATAAGTATAAGAAGGCCATAAATACTCATGATAGTCATATAAGTATTAAGATGATCACCGAGATCAGTACTTCCATCAAAATATCTAGGTTGGGTGAATTTTTGAATTTCGCAGGCATCATGTACCCATAAATAGTTAGAATGAATAGCGAGAGCCATATTGGGACACCAGCACTAACCTGAGACAGTTTGTTTACCTCTTTGTTGCATGGGCAAATGGTGTGTTTTTGTGAATAGGGAATGGCCTAATGGTCATCTCATTTGGCTTCTTTAGGTATATTAGCCTTTTAGGAAAACCGCTATGATTATGCCTAGAACCGAGGATGATCTTTTTGGGGAGCTCGTTTGCCTGACATTGTGGCAACGAGGTTGTCTGCTCGTGATGGTCGGAACTGTGAAGACTATTGCTCTTGGTAATTAAGAAGCATCTTTGAAGTTGCTCTTAATTTTGGGTAAAAACTTTTGCATCAAATCTGGACTAGGAGTGGATGCTGCTCCTCTCACTACTCTGGCCATTGGAAATAAGGTATGGTCCCTTTCCTCAAATTACATTAGAGATCTTGATGGTGATGTTCAGCCATGAAGCAATGGACAGGATAAGATATTAGAACACTGAAAGATGAAGATACAAGGTGAATCAAATCCACGAGAAACTCTTATTGAGAGTTGCTGACAAATAGTGCCACTAATAAAGCTCAAACTGTTGTTATTGGGTCATCAACTTGATTTTGGACTATGCTTCACCTAGGATCAGTGCTGCAAAAGAAATAATGAGTGATGGGCTAGGATTTTATTCCTGAGCGACCATTCTAATACTTAAGTTACTATAGATAATAAGAGAATCTAGTGATAGTATCTTATATATTTGCCTATGGACTGATATAGTATATTTATAGGGTTACCTGAGTCAGTGTTAGGGTAGTTGAAATGATCCTATTAATTCTCGAGTTCTAATGAGCATGATCTTCTTGTGGTCTGTTAATACGACTATTTAGCGAAGGTTGCACTTAAGATGCCAAAGTTAGCGCTTGGGTGGGCATTGTTCCTTTTTTCTACCAAAATATATTATTATAATATGTCACCTATCACTTATGAATAGTGGAGTATAAGGGAGGTTTTAGGCATCAAAAAGTAGTAATTTTGGAAGTTGTGCTACAAATGGGTATTAAGTCGACGTCATAAAACTAATCCGGCCATTGTATGCTCACATCCATTTGTGTGGCTTCGGCGAGGACAAATGACATATATTATAAAATAATAAAGAAAAGTATAAAATATTATTTGAGGTATATCAAATGGGGACTATGATTTGGTTAATGCTAAGTTTTTCACATATACAAAAGCGATAGAAAAGTCGAACTTATACCAGAGGTTATACTAAACAAATATTTATGCTAAGTCAAGGGATCAAGGCACAAGAGAGGGTTCAAGTCAGCATGGAGTCCCTTCTAACAAAAGTTTCTCTCAATCTCACACTTGTTTTGGTGTATAAGTTTTGGCTTTGTTTAGATAATAGTTTGTGTGAGAAAATTTTCATTAGTAAGTACGAAAATTTTGATAACAATTTTTTAGAAGAAAAGATTTTCTAGAGGAAAAATAAAAGATTTATTTTCTTACCTTAAAGTGTCATCTATTTTCCAATCATAGTTTGTATCCAATGGTCTATATGAAATTAGTTTCAATAGGCTAGTGTGGCTAATTTCTTATTCACTCTTATTGTGTATGTGTACAGACTTCAAAAACCTTAAGCTTTATTAGACTATTTGTTTTCTAATTTTCCCTACTTCTATAGTGTTTCAACTTGGCATATAGCATTTCTAAGGGGTAAATCAATGCCTTCAAAAAGAAAGGTATGTATTCATACGCTTTTCATCCTCCTATGAGTTAGCATGATTTTAACACTTCATTTATCAATACATGTATATTCCTATTTTTTTCAAGTTTTTCTCATTATTATGCTACTTATAATTGGTAGATAGATAAACCAAAAAATCCATTCAACAAATAAGAATCAATAGAAACAACTAGGAAACTTTATCCATTATATTAGGAAGAAACAACTAGGCATATGCACAATTTGTAAGCTAGAAGTTCCTAAAATGCATCCTAACCTTATCAAATATTGGAAATACCCAAGATTGCACTCACTGAGAGCAATCTAAGATTAGTTACAAATTATTCTAACTGTTGATGGTGAAACATGATTGAAGAGAAGTATCACTACAAACTCTCCGTTCATATTCTAAGACTGAATAATTTTGCCAAGTAATTTTGATTATCACTTTGTAGGCCATTCACTAAAACAACATAAAGCTGAAAATCACTAAAACAACATAAAGCTGAAAATCACTATTCATAGTTCTTTATAATTAAGTGCGAAGATGTTCAACAATAACTCTAAAATCAACTTCGTTTTTACAATTATTAACATACATTGATATCATGTTTGTAGAAAATACTCATACTTATCTATATTGATAAGAATTTCATAGAAGGTTGACAGATTACGTAGCATTAAGGATTATACTAGACTTTAACAATCAAATCCCAATGCTTTGATGATGCATCGGACCAATTCCACATTAATAGTCTCATTAAAATAAAAGCTCTTATAATGTTTAGCTCTCCTATTGCTTTCATTATGATATCATCTCATTTGATGAGTGCAAAGGAGAAATATTGTTGAATTAGATAATTTAGCTATCAGCACTACCAAATTACTAATTATTGCTACAAAGAAAATACCACTCAGGTTTCTAAGAAATATAGAAACTCTAGTGTTTGTTTTTTTTTAATCAAATTGGACATCTTTTTGTCTTCTGGAGATGATTTGAGGTTAATGAATGACACTTGTATCATTTTATTATCTATTCATTTCATCGTCCATCCATCCATTTTTTTAACAATGATTGAATGGCTCCTAAATGTTTCTACAAAAAAATTTCACTTTCATATAGGTTCAAAATGATATGATTCAATTATTTGCAATATGTGTAATCTTGCTTTGCTATGCATTATTTTTAATCATTTCACAAAATGTATTGATTGTGACATACAACATATTATGATTGTGAGTTATGCAAATAATGCACACCAGTTCTACATATTATGAGTGGAACAAGAACTTACAACACAGGATTGAAGAGGTCCACTTATTTCTACCACTGGCATGTATTTGTGAAAGATCATGATATTTAGTTTGATGAAATATTAATCTTCCTGCCACAATCATCCAAGTCCTATGCTTGTTATGATTTTCAATTAATTTGGCGTTGAAAGACAGTACCCATGGCATTATGAATTCTAGCCAAATACTCAATTTTAATCTCTAAGCACCTGCTTTAGTTTCAATCTCATACTGTAGCATCCACGTAATGTTGACTCTCTTCAAATCAAAAATACGACAGTAATGTTTCAAACGAAGGAACATTCACTACAAGAATTTTTAATATTTGTGAGGGCCATGTCCCTCACAAAAATCAGAAATTCCCTTGTAAGTTATTTTTTGCGAGGGAAAAAATCTTTGCAAATGCCCTCGCCATTTCTTAATTCGCAACTAATAATTCACTCACAACTGCCTCTGTGCTCTCGCAAATTTACATTTGCGAGGGCATATTTGGGAGGACAAAATGCTCGCAGATAATTATTGCGAGGGCTTATTGGCGAGGAATTGTCACTCACATTTGGTTTTTTATAGCGAGGCTGGAGGCACTCACAAAATAATACAATAGTCCCCGCAACTTTATTTTTTTGCAAATATTGTGGCCCTCGTAAATGAACGAAATGCCCTCGCAACTGTGTTTAAGTGTGAGGACTTTGCCCTCGCAATTGAAGGGTAATGCCCTCGCTTAAAATACTATTTGTGAGGACTATTGCCCTCGCAAGAGAAGTCGTTGCCCTCACATTCATTGATTTTGCAAGGGCTTCTATCCTCACAAAAAAACATTTAGCTCTCGTTAAAATGGTCGGTCATGTCATTATTTTCAATTAAATGTGAGGGAATTAGCCGTTGCAAAAACTCATGTTAAATAATCATATTCTTGATTGATCCAAAAGTAATATTTTGAAATACCTGCTAGCTAATAAAATAAAAACCTATTCCGTTTTAATAAAACAATCTACAAATTCAAATTGAAAATATCAAATTTATTAAGTTCAAAGATCCAACAAAAATCCATAATATTTACTTCTAAATATTTAATAAAACAACCCAAAATCTAATCAATAATTGTTGCTAAATATGAAAAAGATCCTAATATCCATAAAATGAAACAAAATCAAAATGCAACAATAGCAAATATTCCAATAATGTGATTAAAAGGTTAAAATTTCATCAATGCTAATTATCTAGGACTCTTCCTTACGGCTCTCAGAACTCGAACGAGAACCATCACCACTAGTACGAGAATAAGGAGTACCCTATTTGAAAAGAGAAAAACATAGCAATAAATAATAAGTTTAAAAGAACCACAAAGTAATAATATCAAAGTGTCGATGAGAAAATTACAAGTCAAATTACATTTATATAATTTAAATTCGTAAATGAAATCTATAATTATGTAATAAATACTTAATCAGAACCACCAAGATAAGCCTAATGCAGATTGGATATCATGTTTGTAAAATGTTGTGAAGCCACGCCACGAGCTATAGCTCTAAACTGTATAATAATAGGAGTATCATTAATATCACCTTCTGGAGCATTTGAATTATAAATAACTTCAAGCACAGTTCATCAAATTCGCCCCCTCGAAATATTTTCAGCAATAGTATTTCTTGCCATCAAACACCTATCAAACTCATCAATAATCCGAGCAATAATGGCCTCATCAATAGAAGGACCTCCACCAGATCCACTAGTTCCTATAAAGCAACTTGCACGACTTGGATACCTGGGACATACATCAGATGCTCTAGTCTAAGGGCCTAGTCCAAGCACTTTATTATTTTGTCTCCCACCAGAATGCTCAATCCAAGCCTTCATTTCCATTTGTGGCTTGATGGGAGTGTCAACCTGCTCACCATCAGCATTAGCATCACCATCATGAACACCCTCACCTTCACCATCACCGTCACGATCACCCTCAGGACTAGATTGAGAAGCTTTCAATGTTTCTATGGACTGTTGGAACTAAGTCTGAGTCAAAACAAATATAAATGAATGCTTAGTAAATAACATTAAACTTATAATTCAACTAGAATAGAAAATAGTATATCAAACATTAAATTATATAACATTGAATTGATAATGAAAATAACTTAACCTCTTAAAGCAAACTATACTTTTATGACATACTGCAATCTCCTCACAACACAGTGTGGTCCATTCAGCAGTCCCTTTGTTCTGGCTATGAGTCAGAGTAAATTTCACTATCATTGAAGCTTTCCTTCCTAATTGCTTCTCTAGATCAGCATAACATTGTGTAAATGGTTTTGACCCTAGCAGTGTGGCCAACTTTTTGTTTGGCTTGTGCCTCTTGAGCATTCGTACACATTTTCTTAAAAGCTTCATCAATACTCAAAAAATCAACCATAGGATCCCAATTTCTTTTATATCAATGGAAAGAAAAACATAAACGAGTTTGCATTTAAATGAAAGATAAAAAGTTGATAACAATAATCAATGCATGTTCTAGTTTTAAGCTGTAGCATAAAAGGATATAAGATAATCATGTAAATTGCACAACTTTTTCCAAAATAGACATATATGTACTTTTGACATTTTCAACAATTGATAGCAAAGCATCATAAGAAAAACAACAAGCATGTAATTTCTCATGAAAGCATGTCATTGCAATCTAGCCAACTCATTACTTTAGCACGCATTCTACTTAGCCATTCACTCCAATTTGTTTGGTGATAGCTGTCCCAGACTTGGTAACCAATGGACTCATCTATTCCCTCATCAAAATGAAAGTGTGACTGCAATAAATATGAATGCATGAAATACAAAAATGTAATAATTATTGAATGCAAAATCAAAAAACTAATACCAAACATCACAAAAATAGAGAAAGTAAAGCACCACCAATCACAAATGTAAAATCTTAAATACTATCAATGGAAAGAAAACATAAATGAGTTTGCATTTAAATGAAAGATAAAAATTTGATATCAATAATCAATGCATATTCTAGTTTAAAGCTGCAGCATAAAAGGATATAAGCTAATCATGTAAATTGCACAGCTTTTTCCAAAATAGACATATATGTACTTTTTGACATTGTCAACAATTGATAGCAAAACATCATAAGAAAAACAGCAAACATGTAATTTCTCATGAAAGCATGTCATTGTTTTTTTTCCAAAAGTAACGGATTGTATTAACTGGTAAAATTACAAGTTAATACAGTATATGCGAGGGTCATTTAAGACCTTGTCCTAACTCAGCCAACCTAACCCAGTAGATTGCGGTTAAGACATTGCACCCCGATAAAACAGGACTAAACCTCCTAGCTAACCCAGCTAGGAGCACTAAAATCCTTAACTTGTTGGCCTCTACTTGCATAGCTCCCTATATGAACATCCCAGAATTACGGACTAGGCAGATTTATCCTATGCGGCACTAGCTGGCTCGAACTCCAATCCCTACACTAACTAAGCTAAACAGAAGAAACGAATCGCAAAAATCCATGTAGTGCGGCTCTACATTGGTCGATCCCTCCTATCCTAGTGCTGTCGTATGCTGCACATCATCGTGCTTGACCCTCCTCCTAACTAGAACACCAAATCCCTACAGTAGGGAATCCTCCCATACTAGGGACTCCAAAACCCTTCAATAGGGACACGTCATCAGTACCGTGGATCCTATGAGGGATACAAAATCCGACTACTGCCGGCCACTAAAAAAAAAGAAAAAAAAAAGCATGTCATTGCTTGATAAATAGAAAATGGTATAAAACCATATGTATGTCTTACTTGAAAGTCCCTATACATTAACTCTCAATCTTCTTGCTTAACTCGACTCAATAAGACCCATGGCTCTCTAAGTCGTGTACTTGCAATGGCAATTACAGTAGTTCTTGTCTCTTTTGTCAATAGCATGTCATTAATTTATGAATTTGTTTTACACCTAGAATAAATAAATAAATATAGTGGAAAAGGCAAAACAAATTACACACTTACTGGTTAGGAGCTATTTGACATAAAGTAGTAGGTTTAGATAGATCATATAGGCATCCAATGTGACCTTTGGCGAGGCTTCTATGTCCTATAAAATAATTAATTCAACTTCATAATTAGTGTTATTTACATATTATCAACAAAATGAAAAAAAAAGATTGCAAAAATTAATGCATCTGTTGCTAATTTATAATTTATATTGGTCCTATTTAAATGGTTTATCACTACCTTGACCTCTGCCTCCCTCGCCATCACGACCGCCATCTCAACTGCCTTTCCCAAATTCGGGACATTTTCTTGCATATCGTACCATGACTATACAAATATATTTATGTAAGTAAAATCATAATGAGATTTTTAACGTATAATATCATAAAAAGATGTCCTTGAAATCATATAGTAATATGTAAAAGTCAAGGAGCCAACTCATTAACTTATGTCAGTGAAAACTGTGTATAAAATTGACACATCTCTCGAACTTTTATGATTCAACACAAAAAACTTCACACATTTTAATAATTATCATCATCATCTTCATCTACATCAAACCCTTTTTCCTCATCCTCTGAAAGTTCACCTCTCCCTAAATCATCAATAAATTTATTGTTAATATCATCAACTATGTTCCTCAATTCTGTTGCATCCACTTCTTGTGCTAGCTCATTATTAGTATGTATATTTACATTTCCAATATCCTTAGGAATTACGACCTCCTCTACATGAGATACTTTATGTTATTGTAATGTCTCATCATCATTTAGTGGAGAAGCTGAAGCATTCTCTATGTTCATTTGCAAATCAAATGATGAACATGCTCTAATTCTTATGACAGTATATCTGTTAGGGTCTTTTTTTGGCAACACCCCTTTGATGTAATATACTTGAGTAGCTTGACTTGCCAATATAAATGGATCATCTGCATAAGCTCTACTTCTCAAGTCTATCGTCACTATCCCATGCTTATCATTAGTGAACTTTCGAGTATTGAACCAATCACAACATAGTTGTAACTGTCGTATTCTAGCTGAAAAACATAGCATAAGGGTCCATACCAATCAATCTATTATCATCATAACAGCTACCATTCACCAATAAGCCAGAATTTGAAGTTTGCAATGAATCGTATCAAATGTATGAAATCTGAACCCATTAGTAATATAACCCTTATATCTATAAGCATATTTGTGTGGGCTATTAATTATGTCTTTAAATCGAGCCAAAGCTTGTGCATCCTTTTGAACCTATAGGCACAATAGATAACTAAAGTGAATAACTAAAAAAAATTATGAAGAATGTACAATCTCTCGGAACCAATTTGCAAAATTGCAATTTCGTAAATCTTCTAATTGTTAGGTAGTTATAGTTGGATTTCATTGGTATATTTCATTATCATATTGTCTACAATTAAAAAAAATAGTTTAAAACTATCTTAGCACTCTATTTCATCATTTTTAATAAATCAAAGTTGAAGGTACACATGACTTACTATATATATGGGAGCACCTCATCCATGTTCACAATGGTATAAAGATACGTAACTCTCTGCTCTAAGTTAGACAAGTATCGCCTTTTAGCAGCACTAATAAATGCACCATTAAGAGTGAAGATAGAAAGTTTATTGGAACTTTATTCAAAAACTACTTTATTTTGCCCAAGGCGGTTATGCACAGTCTCTATTTTAGTTTGAAAGTAAAAAGAGAACAAATTTGAGAGCTCCTCTGCAACATAGAGCTCCGCAATAGAACCCTCAGGTTTTGCCTTATTATGCACCTTGTTCTTTAATTAATGCATATACCTACACTAACAAACTAGTTAATCATATGTTTAAGTATGCAGAAGGCCAGCAACTTTGGCCTCATATGTGGTAAGTGAATGGGCAAGTACTCCATTGAGTCAAAGAAAGACAGTGAAAATATCATATCAAACTTACACATCATCACAATTATGTTTTTCTCAAGAGTTTCTAAGTGCTCTTCCTTCAAAACAACTAAGCACAAATCTCTGAAGAAGTGACAGAGTTTTATTAATTCATCTTTAACTTGGGATGGCAACAAGTCCTGTACCATAATAGGCATTAATCTTTGCATGAATACATGGCAATGATGACTCTTCATCCTAGAAAATGAACAATTTTCAACATTACAACATTTTGAGATATTTGATGCATACCCATCAGGAAGCCTTAGTTCCTTCACCCATTGGCAAATCAACCTTATTTGTTCATTAGTAAAGGCATACGTGGCTTTTGGACACATAATTTTATTGCCTTGTTGGTAAGGGTGCAACACGTCTTATGCCCAAATATTGTAGGCATATTTTTGTAGGATCAAGATTCTGCGTAGGATCAATTTTGGGTAATAGGATCAGATCGGTGGGATCAGATCGTAGAATCATAAGATTCTACAAAAAAATGACCAAAATAATTATGATAATTGATATTTTATTACATATATTAGTTTTTTACAAAAATAAGTTGTGTATATGTGTTGTATTAAGATTAACATTATAAAATGACACGGCAATAGACAACAGAAGGGTAATACATACGATCCCTACCCATCTAGTTTCATTGAAACTAGAAAAACACTATGAGCGCACTCATGGAGAGAGATAATCCAATCCAATTTTAACAAAAACCCTTGTTGTAAAATTATTATTATTAGTCTCCCTCTAAAATCTATTACGTTAAAACCTTTATATAGAAACCCGTACTAATTAAAACTAACCACAATTTAATAGTCAGATCCTATATGAAAACTATTTTCTTAAAACAATTTGAATCTAATTATACTAGTAATTACTAAATCTAAAACAAACTTAATGGTCAAAAAATACCATATTTATTACAATTCTAAAACTGTAATGATTTATTTTGTTGAACATCTATTAAAATCCAAAACTATTATGACTATTATAATATGTCCCATATCATAAAAGGTATCATATATAATCATTTGGTATTTTTTCAATACCTAATTAATATTTAATATTTTATCTAATATTTAGTAACACTACACTAAATAATAATACTACTAAATAAATTATAGATGCATTTTTATGATTTAAATTACCACAACATAAATAATTCCACACTTTAATAGGCAAAGTAAATAAAATAATCAAAATGTCAATTACTAATATTAAATTTCATAATAAAATAAAGTCCAATACAAATTTTAAAAATATGAATATAAAACCAAAGTATATATCATGCTTATTGCATTCATTATATCTAAAGCTAGAGTCATGCATATGTTTTTCAAAATCTCCTTATTTATAATCATCAAAGACTAATAGTTTAAAAATTAATTTAGTAACGGAATTAATCATATTTTTAATTATCTCCTTTTTAACGTTTTGACAAAAAAAAATCAAACACTTCATTTTCAGTAGGCATTAATGCCTTCACTTATAAAGTCTCATGAACTAAAAGATCCCTAAAACCATAGGTTAGGTTTGGATCTTTTTTTGGGATACAATTATGTCATGATTTTCTTTTTGTAGGAAAAAAGGAAAATAAATAGAAAGATTTATGGATTGAAAAGTGAGCAGTTAATGATAATTTGTTTAAAAAATTAATTAACTGTAAAATATTTAGATAAAAAACTTGAAATAACCAAAATAATACATGGGGCATTTTTTGAATAATGTATAATTGAGCTAATATTTCAAAATAGTCTAATTTCTCTAAAACAACAATTTTGGTGGGATCATACAATCTCATCCGATCCCACCGATCCTACTACTAATCCTACATAAAGAATGATTTTGTGCGATCTATGATCGATTCTATGTATTTGGATTGTAGGATTGTGCGATCCTACAATCCGAATCGTGATTTTGATAACATTGATTGTAGGTCTTTCCTTGACCTATAATTGTCTTTAGTTTGACCTATCATATTAAAAAACATGGGAAAATTTCTAATAAGAAGATTTAATATTAATAAGGAAAAAAACTCAATATAACATAATTATCATTATTTGTACCTTTCACATTCATTAATGTGTTAAACACATTATCAAAGACATTCTTTTCTATATGCATGACATCTAATATAAGGCGTAGGAGGCTTGTATACCAATAAGGTTGTTGAAAGAACACATTATGATTCGTTCAATGGTGATCCTGACCATAACCTTGGGCTCTTGCATTCTTGTCTTTCTTGCCATTAGGTGAAATGCTAATTGAGTTTAGCCATGAGCTAATGAAAGACCTAGTCTTACGTTTGGTGCTTCTTTTGGCTCCCTTTTCCCATTGAACTCTTTCGTCATTAATCTAAATATATGTCACACTGGGAGAAATCGCCTATAAGATGCAAAATAGCTTGGCTTCATACTATGCTTAAGCATAATAGCATGTCCCCTACCATACAAATTGGACAAGACATAAGACCATGAACTTTTACCAACAAGTAAATCAAGTTCTCCATGGTGTACTAGGGCTGGCAATTTGCAACACGACATGAACTTAACATGTAATTAACATATACATGTACACACTTAACAGGTTTGGGTCGAAATCAGGTTGGACACGAATAACACGAGAAATAAATGGGTCGTGTTCAGGTCGATCTGTTCAACCCTTGGGTCGGCTTGATTGACCTGTTTATTATATATATAATAATATTATTTGTTCATTATTTATAAACAAATTCATTGTAGCTTAGTGGTAAGCACATTTGCTAGAACCCTCAGGCATTGTTCGCGGCCTTCTTGAAAAATAGTCTAAAAATTATTTATTTATTATTAATTTAAAAATTATTTATTATTTTAAAAAAAAATTTGTGTTAAATAGGTCTTTTCGTGTCATGTCGTGTTACCCGAATTATAAACAGGTCGTGTTCAGATTGTGTTTTCTGACACGAATAATTAAACGGGTCACGTTTAGGTTCGTGTAAAACTTGTAATACCCGCGTCAAAACACGGGCCGCGAACCCGAAACACGACCTGAATGCCACCTCTATGGTGTACCCAACTAGTGTAGTTAGTTGCAAAACCTTTAGTGTAAAGGTGGAATGAGACAGTGTCACTCACTGTATTGCCAATATTGGTTCCCACAACTTCTACATAGGCATCGAATTTTCATGTTTTCAAGTGGTGTTCTATACTTGTAAGCAAAATCTAAAAATGTTACAACCCCATTTTTGAAATCAGTAGATACCCCTAACCTTGAAGTTGGTATTCTATGTCCCATCCAACTTCTATCATCTAAGTATTTCTTACAAGGATAGCATTTTCCTTGATAGCTGAATTGAGTTGATAACCAGCTGATTAATTTAAAGAATTGCTTGGAAATATTGTCTAACAATATCAGGACATGTTGTAAACAAATAAAAGAATGAAATAAACATATAACTAACAAAGCAACCCTTTGTATCTACAACAGCCACATAATAATAAATTAATAACAATTGAATAGCTTAGAAAAGATTCCCATTACATATATAGTTTGAAAATAGCAAGACTATTTATTAAGAGGAATGATAAACAAAAAATTTATCTTACAATTAGATAAATACCATACGCACAGCCGAAGTGCCAAATTTGAGAATCTTTTTTTTTTTTTTCAAAAAATGAAACCGAAGAGAAGATTTATCTAACTCTCTAATGATTGACTTTATCATTTGTGACCAAGAAAACTTATACACCGGATATATAAAGACATGTATGATGAAAAAAATATTTGAAATAAATCATAAATGAAGAGTTATAAGAGAAAAAGAACCTTTTAGTTAGATAGTGCACGACAACTTACTTGGGCTTCAAACTTCACGCCCGGCAATTTTTCATTAACCAAATCTACACAGTAACCAGGATTTATATAACCCATAATCAACTTATAAAAAATAACCACAAATACTGATAACAAGATAGAATTTCCAGCAAAACCAAGAACTATTTTACAACAAATAAAAACAGCCCAGCAACAAAAGAGTAAAATTTGCATACAAATATATAATAGAATAATAAATTTAAGAATTCTCCATTAAATATTAAGGTCAAATGATTGCACTATTTTAAAGAGAGACAAAGCAATAGGTTCTTTCTGTTATTAAAGCTGCAGAGGCACATTATCAAGAGTTTGAAGGGAAGGGATCAGTTTTGAAGCATTGTGGTTTTCTTTGTAAATGCTGCTATTCTATATTTTATAATTTAGTTTACTTTCCGTATTTTAGTTGTAATTGGAGATGTCTTTTGTGTGGATTTTTGCACATTTTTTTATAGAGTAAAGAACATGTAAATATGATTAATAAAGAACAGTGGATGACTGAACTATATAAAAAAGTTATTGACCATGCAACATATTCAAATGCATAGGGTATTGGGAAAATTGGAAGCATGCAAGGAAAGATACATATTAAAACAAATGGGATCAATTTGCAGCCGAAACGAAAAATGCAAGAGAAGGACAGATATGGATTGCACCAATTTGCAGTCTTGCATGTCAATTTACTGAAAAATGCAGGAGAAGGTTGAGGGAAATTAATGTCTAGGTGGGAAAATGAGCTTGAGAAAAAAATAAAAGAATAGCCGAAACGAAGCATGTGAAGGAGAAGATGACAGATATGGACTGCACTAATTTGCAAC
This sequence comes from Gynochthodes officinalis, assembly GCA_020080225.1. Classification (NCBI taxonomy): domain Eukaryota; kingdom Viridiplantae; phylum Streptophyta; class Magnoliopsida; order Gentianales; family Rubiaceae; genus Gynochthodes; species Gynochthodes officinalis. Next base: position 20,486,485 of record CM034619.1, read on the forward strand.
CTTGCATGTCAAACACGTATTGAATTTTTTCTCGGCAAAACAGCATTTAGTAGTGTTGGGATTTATATCCTAATCATACATAGAACACTTGGAATGCAGTGTGTGCTTAATGCAGCCTTTGTCTTTGCGTGTGTGTGCGTGAGTGGGGTTGAAGTAAAAATGGAGTAGTGTTGGGATTTATATCCTAATCATACATAGAACACTTGGAATGCAGTGTGTGCTTTAATGCAGCCTTTGTCTTTGCGTGTGTGTGCGTGAGTGGGGTTGAAGTAAAAATGGAGGACAAATAAGTAAATGCTAAGGAGGAGGCCAATACAATAAATGATCAAATCAAGAAAGTACAACAACTAAAATGGAAGGAAAATTTAGTCACGTTAAAGATGCTTAATTAGTCCAGGCAATGGTCATCTTAATTAAAATGATCATCATCACTACAAAGATGAACAGATTAAATACTTGAACAAATACTTAGCATTTACTTTAGTGGACTGAAACATGTATATACTAGTAGGTCAAAGAACTAAAGGAAGAGGAAGATAAAAACCCGTAAAATTCTTTATAACATGTGATCAAGACGGAGAGCTTAGCTCATTTCTACAATATAGTAAAACAAATACCCACTACAATGACATTGGACACAACATGGATTGAAAGAGACATATTCAGTGGTATTAGAACAAAATGAAATGCATCATTGTGTATGACCTACATGTTGCAATATTTCTTCTCAGTTGCTAGCTGGATAACAAAACTCTTTACCTTTATTATACTGTTTCCAGCTACCCTAGGCATCTATTTTTCAGCTAGAAGAAATATCAAAAGCTATGAAGAACTAAAAGATTGTACTTTTCCCCCAAACATCTCCATGAACGGTGGTGATAAGTTGTACAATATACTGATCATTTGAAGTACACAATTAGCACAAAGGAAACAAAGCAAATAATAAATTCAGAAATTCACCAATGACAATGCACAGGAATCATGCACTTTTTGTATCTTAAGCATCCCCAGGTTGGGAATGACAGACAAAATTTCAGCATATAACTGAACTTCATAACCACCCAAAAAGATCCAAACATTTGTTATGTTGAATCAACAAACAGAACATGTTCAACAAAACAAAGAAGCACAGCAAAGCACAAGCAAATATGTGGGGCTTAGAAACTTGAATACTTGAACAAATACTTGGCATTTACTTATTTGTTCTCCATTTTAACTTCAACCCCACTCATGCACACAAAATGCAAGAGAAGGTTGAGGGAAATTAATGTCTTGGTGGGAAAATGAGCTTGAGAGAGAAATAAAAGAATTTTGAATAGTTGGTGCTGGTTGTCATTAGTCCAGGCATTTGCCACTTCTAACTCAAAAGAATTTTGAGATGGTGCTATTGTCATTAGACAAGAAAGAGAGAGGTCTTGAATAAATAGGTGAGCAGGAGAGAACAGAGAAGCCCTAGATCATGAGCAATGGGGTAACAACTATATCTCTACTTACCACGAAAATGGGGACACTCCCTTTGAGATGATGGCAGTGATAACTGCGATGCATGGTGATGATTTTAGGAGGCTGGAAAATGAGAAAACAAAATTGATAAGGAAAGTGGGATGGGTAAAAGAAATTTGAGTAAACAAATCTATCCTATATAGTATAAAAAAGAATAGCATTATTTTGATCTTGTCACATAAAAATTTATATAGCATTTTATTTAATTAATTCAATAACTAAAGAAGCATTTACTTTCTACTTATTATTTTTGGTAACCTATGTAATAATTTTCTTAAATTCTTCCTAAATATTTGGCATTTACGTTTGTATATTTTAATAATATAATTACTACATTAATAATTTTCAGGGTTCTGTATAAAGGGAAATTTGCATATATAGCAGGGTTGACCGTTGACTTTGCAAATATAGCACCCTCCTTTTTTTCCTTGCAAACATAACACTTTAGGGTTGAACAAAGACCAACATACCCTCATCTTCTCTTCTGAAACATAAAGACACAACACTTCATCTTCATCTTCATCTTCATCGATTCAAGAAAATTTACTCTCACATCCCATTATTTGCACTTCTTATTATTCTCACACCCCATTGGATCATCATCTTCAAACAAGAAGACCGCGACAGTGGAGAAAAATTCGTTGCGGGGAGATATTAGTTGAAATTTACACAAGTTGAACTGGGTTTGTGAACTTCAAAGAAACTAGTCGAGCCCTAAGTCGAGTTTAGGTCGAGCAAAACATTAGGTCGAATACAAGATCGAGTTTAAGGTTGAACAATAAGTCTGAGTAGTAATTGGTTGAATATTAGATCAAGCTCGACCTAATACTCGACCTAATACTCGACCTACTACTAGGTCGAGTTAAATTTAAAAAAAAAAGAAAAAATTGAATTTTTTTTTTTAAAAAAAGTTTTAGGGTCAAGCTCGACCCCATGCTCGACCTAATGCTCAACCTAAATTTTAAAGAAAAAATTGAATTTTTTTTTTTAAAAAAAGTTTTAGGGTCAAGCTCGACCCCATGCTCGACCCTATGCTCGACCTAATGCTCGACCTAAATTTTAAAGAAAAAAATTGAATTTTTTTTAAAAAAAAAGTTTTAAGGTCAAGTTCGACCCCATGCTCGACCTAATGCTCGACCTAAATTAAAAAAAAAAATTTTAAAAAAAAAAAATTTTAAATTTTTTTTTTTAAATTTAGGTCGAGCATTAGGTCGAGTATGGGATCGAGCTTGACCCTAAACTTTTTTTTTAAAAAAAAAAATTCAATTTTTTTCTTTTTTTTTTAAATTTAACTCGACCTAGTAGTAGGTCGAGTATTAGGTCGAGTTTAGGTCGAGCTCGATCTAATATTCAACCAATTACTACTCAGACTTATTGCTCGACCTTAAACTTGATCTTGTATTCAACCTAATGTTTTGCTCGACCTATACTCGACTTAGGGCTCGACTAGTTTCGTTGAAGTTCACAAACCCAGTTCAACTTGTGTAAATTTCAACTAATATCTCCCCACAACGAATTTTTCTCCACTGTCGCGGTCTTCTTGTTTGAAGATGATGATCCAATGGGGTGTGAGAATAATAAGAAGTGCAAATAATGGGATGTGAGAGCAAATTTTCTTGAATCGATGAAGATGAAGATGAAGATGAAGTGTTGTCTCTTTATGTTTCAGAAGAGAAGATGAGGAGGGTATGTTGGTCTTTGTTCAACCCTAAAGTGTTATGTTTGCAAGGAAAAAAAGGAAGGTGCTATATTTGCAAAGTCAACGGTCAACCCTGCTATATATGCAAATTTCCCTATTTACTATATTACAATTTTGAATATTAAATCTTGATTATTATAATATCTTAAAGGCATGAGTTACAAATTTTAAAATTTTGAAATTTGTTATAAATGCATGAGTTATAGTTTTTTCCCTTATTATATATGTTACAAATCATGAGTTATAAAAAACAGAAGAAGCAAATTTCAAGTTTTGCAATTGCTTATAAATGCATAAGTTACATTTTCTTAGGTGCTAACTGCTAAAAAACCTACAAAGTCAATGTTGAAGAGATGAACCAGCAAAAGAAGAAAGAGCATGCTAACAATGTTGAAAAATGAAAAAAAGATAGATGATTGCAATAACTATCTATTCAATTACTTGTCTGATGAATTTCATGACTATTACTCAACTTTATATGCTATAGCTAGAAAGATGTGGAGAGCTATACCCAAAAAAAAAAAAAAGAAGTAAAAGTATGATACCAAAGAGGCCAGAGCAAAAAAAAAAAGTTTGTATCCATTACTTCAAATATATCAAATAGTGGAGAAAAGATCCGTTCTTGCTCAAATACATGAACTATAAAATATAATTCATGAAATTCAATTCGAATACATCAAAGTAGATAAACAAATGTAAGTGGTCGCCATCAATGATAAATTGCCAAGTTCGATTTAAAAGGATCTGTGTAATAAGCAAATGGTGATTACCTTAGTAAATCCTACGTCATGTCTTAGGATTGAGGACGAGGCAAATAAGTAAGTTGAAAATGATGAGGTCAATAGTAATATTGAAATCAAAAAGGTAAATTTTATTACTTCTAGTGACAACAGCCCAAAAAATCAAATTTCAAAAAAATGCATTTTTGAGGCCTAAAAGTAATAATTTCAAAAATAAATTTGGAGAGTCATAAAAATAATTAAAATAAAGAACCAAAAAGAACCCCTTACGACACTCTTAATGGTTTATGCTTTGTTTGTAGAAAATTTGACCATCAAGACAAGATGTGTTATTTTAGAAAAAGAGGTTCATCTACAAAAAGTGGTAATATGCCTCAAGTTAATGTGACCAAAGAGCCTTTAATTTTTATGACTTCTAAAATTAATATTTTTGAGAATTATAAAGAATGGTAGGTAGATCTTGGTGCACTCAAATATGTTTGCTATCACAAAAATTGGTTTAAAGAAAAAAATTAGATGAAAATGCCAAAAGGATTCTGTTTGTTGATTCACACATAACCAAAGTGATGGTATTGGAGATGTGCAATTGAAATTCATATATGGTCATATCTTGACTTTGAAATATATTCTTCATGTTCCTCAAATTAGGAAGAATTTGGTTTCTTACTATTTGTTTAATAAAGCTAGTTTTAATCAAATTATGGAATCTTATCAATATGTGTTTACTAAAAATAATGTCATTATTGGAAAAGGCAATGCTTGTGAAGGCAATTTTAAATTAAATGTTAATATCAATAAAGCATCTATTAGTTCTGTTTAATTATAGTTTCTTATATTAATTTATGCCATCCTAGATTTTCTCATGTTAATTTTTAAGTATTTGAAAAATATGAGCTATATTCATTTGCTACCTAAATTGAATAATGAGTTTGAAAAATGTGAATTTTGTAACATGACAGAGATTATTCAACAACCTCATATCGAAATAGAAAAAAGTAGTGAACTACTTGAATTAATTCATACTGATTGTGAATTTGAAGGCATTCTTACCTGTGATGGTAAAAGTTATTTTGTAAATTTTATTGATGATTTTTCAAGGTACACTTATTATATTTATTGAAACATAAAAGTGAAGCTCATAAAAATTAGTTACTTACACAAGGAAACTTGAGAATCATTTTTTTTATAGGAAAATCAAAAAATTTAAAAGTGATGGAGGTAAAAATATGCATCTTTAGGATTGACTGATTTTTATACAATCTCAAGGCATTTTGCATCAAACTACTGCTCCTTATTTGCATGCTTCTAATTATTGCTAACAATTAAAAATAAAACATCAACAAATTTGACCAATTCTATGATGACAAATGCTTGTGCTCTAAAGAGTTCTTCAGGAAAAGCTATTTTACTTTCCAATTATGTTATGAATAGAATTCTTAGAAAATAAATAAATATTTCTCCTTATGAATTATGGAATAAAAGAAAGCCAAAATTTTTATGTTTGGGGTTGTTTGGCATATGTTAGATAAGTTGATCTTAAAATACCAAAGTTAGGCTTCAGAGCTAAAACAAATGTACATTTATTGGATATGCTTTAATTAGGCATAATTTTTTGATTTGAACAATAATATACTTATAGAATCCTTTGATACAATTTTTCATGAAGATAAAATTTCCCTTTGAACTAAGAAATATTGGGGTATTGAGTATAAATGTATAGAGGTTGCTAATCAATATAATTTACTTCATAATGAAAAAAAGAAAAGAAAATCTAACACGTAGAAGTAAATAAACAATGTAGAAAAAGATTTTGGACTAGATTATTTAGTTTATAATATAGAACCATATCCTAAAAATTTAGAAGAAGATTTTGCCTCAATAAAATTCAATTTTTTTGAAAAGAAGATGTGTAAAACTATAGGTAGCAAATGAGTACTTAGAAGAAAATTAAAACTATTGAATCAATAGATAAATATAAAGTTAGAATTGTGGCTAAAGGTTCCAAAAAAAAAAAAAATCTAGACTTTTTCTATTCTATATATACTTATTCACAGTAAGTAGAGTTACATCTATATGTTTTCTTCTTATTATTATTGTTACTATAGTTCATGATTTAATGAATCATCAAATGGATGTTAAAATTACTTCTTGAAGCGAGAAAATTAGAAGAGGGAATTCAAATGGATCAACCTCAAGATTTTATACCATCTAGACGTGAAAATAAAATTTGTAAATTCACTAAATCATTGTATGGCTTGGAATAGGAACTTAAACAATAGCATGAAAAATTTGATGAATTCATGATTTTAAATAATTATAAAATAAATGAAAATAATTGTGATTATTTGTTTGTTTATATGTTGACGATCTTGTTATTTTTGGAAGTAATTTAGACGTAATTAACCAAACAAAAAATTTGCTTAAAAATAGTTTTGATATGAAAGATTTAGGGAAAGCAAATGTAATACTTGGCATGAAAATAACTAGAATTTTTTGAGGAATAATTCTAGATCAATCACCTTATATTAAAAAAAATTAAGGAATCAACTATTATTATTATCCTTTTGAGGTTAGTTTAAAATTATATCCTACCAATAGTGATATATTTACATTAAATCAAAATGAATATGCAAGCATAATCAGAAGCTTAAAATATGCTACAAATCTACTAGACCTGATATTACTTTTGCTATTAATGTTTTGAGTAGATTTACTAGTAAACTAACTTATGATCATTGGAAAGCTATGTGTCATGTTATGAAATATTTTAAAGGAATTATAAATTATGGTTTATTTTATAACAAAAAAAAAATTTCCCTGTTATTATAGAAAGGTTCGATGCTAATTGGAGTTCTTAGTCTGATGATTCATTTTCTACCACTAGTTATATTTTCACTTTGGGTGAGCAGCTATAACCTGGAAATCTGAAAAATAGCATATTATTGTCACATTTACAATGGAGGCTAAGCCTATCGCGCATGTTTCTGCCAGTGAAAACACTAATAGGTTAAGAGATTTATTATCTTAAATGTCAATGTGGGATAAACTAGTATCACCTACGAGTATAATTGGTATGGATCTTAATAAGTACTTAATGGAAATTTAAGAACTATGGGAAAGAAATATAGTGCTGTGAGATCATGTTTATGCGATGGTGATATAGATCATGTAAGATCAAATGAAAATCTTGCTAATCCATTAACTAAATCTCTAACTAGAGATTAAATTCTTATTATATTAAGGCGGAATTGGACTAGAGCCTTATAAATTAAAATAACCTTTGAGGATAATTTTCCTAGGAACTAAAAATTCAAAGAACAATGATAAAGAAAAACAAATGTTTGTGTGATTTGAGAGAAAAGCATAGTATGAAAAATATTATAATACCTTTTTATAGTGAAAAAACATGCATGTAATTTTATGACGAATTCAAATGTTGAGATTTGTTAAAAATCTCTTAATAAATTCTATAGCTATTATTGATACGATGTTTTAGTCATGAGAGCATTCTTGATACATTCACCTATGTAAATGTGGAAGTGAGGCGCTTCCTATGAGAATGAGACTATTTTCTAGAGCATTTATTAATTTGAGATAGAGCACAAAGCGAAAATACGCCAACTTAAGAAACTATAACACATATAAAATATCATATGTGTCACATAATCTTACATGCCTAAAAGTAGTTTTAATTTCAAGGTTTAATCCACTTTGACTCTTGTATAAAGATTATTAACACTAATGAAAATTCCAAAGCAATGCTACTTTCATAATGCATGATATTTTAACTAGCTCAACTAATATTTTATAACCTATTTTATTAAAATAAGTGGGGAAATGTTGGTATATTTTAGTAGAAGTAATTACTATATTAACTATTCTGGGGTTACATATTGACTTTATTACATTAAAATTTTAGGGGTTACATATTTACTACAATACAATTTACAATGTTACATTTTGATTATTATAATGTCTAAGGTAAGAGTTACAAACTTTGCTATTTTGAAATTTGTTGTAAATGCATTTCATTACTATATAAGTTACAAAATCATGAGGTATAAAAAAGAAGGAGAAAATTTCAACTTTTCAAATTATTTCTAAATGTACGAGTTACATTTTCTTCATCATATTAGACTATAATGATTTAGAAGCTATATATGTTGTCATTGGGATAATGTAAGGTGTTGAGTACAAAAAAAAAAAGAAAAAGAAACCTCTTTCATTTATTTTTCCTCAAAAGCTTTTATTTGTATTATTGGGCATAAGTAAGGTATTGGAGAAATTTTTACTTTTTCTTAATTGCGAAAGCTTATAAAAATGTTACAACTATAGAGTTTGTACTATAGTATCTTAGAGGCAACATGATAATTGCCTAATGCATTAGGTTTTCATCATCAATAAGAATGTGACTCGTCTTAAATAGAGTAATTACACTTTTCAGTCCTATTGAACTTCTTGTTATTGTTTTCTTATTTTTGGTTCAAACTCCAAAATTTCAAAGATTTAGTTACTTTCGTCTAACAATTTGGATGGACAACTTTTAGTCTATTCTAATTTTTCATTAATTGCAACTGAATAAATTTATTTGTTCCTGGTATTCAAGGAGTTTAGATTGTTGAACTACCTTAACTATTTCATTTTTGCACTCATTGTAGATGAATTAAATATTTGTCTGCTTGATTTTGTTGTGGTAAGGGATATTTATTCTAGAGCGATATATATTAAAAAGCAATTGATTTTCATTTATTATGCGTGACCTTTCTTTTATGCATTGTTAGCTTGCAAGTGTAAATTATTTAATTCATTTGGTTTCATTTTTTAAGTGAATTAGGATATGTGTACTTAACTTGTTGGTCTTTTTGTTTTCCAAGTTTTCAAATTGCTTTTGAAAATTCAAGTAAATATTTAACTCTATTGCCTTCAATCGGAATAAGGTAAATGATGATTCTTCCTGATTCAAGATTTATACATACATACGTCTTGCCAAAAACATATTTAAATACTAATAGCTTGTATGGTTAGTTTTTCAAAAATATATTTTTTCGTTTTTTAATATATTTTTTAATTTTTAATATATTTTTTATTTTAAAAAATATAAAAATTTATTTTTATATTACAAAATGTGTTTTGAAGGCCTAAATGTATCACGAATCAGTAAAGTATGGGCTGTGAATCGTGGTTTTTTAACGAAAGGCGTGATGGTATACTATTCAATGTTCAGTTGGGCCTTAATTCTTGCTCTTGCCTTCGAGTTGCCTAAACCCAAAGCCCCCAAATACGAAATAACCTCGCAAACCAGCCTAGGTCAATATTAGCCACCGCTTCCGCCGACGACGCCGACGCCGGCGAAGAGACTGGTCCAGCATACCATCATGGCCATGGGCAGCAGGAAGGAGAAAAAACGTCAAAAGGGATTTCCTTTAGGACCCAAGAAGTCATCATCCCATAGTACAGATAAAAGCACCAAGTTCAAGAAAATTACCAAGAAGAACAAAATCACGAAGAAGAAAAAGGCACTAAATAATGAGAGAAACGAAAACCATCTTAACAATGGCGCTAAGAAGGAGGATAAGAACGAGAAGAAAGAGGCCCATGGAAGAAGAAGCGGCAAAAACGATGCCGTAATACAGCATCCGACTGCTTCTCAACAGCTGAACTATTTTCTCTATCAGTATCAATCTGCCAATGGAATTCAACTCTCTACTATAGAATTCGACGCTTACAAAGGTCTTTTACTTCTGCCTTTGCATTTCAAATTTGATTTCTGTGTACATTTCTGATTGACAGTAATTTTTTTGCTTGTTTATTTGTACTTACTTGGTTTATTAGATATGGCGCCCTCTAATTTTTAACCATTTATCTCCAAGCTCTGAATATAGGGGAACTTTGAATGGCTAATTAGTGCACAAAATATTATAAACCCTAAACCCTCTAATTATATTATTAAAAATGGCTAACTTTGAATGAATCAGATAGACTACATTGGTTTTATTTTCTGTACATAAATTCTATACATAGATTGGCGCATCTAGTGCATAAAATAGTACATTGTCTATAGAAGATTCACTAATAAGTTGTGCCTTTTGCAATAACCGTTTGGAGTGTACCCTTGACACAAATTCTCCCTTGACACATTTTTTTTGTTTTTGGGTATGTCATCACTTTTGGTTCATTCCTCAGTAGGCATCTTAGGCATGAGATGAACTTATTCTTGTTGCTGCTGATATTGTGTTGGCAGATGAGTGCATGTTGGAGTTACAGGATAAAAGATCTCAAACTACTTTAGATGAACACATGAAGACCGCTTTTGGATCATCATATAAAGAAGTTCTCTGTGAAAAACAGCTTGTAGAAGGGAAAGTTGATCCAGGGAATCCAGCACTTCTTGTAATATCTTTATCAGCCTTGAGATCATTAGAACTTTTCAGGTTGATGCATACTTTAAAATAGTATCACCCGTGCTTCAAGGATTCTTTATTGTTTTCTACCTTCTAGTTGTCATTATTTTCAATATTTGGGACTTAAAGACAAAGTAAATTCATTTTGAAATCTTGCAGAGTAATTATGACTGAAGTATATGTTTTATTTATTAGGGAATTGAGACCGCTGACTAGAGAATGCCACGCTGTGAAGTTGTTCTCAAAGCATATGAAGATAGGGGAGCAGGTAGCTTAATTTCTTCTTCAGTGGCCTTAAATTTTATAAAACAAACATTAAATGATGGGAAAGATGGCCAACCATTCATGTATGCTCCATACGCATAGTTTAGGTTAGTAGTTACCATTATTTTGTTACAGTTGTTGTTAGGTCTTTCCTTTTATTTGGTTGGCCAGTTTATTTCCGTGGTTGAAAAAATTAAGAATCATTTTGAGTGTCAAGAAATTTATAGATGTCCATTATTCTTTGCTAGAGAAGTAACTGATATTTTCTATAATGGCTTGCTTAGATGCTTTGCCTGAACTTGGAATTCCCTTTTGTGGTCTTCATCACCTACTCTTCTTCCCGAAGAACAATAATGGTTAACTTCAATTATTTTTTCTTGTTTTGAACAAGGTTTTTTCACTTACGTAGTTATTCAGCATCCATTTACTTGTGGAGCTTTATTACAAGTGATTTGTGTTGAAGCCTGCATCTGTTTTGGAAGCATTATTGATTTTGATAAAAATGGTAAACAAGTTGATAACTCAAGAATTTAACCAAGATCCTTTTATTTAAACTTTTCTCATTTCCTGAGTTGATAACTGAATTTAGCTGAAAATCTCATTTAGCTGATAACTAAATTTAGCTGAATTTAGCTGGAAATCTCTGATGCATCAATCAATCAGGACCATTTCCTCGTTTGTATGTGTGTTTTTCTCGAGGGGCCTGGCTACTAGGATTTCAATATAACTTTGATGAGTTAAGGCATACTTTTACTTTGGTACATGATGTTACAATAAAAAGTTTTTTCCTTTTCTATGAATACGCACTCCATTTCGAATCATGAATTTAAATTCAAGAAATTCACTTAATCTTGACAAAGCGAGAGCTGAATTTACAGAAGGATGGCGATATTGATGATAGTGGGAGTTTGGAAATAAGTAATAGTAATGTAATTACACCTTGAAAGTATTATTATTGTTGTTGGTGGTGTTGTTGTTGTTTTTTGGGTCTTGGAAGATATAAAGAGATGAATGACAAATCAGTTGGTATTTTATTCTTCAACAATGCTGACTTTGATCCTTGGTTAGATAGTATAGGAAACCATGAAATAAAGTGAACCCCTAAATCAAAGGTATTCTATGTGTGCAACAATTGTACTTTTTCCTATCGTAACCTATCGTAAAAAGCCTTTACCCCGTTTCTTTCGCTTTTGAAGTTTGACATATTCTCTTTATATTTGTGGTGGCAGATTTCTTTTCTGAAAAACCGTGTTAACATTGCTTGCGGTACTCCAAACAGGTAAGACCATCTTCATCTCTGTGTCTAGATATGGTTTTACATGTATTCGGCCTATGCCTCTATAATTATGTTTTGTTGTGTTTATTTAATTTAGAGTTATTTACATCCACATTCCTCGTGATTTGATAAAACAATCAATATTTCCCTATGGTTTGAAAAAACTAACAATACCCCACCTTGATCAAGTCAACCATTGAAAAGTGTGAAAAGATTAAAATACCATCAATTTACTAAACTAAAAATGCAATAAAAGAGAAAATAACTTTAAAAGTGAAAAAATATATATATGACTTTTGATCATATAATAAATCTTATATGATGTTGTGGCTTTGAAATTTGATTGAAATTTTATAATTTTTTGTTTAAATTTAGATTTTTGTTACTATTTTTCTTGTGTACCAATTTTTTTAGCCTTCAAGTTCAAACTCAGATAGACAAAAAATATACTTATTTACTCAATCATATACAAGGAATATTTTTCATATTTTTTTAATAAAAAAGTTACAAGTATAGTTTTTTTATAAATAATTAATTAAAAAGGTTATGAGGTAAATCTATCTATACAACATAATTTTTTTGTCAGCACAGGGGGCTGAATGTTAAGGTTTGACCCGTTAAGGGTTTATGGGTAGCTACTAAACCTTGAGAGAGTTGGATGTAATTAACCCTAATCAATTTATATTGTGGAAAGAGCCACTGATAATTTTGTAGTTGCTTGGCCTCTTTCTAGGAATTACTTCTACAAAATCTCCTGAAAGTTTTGAATCAGGAAGAAATAGAGTATCTGTACTTTGAAAATCACAAAATTGCATCAACTTTAAGATAGCATGATTTGGGAAAGAGAAATAATGAATCAGTGGTTGTGGGATTGTGGTAGAATGAAGCTGTTGTCTTTGAAATGTAATGTTTTTCGTTCCTTCGCTCTCTCTCAATGTACATTTTGCCAACAATTTTAAATTGTTATAGGATTAAGAAGTTGATTGATATGGAAGCATTAGGGTTGTCGCGGTTGGCAGTGATTGTGCTTGATATGTACACAGATGTCAAGGGCTATTCCTTATTCACACTTCCTCAAATCAGGTTTGATCCATAAAGCTGATATTTCCACCCCTAGTTTACTTTTACCAAGTGCATAGACATTGCCAGGGCTGAGTTGAGGTCCTGTCTGATTTGTTACTGCTATCCTGAGAATTGTTACTTCCCTTTTCACATGTCGTTCCTTAGGAATTTTCTAAGCATTGCACACCTTACCATCTATGTGACCGGAAATCAGCAAAGAGTGTCATTTTAAAATGAAGGCTATCATGTTACTCTATCTTCGTTTCTCTGCTGTCTTTTAATTCTCTATGAGTTACTTGTTTGTCATGAAATGCAACCAATGTTATGGTTTCATGTGCATTTAAAATATCAGGGAAGAGTTCTGGGACTTGTATAAGAGTCACTTTCATGAACGACTGCTTGAAGGTGATCTACGCATCTGTCTATATGGCAACATGCCAGCCACTCCAAGGGCAACCATAGAAGATATAGATGACTGAAACAGATTTTTTTTTTTTTTTTTTTTTGAAGCACCACAAATGTTGTTGTGATCAATGTAGTGGCAGGAAGCAATCTAATGGCTAAGTTTTGAATTGGGGATCTGAAGTTGCAATGTAAAATCAGGTCCTTCTAGGTTGTGTACCACAGTAAAATATTTGTTATATGTTCTTTTACTTCCTTTTTGGGTTATCGTAGAACTTGTGTTGATTAACATTTGTAAACCATTTAAATACTAGTAGTAAACACAAATAAAAGATCATTGTATGGATAGACTTTTAAAATACGCTTATACGCTTTGTAAGACATTTTTTCAATTTCCAATACATTTTCTGTTTTATAACTATTAACTCGAAAAATGTAAAAACGCATTTTAAAATGTTGTCTATACAAAGTATTTTTAGTACACTCAAGATACTGCACCAAAAATTAAAGCAGGATATTTAAAAATAATAATAAAATTAATAATAATCAGCTACCCTCGGGCAATTTGATTGTGAAAATCGAACTAAGATCTGATTTTACAACAAACTATTCCTTCATAGATTGGTGGTAGATTAGGAGAAAAACAACAAAGAGAGTTGTAAGTTTGTTGTTATCCCTGTCAAAAGAGAACATGACATGTTCAACTACTAATACACCATTTTATGGCAAAAAATTGACCTTCAAACTCAAGATTCAATAGGGCAGGTGGTTCAGCTGCCATCTGAACTATACAATAATATTGTATTAATGTGATTCCGCTGTTATCTGAACTACACAGTAATATTGCAACACAAGTACAAAGGGAAAACTCTAGATTTCTTGGGGCAATGGTAGCTGGAGGGATTTTGAACCTCTTGCCCCAGCCTACCGAAGTGCTCCAAGCACTCTCTTGGCGCCAGCCGACCTAGAATGCCTTGATTGTACCAAAAGTGCTTAAGATCCCTGTATCAATAAGAATGAAACTTCTATTCTCAAACATAAATGCATATTATTGGCTCTTATTGTCATACCAAAAAGAAAATGCAAACACACATACACACATACCTTCCTTTTTATTCTTGTACAAGCAAGGTGGCATTCCCCAATGTCTAACAGTGCAGCTTTATTCTCTCTCCCCTTTCAAGTAAATTGTACATACAAGTTTACATTTGTTCATTTGGGAAACTATCATTCCTAGCTGTTAATGCACGAAAGCTTCTTGAACTTCTTGAACCCTGCCAACAAAGAGAAGCAGTCAAAACTCCAAGCTTAAAGATCTTCCTTAAAGAAACACTCACATTGATGAAAATGTTTGTTCCATTCCCTGAAAAGCATACTCCAAGTCAAAATGGAGCAAACTCATTGCTGGCCACCTCAAAAAACCCATCATACTGTCAGAGGTTAAAAACAGATAATTAGGCAACAAAAGATCTTCCTAATTCAAATTGCATTAAAGATGAAAGAGAAAGTGGCAATGCTAACTAGAGGCCCGCAATTCCTCGCACTTGCAGGCCAAAAATCACTCTAATAAACATAAGATCAAAATTTTTTGATGGAATTTCTAATAAAATCTGCTGGTAAGGCTTTTTAATGTGTATGTAAAAGCAATTAAAAAATTTTTCCTTCAAGTCACCACTACTTGTAAAATAGTGAACATAATCAGGTTTCACGCAAGAAATGAGTGGGTGTATGATCTTACACTTTGTAGCCCTCCAAGTCAAGAACAGTTGCTTTGGTTCAATTTCATTGCACGTCTCTGCCATTTTTTTTAGCTGTGATGGTTCTTTCATAAGCAGTTTGATTTGCAGCCACAAATGCCGTCCTCTCTCATGACAATTCTTCACCATCCTTAACTGACACAAGAGCTTGAATGAGCATTTAATACCTTTGCACCTGAAGATAGGAAAACAATGATTTCAATGCCGGAGAAAAAAGCTGCAAAGGTATGAACATTAACAGCTTGATATGTTGGGTTCCAGGAGTCACACAAGACCCCTGGAGCATTTATATTCCAAGAATTACAATACAAAGATTAATTTTGATTATTTGCCTACAGCTCATAGAAAGATCATCTTACAACAAAATGGAGCAATTCATTTACAGCAAAGCTACGGGGAATATACTGCAAACTCATCCAATATTCAACTTTAATTCTTCTGAGTATAAAAAAAAATAAAAAATAGAAATAAAAAAAATCATTTGGACATTTCTTGGAAAATAAACAGATTGTAGACAGCTGCTGCTAGTAAAAAAGATTCCTTCCACAAAAGACAAAATGAAATTGAAATACCATTTTAGTACAATAATCACAAACTAACAAACTAAAATAATTCTTTAATGTATATACAGATAGCTAGGGAAAAATGAAGAAAAAAGAGAACAAAAGACCAAAAAAGAAACAAACTCAACCTCTCAGTTTCCTCATTGTTGAGTCCACAAAATCATGCAGTTCAGTATAAATTATAGATGCTATCAACAAAAATTAAATATAGAAAAAGATTTAATTATTAACCCAGAAATATTGAGATGGAAACTTGACTTCTCAATTTCTTTCTTGGCCAGTCAACAATTTCATGGGGTTTGGTGCTTTGGGTATGTATAGGTATAAATGATAAATTTATTTGAAAATGTATTGAAAAAAGATCTCTATCCTTAACCCAGTAGCCTTAAGAAACATAAATGTCCGAAAACAAAGAATAAGCTTAACTTCTATCATACCAATCTGAAGCAGTCTTTCTGCAACTTTTTGACCCAGGTTGATGTCATGGTGGATCCTACAAGCACCTAGAAGAGCTTCCAAAATAACAGCATCTGGCTCAAAAGGCATCTTGTTAATCATAGACTCAGCCTCTGTAAGGCGTCCTGCTCTTGCAAGAATATCTACAACAGCAGTATAATGATAGATTGTTGGTGTGATCTTGAAATTCAGGATCATGGAACTGAAATAGGCCAGTCCTTCAGCCACTAGTCCTGCACAGCTACAAGCACGCAGAAGCCCAAGAAAACTAATTTCATCAGGAACAAAGCCTTCACCTCTCATTTTCTGAAAAACTTGGATAGCTTCTTCAGCAAATCCATTCTTACCGCAACCAGTGAGAACAGTATTCCATGTGACCAAATCTCGTTCTTCCATATGGTCAAAAGACAAAAATCCATCTTCAGGCCCAAACTTGAAGTACATGTCTATCAGAGCATTACCAAAAAATAGATGAGAACCAAATCCAAGCTTGAAAGCAAGGGCATGGACCTGTTTACCGAGCTTGAGGCTGCCACAAACACTAAGAAGGGAAGTGACTGTCGATTCGCTTGGTTTTATTCCTTGGCATAACATGTCAAGGAATAGTTGCAAAGCAAAGTCTCCTTCTCCAGCTTGGACATATGCTGATAACATACAATTCCATGACACAGTATCATGTTTTGGCATCTTCTGGAAAATCTTAAGAGCATAATCCAACTTGCGATTTTCAGAGAAACCAGTAATAAGAGAATTCCAAGAAACAGTATCTCTTACCTTCATGGAACTAAATACTGCAAAACTAGCATCCATATCCTTGAATCTCGCATACATGGAAATCAACCCGTTTCCTATATATGTATTGTGCTGGTGAACTAATTTAACAACAAGAGAATGTATCTGCTTACCAACTCTGTAATCTTCACAGTTACCACATGCCAAGAGAGCACATGTAAAACTAGAATGACCTGGGATAATCCCTGACCTATGCAACTCAGTGAACAGCATGAGACCTTCTCTACTCTGTCCATGCTGCAGAAGCCCTGAAATCATTGCTGCCCAAGAAGCTGCATTTCGCACTGGCATCTGTGCAAACAGAATTTTAGCCTCCTCAACCATCCCATTTTGTGCATATCCAGTGAGCATAGCATTCCATGTAATGGTATTTGGGTTACTAATCTCAGCAAATAAACTTCTCGCCTCATTTAACCTTCCATTCTGCACATAGGCAGTTACCATTGCCGTTTTTATAGCAACGCTATTTTCAGGAACTCGTCCATACAACGCAATTGCTTCTTCCAACATTGCACTACGTGAGAAGGCTGCAATCATTGTAGTGTAGGAAAAGTCATTCGTCTCTTGCATTCCCTCAAAAAACTTCATAGCAAATTCTAAATTCCCATTCCTAGTAAAAGCATTCAGAATGGTAGTCCCCACCACCACATCTTTATCAAAACCAATCTTAATTGCCAAACTCATCAAATTTATCACCAGACACTCATCATCCAATCCTGTACCAACTGAAAATACAACCACAAGTATGGCCTGGTCTGGCTTCACGTTGCTCGTCCTATGCATCTCCAAAAACAAAGCCCATGCTTCCTCATAATCAAACATCTCCACGTACCCAGAAATCATCACCAACCACGATACCAAATTCCTCTCTCGCATTTGATCAAACAAGTCACGGGCATCACTCAAACAACCACATCTACAATACCCAGTTACCATCGAATTCCATGTCGAGACATTCCTCTCAGCCATTCCATCAAACAATTTCCTCGCTTTCAAAACATCACTATTATGAAGAAACCCACTAATCATTGCATTGTACGAAACAATATTTCTCTCTGGCATGGCCTCAAAAATTCCAAAGGCCTCTCTAAGTCGTCCAGTTTTAGCATACCCAGATAGCATTGCTGTCCATGTTGTCACATTCTTATCTTGGCACATGTCAAAGAGAGCCTGGGCATCCCTGATGCGATTGCTTTTGGAATAACCGGAGATCATGGAGTTCCAGGTGACCGAGTCTCTTTGAGGCATTGAATCGAAAACCTGGCGGGCATCGTCTATTTTTCCAAGCTTCAGCAGCCCCCCGATTTTCTTGTTGCATTTAAGAATCTTGGCTTTTGGGTTGAGTGAGAATGTGCAGAGTGTGCGGGTGAAGAGATGGCGTGACATAAACAACGTAATGGTTATACAGAAGGGGAAGAAAAGTTTGGATGCAGACTTAGCGGGACTGAGCCAAACCAATTCCCTTTTATGTTATGACAGTTTCTTAAAAATAAAGGGGAATTTTATACTTTGGTTTCAATCCTTTGCCTAGTTAAGATTTGGGTTTAGGCAGAATGGTCATTAGCATTCCATGCATTCCTTACACAGTTATACTACCTAAAATTGTGTTGATGGAGATAATTAGGAGACAACTTATACTTTAAAACGGACAACTTATTTTAAGATAAAAAATAAAACTATATGATTAACTTGTTTTTATTAAAACATACAAATATAATTAATACTTTTAATTTTTTTCTCAAGTTTTTCCTTTTTTTTTTAATTTGAATTATACATAATCATTATTAATAAGAATAATATACAAATTTTTGTAAAATGTGGACTTTTTATTTGGGATAATTTTTATTTATTTATTTTTTGAATCTAGACACTTTTTTGTTTATAGAGATGGAGTAGCTTTTTCAAAGCTTTTTAATTTAAATTAATAATTTTTTATTTTTACACACTTTATTGGTGTATGTAAAGATCACCTATGCACCTATCCAAATTTCGTTAAATGTATTTAACTCATTTTCTCATCTATTAGAACTATTTCCACTTTCTTTTATTATGTAAAACGGAAATTATATTACAAAGCCTGGCATTGTCAACTAGCATCCATCATCTATGAGAAAATCTCATCTCCATTACAAAACCCTATTTTTACTAGGAGAATTAGTGATAAGTGTAAATAATCTCGTAAGCCACTACTCTAATTAAAATGTCAACTCCCTTTCATCTAATTTGATTATTAGTGGTGATAGAATAATGTGACATTTAACTTTTTAAAATAATTTTAACCCCTCATCTATTTTGAATTGCGACTACTGTTCTTTGGGTTTAATTTCGCTCAATTTATATTTTCTTTGTTTTCAGCTTATTTTTCTAAAATATTTCTCTGTTGATCATTATTTTTAAACTTTCTATCTGTTGGAATTTTCAAATGAAATATAGGACAATAATTGACTATTGATATGCACAGAAATTTGTGATAAATGACTTTTTTTTTTTTAGAGATCTAAAATGAATTTATTATGACTATAATAATAAGTGTCAAGCGGATTCAATGATCTTTCTCCCTTTTGTCTCGATTATAATTATTAGATACAGCAAGATACATTGCTATCGTTAATTACTAGAAAATTTAGCATTTATTTTGAATATAATTATCAAGTAAAGAAAAAACATACTAAATGATCAACTCAAGAACTGACTAATCTATTACTGTATATGCACGAGTTGGTTATTAGTGATTTTTTGAGCAAGAGTTCCATACGTAATTGCACATTGAAGAGCCCTTTCATGCCATTTCGTAATATCTAAAGCCCTCATTTGCATGGCAGCTCCAAGAGCTAGAATTGGAACTGTAGATGACGATTTTGGTTTTATATTTTGAGGAACCAAATGGAACCAGTGGTTTGGTTCTATTTCAAAATAGTGGAATTTTTAAGAAATTAAATATATATAAAAATATAAATATAAATATAAATATAAATAAAATATACTTTTTTCTCACTTTCATTTTTAATTTTTAGTGCAAGACTTATTTTTTTCTTAGTTTAAATTATATTTTTTTTACTACTTTTCAGTTTAAGTTATATATATATTTTTTAGAAACAAAGTTTAAAATTTTTAAAATATAAATAAAATATGTTATTTTTTCATTTTTATTTTTAATTCTAAGTATAAGTGTCATATATATATATATATATATATTAAGTTATATTGTCTTTACAACTTCTAAATTTAAGTTATATTTTTTTTTTCACAAACGAAATCAAAATCGTAACCAAAACAGAATCAAAACCAAAATTAAATTAGAATTGAACCTGTCTTCTCGGCTAAACTTAGTCAATGCTTATTAGTCTCCAAGTTTGATCTTGACAACTCTTTAGTATCCTCCAAATCTTCTTGGACATCTTGCTTAACTAATAAGTTTTCTCATCCAAATTCCCATGGTTTCTATCTTTTAGAGGCCAAACAAAGTGCTTCACCTTTGAGTTTTTCATGCATAATTTCTTTTTTAACCACTTCCTTGCTTAGCATGTGATGACCAACTACATTTTCTAAACATTTGGCCTTTGAATTTGACAACTTTTTTCCCAGTTTGGTGGTGATGTGAAGGAACATAGTTGTCTTTAGAAATTATCCTTTTTCCCTCAATACTCATAAGAGGTCAATATCCCCTAATTGCAGCATTGAGTTCTTTACAGTGATTCCCCTAAACCACTTGCTACAATCTCGCTATGAAGTTCATAAAGGAAAGGAGGTTCAAGGGAATATTTTGAGCTTTTTCTATAATACTTAGCTTTAAACATTCAACCCTTCTCACAACTTGAGCATATGATTTGAAAACATAGAAATTTATGTGTTCTTCATCCGCGTAAGAAGTTCCTTCTTCACCTTGATTACAGCATCACCCATGAGAAGGAAAGGCACATTCTTACCCTCCTCCATGTCAAAAATTGAAAAATTCATTGGCAATATAAATTTATCTACCTTAACCAAAATATCTTCAAATATATCTTTAGGATAGGTGAGAGTGAGATATGCCAATTGAAAGGTGATGTTGGTTGGGTTAACACATCACTTAAATGATGACCTTCAAAAATAGAAAGGAGTATGAGGTTGATGCTCAATCGTAAATTGCACAACGAGGTCGCTATCCAAATCGTGCAAGGAACAATGAAAATACCAAGGTCCTTCAAGTTTGGAGAAAGTTTCCTTTGGATGATTGTGTTACATTCCTTTATGAGGCTTATAATTTTCCAATCCTCCAATCTTTGCTTGTTCTATAACAAGCATTTTAAAAACTTGTCTTTTTTTGGCATTTATTTGAGCATCTCAAGGAAATGCACATTTTATGTGAAGCTTTTTCAAAATTTTAATAAACTTGGATATTTCTTTATCAAAGATACGCACATCCGACCTTGATGGATAGAGTGGTAGTGGTCAAAGATCTGGGTAAATGAAGTTCTTCTCAATGTGTTTTCTCTCTCGGTTTCCAACCTCATCAATATTCATCCTATTTGGCTTCTTCTTCTCAACATTTTTCTTTGGCTTGCTTTTGTCATAACTGACTTTTCTTTCTCACCAATATTCACTTCAGCCTCATAAAGATCCTCCAAGTTCCTCTTGTTCAACTCTCTTCGGGCCTTCTCATTCAATCCTTTTTGGCTCATCTTGAGTAGTTTCTTCCTTAGTGGCCTTATCACCTATTGTAAACTCCTCTTGAACACTAGAATCTAAATATTTTTTTTTCCACTCCTCAATGTAATTGCCATGATTGGCTCTTTGAACTTGTCCTTAGGATCAACAACATTATCACTTGGCAAAACTCTCAATATTCGGGCTTCTATAGCTTTGTAAAGTTGTCCAAATTGAATTTTCAAATTTTGGAATGAGGCTTGTTGATTCATCATGGTATTTGAAAGTAATTGCATCATGTCTTGAAGGGCAACAAACTTGTCTTCTTGGTGGGGAACTTGAGGTACATATTCAGGGAAATTAGGTAAATGAGTTGGCCATTGAGAGTTGTGCAGTGCTCCTTGTTGACTACTTCCAACCCAAGAGAAATTGTAATGATTTCTCTCTCTAGAATTATAAGCATTGACATTGGAACTGCCCCTCACGTCGCAAAATGAATGGATTCTAGGTTAATGAAACATGACTCCTTGTGGTACTCTCTATTGCAAATTTTATGTGATAATACAGGGCTTGGTTTCAAAAGAGAGAGCAACTATAAGGGCTTCATTCTTGGCATCCGTCTTGGTCATTTGATTTCTTAACATATTTATTTGAGTATAAAGATGAGTAGATGAATTTAATTCATAAACTCCTGCCTTTCTTGGCATTGTCCTTTTCATAGGTCATTTGGGAGTCATTATCTGTCATCTCTTCAATAAGCTTATATGCCTCGTTAATAGGTATGCTCATGAGTACACCTCTAAATATGACATTGATCATACTTTACAACTATCCAAATATCCTATTGTAGAATATTGAAATTTGAATCCAATCAAGAATATCATGTTATAAGCACTTTCTTAATAATTATTTGTATCTCTCCTATGTTTCATACAAAGTATCCCTATCAAGTTGTTGAAAGATCACAATGCGCATTTTAATTACTTGATTGGTAGAAAGTAATTAGAGAGAGAAACATGTGAAAGCTCTCCCCAACACATTATGGAATTAAGTGGCAGCATTGATAGCCAAAATTGATCTTTATTCCTTGAGATGAATAGGAAAAGGCAAAGTTTAATAGTACTGGAAGACAAGTCATGATATGTAAAAGTGTCAAATGCTTTCAGAAAAATATGAATATGTTCGTTAGAATCCTCATGTGCTCCACCAAATTGGCAAGTTGATTGAAGTTGTTGAATAAGAGCCAGCTTTAACCCAAACTATAGTTATTCAATGGTCTTATACTATATTTGATGAAACTTCTTCATAACATGGGATCATGTCATCTCTAAAGATCCTTGATTGCTCATCTCTATTATGCTGTTGGTCTCTTTAAATCATGGTAGCTAGAGTCTATTATTTTACTATATTTGATAAAAACTCCTTCATAGCATGGGACAATATAATATTTACTCATTTTCATTATCTTGTTAGTTTCTTTGGTTCGTGTTAACCAGACCTTGTTATGTAGCTGTCTCCTTCTGAATCAATCTATAAGTCCTCTCTACTTCAGGATTAAAAAGCAATAGTTCCATCAACTCACTACTTGGCATAAACTAACCAACTATGACAAAGACTTTAAACAATACAATTATCCACAAAGAAAGTTTAAACAAAGTTAAATAAGAAAGCTAACTAATCCAAAAGCAAAAAGAAACTAAGAACAATACTATCATGCAACTAAGTCAAACAAGCAAAAGAATACAAAATCCCAACAGTGTTAAAAACTTCTTTTTTTTTTTCACTTAAACGATAACAGTGTTAAAAACTTGGTAAATAAAAAATAGACCTATCATTTTTAACAGCAAGTGAGAACTACGAATATCGTCCTATAAGGACTTCATGTACTACTAAAATAATTATCTCCAATACCTATTCAGTTCAATCTATTTGATCAATAATGAAAGTTTAAAACAACTAAAAATAGCATTAACTATAATAACATGTAGACTAGAACTAAAAGAACAATACCAACAATTGAAGTAAGGATTTGGAGTCTAGAGTCTCAATTTTCAAATTACACTTTGATTAGTTAATATATTCTTTTTATACCTATGGGTTGAAGTGGAGTTGGCAGGGTGTACAAAAATATCTAAAGGCCTTCTTCAAGGTCTATTAGAATTCCTCTAAGATAAACAAATCTATGTGTCCATGGGCATTTATGGTTAAAGGATCAATAAGATTAGGTACCTCACTAACCACTCAAACTTTAAAAGTATGTCTCCATTCCACAATAAACCTTTAGATTTTGCTCCTAAATCATGAGCTGTTCTACCTGGATCTAGCTCTACTTCCCTTTTTCAAGTTCTATAGGTTGATGACTTCAAAATTAATACAAAATAAAGTACATTATAGAGTAGATATCTTAAATATTAAAACTCATAAAGTAAATCACATCTATTATCCTTGTGATTTGTAAAAACTGCTAATTAAATCTCGAGATTTGAGGAAACTACCAATACCCTTTTAAATTTGATAAATTCATAATATTTAACCTCCTGTTGTTAGTTTACTAACATTGACTATTAACTTTTGACCAAGTCCATGATTAATTTATTTGAAATTCTAAACTATCCTTTAAACAATAATATTTGAATTGCATTTAATCCCTTGAAGTTTGTTTTAATTACAAAATGGACCTTGATGTTTAACAAAATAGATCCCTCCCAACTTTTTTCTTATTTAGTTAGTATTACAAAAATGTTAATAACAATTATTGATAACAAAAATTTAGGCACAATTCTAACAATTTTCTACACAGTTTAACAATTTAATATCTTACCAAAATACAAATAAATTTTAGATGTTGTAATATTTTATTATACTTTTTTGTTTGTGTCCATTCAAACAATTTAAACTCATTCTAATCAATATAATTTTTAATTGTATGACCATTACATCAAATTCTAAAAACCAAAATAGAACCACAAGAGATTTAACTAAATAATTATTTTTTAAAAGTTTATAGAGATGCAAAAATAATAAAACTATCATTTAAATATTTAAAGAGGTAATAGTGGTAGATTAATATTAAAGGTACAATAAGAAATTTAGAAAATAAATTTTTTTTTTCAAATTTGAAGACAATGGAATAGTAATATGGTAAATTTGTTTCAAAATGAATGGATGGAAGAATCTATAGTAGTAGAGCGAGCCCAAGTAGAATGGTTGGAATTCAAGGATGTAACTCAGCTCAATGATCATCAGTTCTAAGATAGTGATTAGGAATTGGTTAATGTTAGCGATCTATTTCATTCTCAGTAG
Source organism: Gynochthodes officinalis (assembly GCA_020080225.1). Taxonomy (NCBI): domain Eukaryota; kingdom Viridiplantae; phylum Streptophyta; class Magnoliopsida; order Gentianales; family Rubiaceae; genus Gynochthodes; species Gynochthodes officinalis. Next base: position 20,511,329 of record CM034619.1, read on the forward strand.
GTACGCTTATTTTTGCAGAGGCTATTACTATAATGGAAATAATATCCATCCAAAATGGATTCTAGATATTATTGTCATTATTGTTTCAGATGTCATTGGATCTTGTGAAGGAATATTTTTGGGGAAATTTGCATATATAGCAGCTGTTGACCAACATCTTTCAAATATAGTAGCTATTGACTGAACCTAACAAATATAGCAGGTCAAGGGTGTTTGACCAAGTGAAATCTCCAAAAAGCCCCTCTATTTGAAAAAAAAAGCATTCGAATCCCATTCGCGGGCGTCTTTTCTTCATCAGTCTGCAACGGAATTAATATCCAACGAAATTCATCCTCCACTGAATCAACAACCCAACTCACCAAACTGGTTATCGTCTATGGCTCAATCTTTCCATGGAATTGAAGAACACAAAAAAGACCGATCAAGTCACCGGTTTGGGTAAAATTTTTTGTCTACTGCCACCTTCTCGATATTGCTATCATGAGAGGGTATGTGTGAGTTACTCGGCTAGTGTGTGAACCTGTGTGATTTTTTTTACTTGAACTGGGTATGAACGAGAGATTTGTTCTTCATATGTCAATAATGATGAACAAATGTCGAATTATATGTCGAAATATACCTTGAATTATATGTCGACATATACCTCGAATTATTAGTCGAAATCAACCTCGAAATATCTTTCGAAAAAGGGTATAAAATGTCGAACTACATCAAACACCTCGAAATATATGTTGAATGAAATGAAATATCGAATTATATCTCGAACAAAATGTCGAAATTTGTGTCTGAAAGTGTCGAACTTTTAGCGGAATTATATTATATGTTGATACATATGTCTATCTCTCATGTCCACTTAATGTCGATATGCGCATGGTTTCATTTGTGAGATAAAGTACCCACGGACACTTTTCGCAAAAAAGTTTGGCATTTGTTGTATTGTACAAATAATTAATTGTGCATGGTTGTGTAATATGGTAATCTTATATACCAACTTAATGTGCTTAAACAAATTATCCTTACGGAACGGAACGGAGTCAATTATAATATTTAATAAAGATAATCACAAATGAAAGCATAAACAAATTGTCCTTCGGGAACTTAGTAACTTATAAAATTGAATACAGAAAATCACAAATTGTTCATATGCAAATTGTCCTAAAGAGGTCAGGATCACTGATAATATTGAAGGAAGAGAACTCGCTTTATGTGATTATTTCTCCCTAGAAACAAATGTATTTAAGCAAGTTTGCCTATTATGTCCGATCACTCCACATCGACCACATTTTTTTTGAACTTTTTCCTCGCCTGTGGATGGAATTTTTTTTTCTTCCGCCTACCACTCTTAGGCCTAGGATCCGGTGGTGATAATTGAAGTGATAAAACTTCATCGGGCACATTCCAATCCTTATGATCACCAACTGGCATAATAGAATCTGCATACGCACCTACAAGTGCATCAGTGTGATACATTCGCGAGCATAAGTTGTAATGGTCGACTTGTCGACGACGAGCTACGGCCAGTGCATGCACGCAAGGGATTTGGTCCATATCAAATACTCTACACGTGCAAGTTTTTTGAAGCAAATCGACCGTGGCAGTCCGGTTTGCAATGTCCCGTACAAACCATCTGTGTATATCAACCGTTCAACTACATAGGATTGTGCTTCTCTCATTCTAGATGCAATAAGATCTTCAATGTATGGGGTTGTAAGTGTTTTCATTTCACTAGTTGCAGTACGCCGTTCATAAAACCATCTTTGGAGTGTGTTATGGATGTATTCGACCAAGGAATGAATAGGTAACTCCCGGGCATCTTTCAATAATACATTCAGACATTTTGCAATGTTGGTCGTCATTATTGTATAATATCTCCCACCAGAATGGGCCCTGGACCAATGTTCAAACTCAACTTCCCGTAAATACTCGGCTATCCTTGCATTCTGCATCTAAATTCGCGAAAAGAGCTCAGTGAATTCAGCAATGGTGTACGCCTTTGCAACCTTAAAGTATAATGGGATCACGGCATCATTTTTGAACTTTGCTCTTAGGTTGTTGCTTAAATGGTAAATACATGCTCCATGATAGGAAGTTGGGAAAACATTTGCTATGCGTTTCGCAATGCTCTTATGCCTATCAGAAACAAACACCAAGCCATCGTTTTCATCGCCAACTACAGCCTTTGGCCTTTGAAAAAACCACTCCCACGATGCGTCATTTTCAAAATCAACAATTCCCCAGTCGACAGGATAGACTTGGTTGTTACCATCCATGCAAGTTGCAACCATTAAGGACCCAGGATATTTTCCTTTAAAAAAACAAGCATCAACAGCAATTATTGGTCGCATGTGACTAAGAAATCCACGAATCGAAGCCTCAAATGCAAAGAATAAGTACTTGAATCTACCATATTCTTCATGACTGAGCTCAATAAAAGTGCCTGGGTTCATTTCATTCATCACGTGTAAATAGGATGGCAGTAGTCTATATGAACCCTCATAATCGCCTCTTACTTCGTGCAATGCGGATTCCCTTGAGCGCCAAGCCTTGGTGTATATTAAGTTAACCCCCAACTTCGACCGATCATCTGAAATTATTTCGTTCGGCCTATACAGCCTGCAAACGTCCTGGTACTTACTCTTGATCCATGAACCAATTACTTTGCTACATGCTTGACGATTGTCACTATGAGCCAATGATGATTAGCATGTATGGATGTTGTCATATTTAGTAATCTTCCAGGCAGATGAATCCCCAATAGCCGATGCATTCATTCTCCATTTGCAGTTTTTATCCGTACACACAATGTATCAAAACTTGCTATTTGCCCTAAGAACCTTCCACTTAAAAAAATGTTTGACAGCAAGCATTGACATCCTCATAAACAGGTGCTGCCTACTCTCAAAAATATCTTTGACTGCAACAACGGCAACTGCGGCTAATTTCTTAGAAGCCGTACCACCCATATGAGAAGATGTTGTTGCTTCAAAGCAATGAATATTTTGTGAGATCGGCCGAACTATAGCCTCCTATTTTCTTGCCAAAGACATTATTCTTTCCTCCTCAACATTGATGGTTTCATCGAATTGCCTCCAATCACAGGCCAAATGTAGCATTTTATCTTCAATCCTAGTTCTTTTCGGCAAACCATTGATGGAGGTGTATAGAAGCAACAGTGTCATGGAAATGACTTCCTCATCTGCATACAATGAGTTGATACGGTCGTAAGCCTTGAACACTTCATCGTATGTGGTCTCTTCTGTTTGGCCCAAATGCTTTAGATACTTGGTGATTGCAGAAGAACCATCAGGAGCTCGGTACTTGGCATATGCTTGGTCAAAGTCCTCCATCTTCAGCCCTGTGATGATGGCAAACTCTCTCCTACCAAATGTTACCCTCTTTCCCACGAAGTTGAATTGCATGCTACAATCCACGTTTGATGCTTCAACTAGCTTAAGTTGCCTCAACAAAACAGAATGGATTATTTGTTTGCACCAGAACGTATATTCATGGTCAAGAGCCATTTCTGCTAGACTGCTTTCCCTTCGGAGGATGGCTTTTTGCGTATCAATCAGTTTTGCCCGGAAACGCCTCATATTGGCTTCGTAGTAGCAGTACTACGACACTTGGGCATTGAAAAAATTACCCTGAACGACCATATCATCCATGAGTTGTGCCTGCATGATATAGAGCAACTCAATAATAATAACAGAATTCGACATTTTATTCGATACATTTGACGACATTTTATGATTGTAAATGGATGATTTTTCATAGTAAATTAATTCAAGTGACAAAAACTAAACACACCAGTGCATGATACATAATACCGAGTACGCAACATGGATTTTATTAGTAATTTTATTATTGTGGAAGTTATTTTATAAAACTTAACAAAGTAAATAAAAAGAGTATAAACTATATGAAGAATGGTTTTCGAAAGAGAATCTATTAATTATATATAGAAATAGAGATAGAAATAGAAATAGAAATAGCAATAGAAATAGAAATAGATATAGAAATTTAGTTTAATGTTTTCATTTAGTTTAATCTATTAATTCTTTTGATTATTTTTCACAAAACAAAATCATCCCTTTACAATCAATTAATTTTTCAATTTTTTCGACATTTATGGATACTGTTCGAGTTTTATGGGTATTTTGCGACATATATGGGTAGTGGTCAACATTTCTAGGTATTCGTCGACATTTTTGAATTTTTTTTCAACATTTCTTGCTAGTCGTCGACATTTATGGGTATTCGTCGACATTTCTGGGTATTTTTCGACATTTATTGGTAGTCGTTGACATTTCTTGGTATCTGTCGACATTTATGGTATTCGTCGACATTTTTCCATCTTTTTCGACATTTATTGGTAGTCGTCGACATTTCTTCGTATCCGTCGACATATGTTTCGACATATTATTCCACATATGTTCATGACCACTTCCTCTTTTTCGACATATGCTAGTCCAAACCTATTTCAAAACAAAGATAGACTGCTATGCATAAGCACGGTTTTAGAGTGTTCGAACGAATTGCAAAGGAACCTAGCGAAAAAACCCTAACTTTTCTAAATTTTTTCTAGCATCTAAGCGGGATTTTTCAGCAAAATCGGGAATTTATGCCGCCTAAATATCAAATACGAAGTGTAAATTCAACTAACCTTCTTATTCTTGCTCGTCTGCTTCTGAGATGTATGCTCTTCTTCTATCTTTTTCTTGCCAGATAATGACGGTCCACCTCGCGTTCTCGCCATTAACGCTTTTTAGCGGTTGAAGAAGAGAAATGTTATGTTAATTGGGTGTTTAATCAACGAAGAATGCAGGGAAATCAGTTGGGAAATTCGTATGGGCAATGAAACAAGAGTATTCGAAGGTCTAATGAGATGAAACGGGTGAAAGCTCTGAAAAAGACATTCGGGCGCGATTTTCAAATAGAAGAAGGGTATTTTAAACATTTCGCGTGGCTTAAAACCCTTCAACTGCTATAAATGCAAACAAATAATAGCCGCTGCTATATTTGAAAGATTTTATTTACCAGCTGCTATATATGCAAATTTTCCATATTTTTGTCCTTCCTTGATAGATTTTCCTTTGCCTCTTAGGTTTAGAATTTACTTCGGTTGGTAGTTTGTTGTAGTGCTATGGTTGTTGCGGGAGCTTCCCAAGCTGTTACACTTAATCTCAGTGCGAGATCTAAGGCTGTCATCGCCATTGGGAGAGATTGTAAATGTAACAATTTTGTCTGTGGATATATACCATATTGATCATTTCAGGAATTTTTTTTTTAATTATTTAGTTTTCAAAAATTCCAAAGCTACGAATTGATATTATATTACTATTACTTTTTTAGTTTATTGGTTTATCATATAAATAAAATTATAATATTATTTCTCATGAAAAGAAAAGAAAAAGAACAGAAAAAGAAAAAGAAAAATATAAAATAAAGAAATAGAAGTTATTAAATTTTATTTAATAAAATTTTAAAACTTTAAGGGCTAATTTGTGATCAAAATGAACCTAAAGGGGGCATACGTTATTTTTTTTGTTGGTTATTTTTTGTTTTTTCACTTGTTCTATCACATGACTTTAATGGTTGTTAGGTCAAAGAGGGTATTGGTGCTTCTTCTAAGTCTCAAGATTTGATTGGTAGTTTTCACAAATTACAAGGTAGTAGATGTAATTCACCCAAACCCATAATATAAAGAGGAGTAATGTCAATACAATTTATATGTAATTATCCAATTGAAATTTGAGAATATGAAATTAGGTACACACAAGTTCAAATTCCATCAAAGAAAGAGATAAAATAGCCATAGAGAACATAAATTAAAGATAAGAAGAAAAAAACTCTAATGGGTTTTTTGAACTCTTTGTGTTCTTTCTAAGCTCCAAGCAATTGGGTCTCCTTGATTATTTTTCCCCAAATTTTTGTGCTTGCTTTAGGAGAAGATTTTTTTTTTCCTCACAAAAACCCCCTATTTGAGATACATTCCATAAGTATTTATATGTCTCCAAGTATGTTAAACTTTCCCCTCAGGTCCGAATTAATGTTACTTAAAAATGAGTCAAGCAATTAAATTTTGAGTAATATCGTAAGCATGTTGCAACATATTTCTAAAATCCTATTGTTGACAACTTTTCACTTTTCTTCTCTCTTGCCTTTTAACTTGTCTCAAGACCTCTGTTTAAGTTGTTTTGCCTTATTTTTGAGCAATTTAATATCTTTTTCATAGCCACGAAAGGAAACTATGAAAACACCACATAAATACCTGAAAGGAATAAGAAAACTAACTTAAAAACTATTATTAACCATTAATTTTAGTGGTTGTAGATGCAACTATTAAAAAACAATACAAGAGTATATTTCTAGAGAATTCAAAATAAAGGACTTTGTTTTATTAGAAAATTTTCTTCTGATTGAAATCATAGATCCAAGGAAGGAATTTTCTTGTCTCACAAAAATATATTTTGGAATCATTATGGTCAAATGATATATCAACATACAAACCAATTGAATACCTTGAGAACAATGTTTGAAGTTATATTTTGAACTCAACCAAATATCAATTGACAAAAGGAGATATCAAAGATTAGTTGACTAATATATTTATGATACACAAGACCAGATCTTGCCTATACATTGAGTATTGTCAATCAATTCATTTATAATCCTAAATAACAACATATGAGTTTTTTAACTAGTTTATTTTAAGGTATTTGAATTTGCCACCAAAATGAAATCATTATTTATAAGCATACAATTGTTAAAACACAAATGCGTATATGAATTATGTGCTAATTATGTTGAAGGGGATGAAAGGAGATAAATTTTGATTTATATCACATTTGTCATTATTATATAAAGCGAGAGCAAAGCCACGATACCTGTGCTACTAGGACAAAATGTTGAACAACTTTTTGTTTAATTCTGCACCAAAGTAATAAAAGATCTTAATATTGAAAATTTTCCAAAATCTTGAAAAATTCCAAACTTAAGTTGAAAATATACAACTCTCCAACTTAAGTTACAATTCTATAGGAGTTACAACTCTCTAACTTAAATGTTGGAATTGCAACTCCAATATTTTTTAAGTTGTAATCTTTCAAATTCAACATCTAAACATTATAAAAGATCAAGTTGGGGTTTTATTTGCTAAATAAGCCTCTAATATCTAAATTTTTTTACATAACCTTTCCTTTTGTTCTTGGTGGATTGGAATACTTAGTACATAGTATATTTAATCAAACTTCATTTTATCCTAAAGGGAATTTATCATTGATTAATTGCACACTATATTGGACAAATTTAGCATAAAGGATTATGAATCTAATTCATGATTTGAAATTAATCTTTCAAAGTTTTTTTTTTCTTTGTTGTATTTGTTAAATGCTCTAAAAATCTTTAGAATAAATTTGTCTACTTGAAATGGCAAGTATTTTTGAGGATTTATAGAGAGATTTGATGAGGCAACGTTATAAGATGGAAGAAGAGTGTTCATTTCTTGTTGGTAGCCCTCAATATGTCATATGTTCTCATCACTTTGGAGCCTACTTCATCAAGGAAGAAGAAAAGACTCTTGATGACTTGAGGAGATATCAAAATCGAAGAATGATGATAAAATTTGTAGGGATAGCATCCTTAATATTATGAGTGAATGGTTGTTTAATGTCTACCATACAACCTTAGCGAAGAACTATATAACAAAATAGAAGTAAGGTGAATGCAAGAAAATAATATAAGTAAGAAATTCCTTGTTTCTTCTTTTATAAATAATAAAATGATAAACAAAAGACAATTTATGGAACAATTTGTAAAAATTGAAAAGAAGTTAAATCATTTTAATCAATATAATATACATATGGATGATTCCATAATTATTACTTCTATAATAGATAAACTTCCACTCTCTTGAAAAGAGTTCAAGAGAGATCTCAAAGATAAAAAGGAAGATACAACTCTTAAAAATCTTGCTAATTCTCTTTGCATGGAAAAAGTAGTTCACATATAGTAGAACAAATATTCTCAAGTTAAAGATAAAGATAAGTACAAAAATCCTTTGTCCAAGGTGCACATGATTGAAGTCGGACAATCAAGTAAGTCTAATGAAGCCGAAAAGGACAATTAGTTTAAAAATTAACCTAGAAATAAAGAAAGGAAGAAGAACGATGAATGTTTTCATTGCAATAAAGAGGGACACTACAAATATGAGTATTAATCTTTCAAAAAAAAAAAAAAGGATGTAGGATTCTTCTAGTTATAGAAGCAAAAGGTTGGTTGTAATGATTTTTAAGATTAATATCTTAGAAGATGACTTTCCTTGGTGTTTAAACATATACTATCAAAGATGTATTTAATAACAAGGAATTTTTCAAGTTCATAAAACCAATTGATAATAGAACTATTATTTACATAAAAAAACGTTTCCACTGCTCCTTGTTTTAGGGATTGGTAATATAGATTTAAAATCTACTTCTAAACATATTGTATAATAGTAGTGAGGAATAATTTGGTATCGTATAATTTGTTAGACAAGTTTGGTTTCAAAATTATTTTTAATGCAGAAAGGAATGTACTTTCCAAAAGTGAAATATTTATAGGGAAGGGTTATCTTTGTAATGGCATTTTTCTTTAACATAATGGTACCACTTTGATATTAATAAGTTTGGGAATGTAATACATTACATGCTAGATAGTGTGACACTTGCACATATTTCCTGTCTACCTTAACAAGATTACAAGAATATAACTTGTTGGTAATTGAGAGGACATCAATGACCAAGTCTTTTGATTAAATTGGTATTTCCTCTTTGTTTGCTAAGTATAGTAACAATAGCAGGGAATTAGTTTTATAGTGGCATTATACCAAAATTTTTGTTAGGACTTTTTCAATGCTTCAAGGATAGTTTTGCCATTTGCTTATAAGGGGTCTTGTGCATTGAATCTCTTGGCACTGGTTGTGAGTAACCGTCCATTGTATTGTTTTGCTATCCATGCAATAGACGTAAATTCCTCTTTCATGCTAAAGGCTCCATCTGTAATGATCTCCACCATTTTGGTGTTCAGTTGTTTGTCCAAGTTGTTTGACCATTTCCAGTAAATGGTTACCTTTGTGGAATTACTACGCCTTCTCTCTCTCTCTCTCTCTCTCTCTCTCTCTCTCTCTCTCATTCCAGGTTGGCATCTTGAATCGTTGGCTGCATTTCTTGTCCTCCCTTGTTTCATTTTTGCTGCATTTCAAATGCCATTTTCAAACCTGTGAAGGTTGTAGAAACACATTATTGAAGGTTGCCTCGCATCGTGTTGTCCATATATTTCAGATGATCAGACAAGGTAGGATGATGTCCTTTTCAAATGGTGCTTGTAGCATCTATCGAGAAAACCAAGTGTCAAATAATTGAGGCCTGCCAATATCAAAATTAAATCCTCAGGAGGGGAGGGGGGGGGGGGGGGAGAAAGTCTCTATATTCTTGTAGCCTGCAAACAATCTAGTAGGATGTGTGTTGTATCTTCAGATTGTTCCCACATCTACCGCAAATTGTTAGAGTTAGAATTCCTCTTTTAAAATACTTGTCCTTGGCATATATTATTACATGCCTTCCATAGGAAAAATGTGACTTTTGGCAGTATTTCTAGATTCCAAAGTCTTTTCCAAAATTTGTCTGTCATTTGGGACCTTTGTTGTTGTCCTAACAATGAGATCGAGGATGTCAATCTATCACTTACACACTTTGTCAAGTGATATCTTTATTTTAATGTGTATACTTCCTTTTTTTCCTTTTCTGAAATTGGTAATATTTCCTCCTGAGCTACAATTTTGATAGATAAATGGATGAAATTTTTTGAACCACATTGTTCTGGAGCGACACTCTTAGCAGTGGCATTCTCCAAATCTTATTTTTATCAATGAGGTCTACCACTCTTAGGTTTAATTGAGTTCATATCAATCTATTTTCTAAGGTTGGTCATGGATTATCTAGAATCCAATTATCTTTGTTTTCAATATTTTCTCTTGTTTCTACCTTCCATTTGAGGTCTTTTTTCAATAGTTCTTTGCCTCGTAACTCCTTTCCAAACCCATGAAGCTCCCGAGCTTTGCTTGGTCTTTAAAAAGTCATCTTTTTGCAATATTTAGCTAGGAAGAATTTTGCAAAATTGATTCCCTATCTACATGTATCTTCCTAGCTAACTTTGCCAGATAGGCCTGGTTTAGATGTTCTATGGATCTCATTTCCAATCCTCCCTCATGATTGGACTTGTATATCATTCCCTAAGACTTCAATGTATACCTTTTGTTTCTAGGTCACCTTTCTAAATGAATCTCCCAATTTATTGATCAATTGCTTTGTCTATAACTATTGGGATACGAAAATATTCTATCACACAAAATTAGTTGTTAATAACAAATTTTTTTTGTAACGATATAAAAATTGTTACTAAAATTATTTTTTGTGAATTTTTTTTAATTGTTACTGACAACACTATTTAGTGACGACGCTTTTGTCACTAATAAAAAGCTTCCTTGCAACATATCTACTTTGTCATTGATTGTATATTGTTTGTTGTCACTAATTGATACATTAGTTTACATAATATACTTAATACACCAACATGTACAAAACTAAACAATAACCAATAACCATATTGTATAATTGCAACTATCATTGATCCATATTTCAATGAAATAAAAATAAAAATAAAATTAATTAAATAATTTATTATGTACAATAATACATTAAGACTTATAAAAAATAAAGTTGAAACTATTTAGAGTCTAAAGAAATTGTCTACAGTGATCAAAATAATCATTATTATAAATTGTACTAATGTGCTAAATAAATCTCTAAAACACCCAAAAAAACAAAAATATAATATAAGATATTCAAAAAAATAGAAGTGGATGACTTGAAAATACTTATGCCATTCTTCATTTTTCAATTCGAAACATTCTATCAACCTGTTAAAATGGGAAAAAAAAGTTTAATAGATAATTCAAGTAGTACTAACACGCTAATAAATACAAGATGTCAGTGTTTTAATATCCATCACAAGTTTGCATCAAGCACAACATATAAATTATTAAAAGTTAATTAAAAAAGGAGAAAAAACAAAAGAAAAAAGTGCTATCTCGTATTCTGAGCCAATCTTCATAATTTTCTAGTCTACATCTGATTCCCTACAAACATAAGTTTATCTGATTCAACTAATCATTTTCTACCTCCTTTTAATGGGTTATAGAAACAACAAGTAGATTTTTCTTTTTACCAGAGTTACTAGAAAAATGAATAGATCTAACCTGAGATTTGTTTCGACAACTACTTGCATTGCCATAACATCAATCAAGCAGCCCTATCTTCATCATTTGTATTCATATCCATTAGAAAGTTAATCATGTATGAAGTTAGCATGATCAAAATGGAAAACAATTACGAAATGGCTTTTGCAAGGTAAATATGATGCACCATTTGTTTAAACAATATCATTTTATAAAGATTATTGTTAACCGGAGCAATCAAATTAACCAATATATGAACTAGCAAACATCATCTACAAATTCTTAAACTGTGTTAGCATTAATTAATTTCCTACAATGTGCTAGTAAACTCAATATCATCATCTTCAACTACAACTTACAAAGTATAAATACGATATTGTGATTCCTTATTCAAGGCTTGTCATCTTTAATACAAAAAGATGATAGGAGGAGGCAAAAAGACAAAGCCAAACATTTAGCATGTTTTTTTCCCCCCTATAATGATTTCTATCCCTACATGAAGCCAAAACAAAAAATTAAATACATCTTATGAGAAGGTTCATAATCACCTTAAACTCCAACCCTTAATTATCAAGGGAGCATAAATAAAAACTCTGAAAACTGATTGCACTTCAATTTGGGTGATCTATCGATGAATCAACCAGTAAGATAACAAATTGTATCCTATAATGTATATTAATCTAGATCATTTGTACAGATACAACATATACGGGTTACCATTTTATTTTAGTCAACTAATCATTATACCAACCAGCCTCTAAATAAATAAATTAATTAATGTAAGCCAAAAATTAAGTTCAGCAAGAATTAAAAGAATATAATTTTAGCCATACTGGCGTGAAATTCCCTTGGATCTACCCAACTGAAAATTCTTCCCTTGGAGTTGGTATGTTCCTTGAAGATGGAATAGGTCCTCAACCCCTTGATAACCCGTATCAAGAAACCTTGGAATCAATTGAAGGATGGAATCCGAATTTCCTAGGGAACAAATCTAGGAAATCAAGAACAACAAACACACAAATTCCGAATTTGTGTAATTTGCAAGTAATTACAGAAACTAGAGAGCAATTCTCTCAAGCTTGTAATGTCAAGAACCAAATTTTCATTTCATCAAATCTGCCCTTCAAGATGGCCGACGGCCATTATATGAATACAAGCTAGGGTTTACAAATTAGGGTTGCACAAGCTAGGGTTTCTTTTAGGGCCAAATGGGCTACATGACTCTTTGGGCTACATGACTCAATTTACCATATAATTAAAACTAAACCCAATGATCCTAAGTAGTTCTAAAGGAAAATAGTAGTAAAGCCAAACCCATTAACAAGACCCAATTACACTTAGTACATTAATAAACATGGTCTTGTCAATCTTGGTCTTCTTCCCTTCCTTTTGGGCCGTTTGGATGAGTCCATTCAAGGCTTCCTTCATTTTCTTTGTTCTAGCCCTTGTCATTGGTCCACCAAGACCTTGAAGTGGATCCAAACTTGTTCTCGAGACCTTGCTATTGTCGTCATGCTTCGGGCTCGAAATCTCGTTAATGCTTGTTGAATTCATATCAGTCCCCCCTTCTTCGAGAGGATTCGTCCTCGAATCCAGATCATCATAATCAGAATGTCAAAAGGAGACAAATCAGCAACATTGAATGTAGTACTTACATTGTACTTACCAGGAAGATCGATCTTGTAAGCGTTGTCATTGATTTTCGTGACAACTTGGAAAGGTCCATCTCCACGTGGATGCAATTTTGTCGATCTTTGTACTGGAAACCTTTCCTTGCGCATATGAACCCACACCCAATCTCCTGGTTCAAAAGTGACTTTCTTTCGACCCTTGTTTGCATTTCGAGCATAGGATTCATTCCTCTTCTCAATATTCAGCCGAACCTGTTCATGTAACTTCTGGACAAAGTCAGCCTTACGCTTACCATCTAAATTAAGCTGCTCCTTGATTGGCAAAGGTGAAAGATCTAAAGGTGTCAAAGGATTAAAGCCATACACAACTTCAAAGGGAGAATGGTTAGTAGCAGTGTGAAGAGTTCTATTGTAAGCAAACTCACAAATAGGTAAACATTCCTCCCAATTTTTAAGATTCTTTTGCACAATGGCCCGAAGTAAAGTCCCAAGGGTACGATTAGTTACCTCAGTTTGGCCATCCGTTTGTGGATGACTCGTTGTAGAAAACAACAATTTAGTCCCTAACTTACCCCATAAAGTCTTCCAAAAATAACTAAGGAACTTTACATCACGATCACTGACAATGCTCCTCGGTATTCCATGTAGTCGAACTATCTCCTTAAAGAACAAATCAGCGACATGCTTTGCGTCATCAGATTTCCTGCAAGGTATGAAATGTGACATCTTAGAAAACCGATCAACAACCACAAAAATAGAGTCATTACCTCGCTGACTTCTTGGAAGTCCAAGGATAAAATCCATGGAAATTTCCGTCCAAGGTGAAGTCGGAACCGGTAATGGATGATACAATCCGTGTGGCTTGACTGCAGACTTAGCTTGCCTGCAGCCAACACAATTAGCACAAATTCTTTCAACTTCCACTTTCATCTTAGGCCAATAGAAGTGCTCACGCAGAATCTCGTAAGTCTTTAAGACACCAAAATGTCCCATTAAACCGCCGCTATGAGCTTCATGAACCAACAGTTCGCGTATGGAACTCTTCGGAACACACAACCTGTTTTCTTTGAACAAGAAACCTTCAAATCGGAAAAATTTGTTGAAAGCACCATGTTCACAAGCAAAATAGACACTAGAGAACTCAGGGTCAGTTGCATATAATTCCTTCAACAATTCAAAACCCAAAATCTTAGTGCCTAAAGTAGTAAGAAGTGCAAACCTTCTAGACAAGGCATCAGCAACAACATTGTCTTTGCCTTTCTTATATTTGATAACATAGGGAAAAGTGTCAATAAAAGAAACCCATTTAGCATGACGTTTACCTAAGTTAACTTGTCCCTTCAGGTGCTTGAGGGATTCATGATCGGTATGGATGATGAACTCCTTGGGATAAAGATAATGCTGCCAAGTCTCTAGAGCCCTTACCACCGCATACATCTCTTTATCATATGTAGGATAGTTCAAGGCTGCTCCACTTAGCTTCTCACTAAAGTACGCAATCGGGCGCCCCTCTTGTTGAAGCACTGCTCCAATACCTATCCCGGAAGCATCACACTCAATTTCAAACATTAGATCAAAGTTAGGTAATGCTAAAACAGGCGAATGTGTTAACTCATGCTTAAGTAAATCAAACGCCTCTTGCTGCTTTTCACCCCATTCAAATTTTACATCTTTCTTAACTAACTCATTCAGGGGTGCGGCCTTTGTGGAAAAATCCTTCACAAACCTCCTATAGAAGCTTGTAAGGCCGTGAAAACTTCAACCTCGATGCCAAGTAGGAATTGGCCAAGACCGAATGGCCTCCACTTTTGCTCATCAACTTTAATTCCTGTGCACTAACAACAAAACCAAGAAAAACAACCTCCTCTACACGTAATGAACACTTAGCTAAATTAGCAAAAGTTTTTCTTTCGCAAAGTCATCAAAACAAGTTTCAAATGCTCAGCATGCTCATTAATGTCTTTGCTATACACCAATATGTCATCAAAGTATACCACAACAAATTTATTGATAAAAGAACGCAGGACATGATTCATAAGACGCATGAAGGTACTAGGAGCATTTGTCAAACCAAAAGGCATAACAAGCCACTCATACAAACCGAACTTGGTCTTAAAAGTCATCTTCCATTCATCACCCTCTCTAATTCGAATTTGGTGGTATCCAGATTTTAAGTCAATTTTGGTGTACACCTTTGAACCATGCAACTCATCCAACATATCATCTAAACGTGGAATTGGGTGCCTATACTTAATGGTGATTTTATTAACAGCACGACAATCAGTACACATCGCCATTCACCGCTTTCTTAGGCACAAGAATGACAGAACTGCACATGGACTCAAAGATTCTCTTACCTGACCACGAACTAAAAGATCTTCAACTTGCCGTTGTAGCTCTTTGGTCTCTTCGGGGTTGGACCGATATGCCGGTCGATTTGGTACGTTTGTGCCCGGTATGAAATCAATTTGATGTTCAATTCCCCTTTGGGTGGCAATCCGTGCAACTCGTCAGAAATACATCTTGGAATTCTGCAATATGTTAGAAATCTCAACCGTAGGTTGGATGGCAAGTCGACACTAAATAGAACATTAGATTCACAACAAATAAGAAGAAACAAAACACGATTAGTATGCAGACAATTATCAACATGTCGGACATTTGCATAAAAATTCGGTTGCTTCTTATTTACTTGACTCACTTTCTTCCTCTCAATATGTTCTACTTCATTTAACTCAATTTTCTTAGGCGTAGAATTCTCAAATTTTCCTTCTTTTCTCACGGGTAGTGCAGAATTCAATTTCATCATTTGTTCAAATTCGCCCTTTAAATGCAATTGAGATTCAAAAACTTGAGTAGGCGACAAAGGCAGTAAAGTAGTTTTTCTACCATGAACAAAGAAAGTGTACCTATTACTTCGTCCACTGTGGGAAGCATCCCTGTCAAATTGCCAAGGTCTACCAAGCAATAGGTGACCAGCTTGCATAGGAGCCACATCACACAAGGCTTCATCTTTGTATTTGTTGACTGAAAAATTTACTAAGACCTGTTTTGTGACTCTCACTTCTCCAGTCTCATTGAACCATTGTAACCGGTATGGATTTGGATGCCGACGTGTGGGCAATCTCAGTTTATCTACAAGCAAGGTTGAAGCAATGTTAGTACAACTGCCACTGTCAATAACAAGTATACATACCTTCTCATTGATGGTGCATTTAGTGTGGAAGATATTCTGGCGTTGAACATCGTCCTCCTCTTTAATCTGAACATTTAAAGATCTCATAATCACCAAAGATGGTCCTTCATCAGGGCCAAAAACATCTTCATCAGATTCACCATTTTCTACAAGAGCTGGCATATCATCATGGTCACTTTCATGTTCACTCTCACTTTCGATCATGCCATCATCTCTGACAACCATAATTCGAGCATTAGGGCACTCGTGCATAGTGTCCCTTGCCTTGGCACTTGAAGCAAGTAACCTCCCTGGTTGGTTTTCTCACCTCACTTGATTTGTGAGTGTTTGAAACCACGGTTGGAGTAGTTTTTGAGGTACTAGGAGTTGCGGCCTTTTTGAAGTCGATGTTTAAATCCTTCTTAGGCCATGTAGACTTCAAGGTGTTTGAATTTGAAGTCTGTGGGGTTGAAAAGGTTCGGACACCCCTCTCCTTAAGCTGCCTCTCAGCTTTCATTGCCTTGTGATACATCTCATTGAGATCTTCATATTCTTGCATCTCTACAATGTGGGCAATATCCTTCCTTAGTCCTCCTAGGAATCGAGCCATAGTAGCTTCACTGTCTTCTTGAATGTTGACTCGAAGCATCGTAGTCTCCAACTCTTGGTAATAATTCTCCACTCCTATTTCCTTGGGTGATCTTTTGTAACTTGTTGAACATCTCCCTGTAGTATTGGTGTGGAACAAATCGCTTTTTCATGAGCTTCTTTAATTCATCCCAAGTACGAACAGGCCCTTCTTCATCACGTCTCCTTTCGGCCTGAATTTTGGTCCACCAGTTACGGGCATATCCCGCAAATTCAACCACAGCTAGCTTGACCTTCTTTTCCTCCGAATAGTTGTGCAATGTAAAAATACTTTCAATTTTATCAGACCATTCAAAGAAAGCTTCAGGATCTTGCTTACCAAAGAATTGAGGAATTTTCATTTTGATACATCCTAAATTGGAATCAATTCTAGAGTACGGTATTGACTTCCCGAAATGCCTCAAGGCTTCATCATCATTGTCGTTGCCGTATGTGGTCTTTGTAGATCGAGAGGATTCGGCTCTCTCGACTTTGAGCTCCTTGATGTCTGTTGCAAACACGAAACCAAAGTGTAAAATTTTGCTAACATCTCCTCATAGGATTCCTTAGAACCCGGTGGTGGTGGTGGTTGCCTCTCCATTATAGCTGCAAAGGTTAGCAAAGGAAATAAAACAGTTTATAAGTCCTCACTTCCCAATCCCCTAAATCCACTCACCAAGTGTTTGAGTACTCTCGGGCTTATAAAAGTGAGGGGTCGGATTCACTCCACGCAATTTGCTCTTCTGGTTCTATTCTTACTCAAACAATGTTACACAAAGGAATTTTCAACAAGTTAATGCAGCTGGACAATGAGATTAGAATGAATTCTAAGGAACCAAAGAAAATGCAAAAATCACAAGAATTCAAAAAATTTTGGCAAGGAAGAATGAATTCAAGGAATCAATGAAAACAGTACCAAAAATACAAGAATTCAATTTTTTTGGTAAGGAATTTGGGCAAACTGAATGCAAATTCAGAATCTACACGAAAAATCAGTGTGTAACACAAAATTTCAGAATATTTAGATCACAATTCAAGAATTTTCAGATCACAATTCAAGACACTTGAAGAACAAGAAATTTGGACAAAGCAGCTTGTATATTGGTGGTCGGTCTCAGCCCTTCCAAATTCTGGAATTGGTCAAGGATGTTTCTGGGTTCAAAATATGGTAGAAGGGATGTATTTGGATAAGTAGAAGGATAATCACAAACTGGAAAACAATCCAAAGTTCAATCGGAAATGCAAATCTGTTTTTCCGAAATCAGAAAAAAAGGATTTTTTGGCATGGTAACTTCAAAAGGTCATAACTTTCTACTCCGATGTCGGATTTTGCTCCGTAAGTACTCAAATCGAAGCTCTCTGAGAGATCTACAAGTAGACGGCCGAAGGCGGTCCGTTGGGACTTTGGGGGTCAAAAAATAACGCTAAGACCACCTACTGTCCGCCTCAAATTTTCTGCTCAAGTTCCAACAAAGAACTTGATTTTTGCCACAACTACTTACTGTCCGATTCTCTCCCTTTTTTTTTTTTTTTTTAATCTCTGTTTTTTTTTTTTTTTTAATCTTACCAAGGCATAAACAACAATTGGATCAGCACAGCAAAATTTTTTTTTTTTTTATTTCAGTAAGGCATAAACAACAATTTCAGCCGCAAGGTATGGATTCATCAAGAAAGCAAAGTGCGGTTTTTGTCTAATATTTTGGAAGCAAGCGAAACCAACACATCAATACAAAAACAGAATTTGCTTCATCAATACAAGAACATACCAATGATGATGATATTGAACAACAAAAGATTGAGGATATAAAGAGCATACCAATGATGATGATATTCAAAACAACAAGAAGATTGAGGAGATAAAGAACATACCAATGATGATGATTTTTTTTTTGTACGGTAAAAGAAAAGATATGAACAGCTTGGGAACCAAGACTGCTCTGATACCAACTGGCGTGAAATTCCCTTGGATCTACCCAACTGAAAATTCTTCCCTTGGAGTTGGTATGTTCCTTGAAGATGGAATAGGTCCTCAACCCCTTGATAACCCGTATCAAGAAACCTTGGAATCAATTGAAGGATGGAATCCGAATTTCCTAGGGAACAAATCTAGAAAATCAAGAACAACAAACACACAAATTCCGAATTTGTGTAATTTGCAAGTAATTACAGAAACTAGAGAGCAATTCTCTCAAGCTTGTAATGTCAAGAACCAAATTTTCATTTCATCAAATCTGCCCTTCAAGATGGCCGACGGCCATTATATGAATACAAGCTAGGGTTTACAAATTAGGGTTGCACAAGCTAGGGTTTCTTTTAGGGCCAAATGGGCTACATGACTCTTTGGGCTACATGACTCAATTTACCATATAATTAAAACTAAACCCAATGATCCTAAGTAGTTCTAAAGGAAAATAGTAGTAAAGCCAAACCCATTAACAAGACCCAATTACACTTAGTACATTAATAAACATGGTCTTGTCAATCTTGGTCTTCTTCCCTTCCTTTTGGGCCGTTTGGATGAGTCCATTCAAGGCTTCCTTCATTTTCTTTGTTCTAGCCCTTGTTATTGGTCCACCAAGACCTTGAAGTGGATCCAAGCTTGTTCTCGAGACCTTGCTATTGTCGTCATGCTTCGGGCTCGAAGTCTCGTCAATGCTTGTTGAATTCATATCACATACCCAAGATAAACTGACTCTCTTTAAATGTGTATACAAGATTTAAAAAAAAAAGAACCAATCATTTGATTGATAGTCATTAAAAGATAAACTTGGTTTTATTGTAGTAATTAGTACAAGATACTTTAAAAACTCAAAGTACAGATTTCGATCAAACCAACTAAATTTAATGGTTCATATACATTAGACAAAAATAGAGTAGATTTGCCCAGAGATTAAGCACTCTCATTTGAATGCCTAAATACAAATATCTACAACTATAATCTAGAGTATCACAACAAAATGTAATGCATACCTAGATATCATGGTAGTCTAAGAAACTATAGTCCTCTCATGCATTGTAGAAAATAGTTCCTCAGTGTTTCTTATACTTTCACACTTTGCATACATATCCAAACCATCACATCCCTTTTCAATCCCTTGAAACAGCATAGTTGTCTATCCATTTCCTAGTCTCAATTGATCCAACATGGCCACATGCTAAAAACAAATATATGATGGTAACTAAATTAGGTTAGTAGCTTCCATGGAACTCCATGATAATGGATCAACTTCCTTTTTTTTCAATACAAAATTCACTTTGTCTTATGGCAGTTGAGGTTGTGAACTAAGAAAACTACATCTAGTATTTGGTCCTTTTATGATAGTTATAAGCAACTTTGGTTTTGAGAAAAAGCAAAGATCTAGAAGCAATACCAAGCATAGAAATAAACTTCCACTAGACAAATGTCTCAACATAGCAATTCTTGCCCATGGAGACCTTTGTATGGCCATTAAAGCCAAATGATTTGAGCTCACTATGTTTGCTTCACATAGTAAAGCAGTAAGAAGGCCATAAAAAGTAATCCTAGAGGAATATTGGTAATTAGAAGATTATGTTTGACTTCAACATTTTTAGGTCCCAACAACTCTAATATGATTAACACTACTGTTGAAACCATAAAACAATAAATTAATCCTATCAAGGCAATGGCTGTACCTAGTGCTATTTTGCTTCCGAATAAAACAAAGAGAAATGCAATGGGCATTGGAATTAATGCAAGTGCAAGCTATCTAGTTCTTTGATAGTACACCTTATCTCTTAGAAAGTCTAGAGCAACTAAAAGCAAATGCCTGAAGAATGAACAAGAAAAATAAAGGTAGACGAATAAACTACTCACTGAGCCATATCCAAGTCACTGCATGATTTGGCCGGATTGTTATTATAAAAAATTCTTATTGTTCCACCACTAAGGAATGCCATGTAGTAAAGGCAAGGCATCCATTAACTGATTGAGGTGGGAAATGGCCTCTTCAACTAGGGGTGCCTTTGAATAATTAGTAAAAGCAAAGGTTTATATTAACTAGTTTAGTTAATAGATCAACTTCCCTTAACATAACGTATTAGGTTTCACTAATGATCCAAGCAAGTTAAGCACAGTACTCAAATTAGGCAGAAACACACCATTCATCATTTGTTTGTATAACCTCATAGATTTAAACCCTTCTCCAACACACACGCATCTTGTGAATATTGAATTCCCTAATAAAATAATCAAAAAAATGTAAATTGATCCCAATAAACACCATATTAGATGACACCAAACCACCACATTTCACATGGGCCATGATCCAAGTATTAGCCACTGAAATAGCTGCTTCAAATTCCATTCTAATACCCAAACAATGAACAATATTCAACAAATCTAACATTTTTCCAAATTAGATGCCAACTGTATTAACCCCATGATTGTAACTGAATCTAGGCTAAACCCATAAAAAGTCATTCAATTAAATAAGCATAAAATTCTTTCAACAAAGCCCATGTGCATAAAACCCATTAGCATTTCGTTCTATGTGGTGACATCCTCTTCAAGCATTTTCTCAAACAATTCATAAGCGTATTCCACCTTACGACACTTTACAAACATATCAACCAAAGCCATCTGCACATAAATATCTAAATTTAAAGTATGGCTGTGGATAATTTAGGAACATTTGAGGTATAGAAGCTTGCACAGGCTTTTGCCACGAAGGGAAAAGTCAAGTGGTTGGGCTCTAATCTATTTTGCTTCATTTAGCAAAAGAGAAGAAGGGCATTCTAAAGGTGGCCTTGGTTTGTTGCACCTCTTATGCTCACATTCAACTACATACCAAAGCCACAAGAAGAAGAGGGCAAAGAAAAGATATAGAAGAGAAAGGAGGATGGTTTTAGTGATGGAGAGAAGAAGATAGGTGAGAGACTAGAATCTCTTGTAGAAATAAGAACAAAAGAAATTTAAAGATAAGAAAGAGAGGAATAGAAGAGGTACCTAGAGATTGAGAATGCCGAATATACTAGAGACGCCAGAGACAACTGTACACTGGTGTTGGATGAGAAAGAGCAATTAACAAGATATATTTAGCAAACTCCAGTATTTGTCTTGCTAAAATATTAAAAAATTCCCCCACAAACTTCAATTTAGTGACAATATTTGCTTATTTGTAGATAAATTTTTTATCATTAGTAACATTTTAATATTTTGTTACTAAGGGGGCGCCTAGCCGGGGGAAGGGAATGGAATGGAAAAGGTAATAAAAATGATAATAGTGGAAAATGATAGTGGGGGTCTTTCATTATAATTCTGCTGGTTGGTTTGTGTTGGGAAATGAGAATGATTACTAATAATGTTGGTTGGTTTGTGTTAGGGAATGGAAATGATTATAAATTAATTGTAATAATTAGTATTAATTAATTAGTTATTATTTATTATAAAATGAGATTAATTAATTATTAATTAAATATTATTGATTAAATTAATCTTATTTAATTATTATTAATTAATATTATAAAATAATTAATAAATATTATTTATTAAAAATATTATTGATTAAATTAATCTTACGTAATTAATTAATATTATCAATTAATTATTTATAAATTAATCAATATTAATTATATATTAATTATAATAATGAATATTAGTAAATGAGATTAATTAATTATTAATTATAATATTAAATTAAAATATTAAGTAAATAAAAGATAATTAAATTAATCTTAATTAGTTCATTTATTAGTACTTAATAATAATAAGTTAATAATCAATTAATTTATATTAATTATAATAATTAATATTAATGAATTAATTTGTATTAGTTAATTAATTTGTATTAATTATAATAACTAATATTAATTAATTAGTTAGTAATTAATTAATATTATCAATTAACTATTTATACATTAATATATTAATTACACATTACTTATACATTAATTATAATAATTTCTATTAATAAATGAGATCAATTAATTATTTAATTTATAATATTAAGTAAATGAATGATTAATTAAATTAATCTTAATTAATTAATTTATTATTACTTTTAATAATAATAAATTAATTTATATTAATTATAATAATTAATTAATTAATTAATTAGTTAGTATTAATTAATAATAATAATAATTAAAAAATAAAGCATTCCCTAACTTCTATACCCCCCAATATTGGGGGGTATGAGGGATTACCCCATATAGGGTAATCAATTTCCCCATCTCCATTCCATTCTCCCCAACCAAGCAAGGGGAATGGAATGATTTACAAAAAATCAATTCCATTCCTCCAATCCAAGCACCCCCTAAATAACTATCATAAAATTAGCACTACAAACCAAAATACATGTTGGAAATAAATAGTGGCAAAAATTGATTAGTTGTTACTAATTTGCAATCCAATTTTAACTCTAAACTCTTTTTCTAAATGGATTACATCTTTAAACCCAAATCCCATTGTAAGTGGGTTGTCTATTCGTTAGCCAGTTGGATTGGTTGTTGGCTAGTTGGATTGGGTTTTGTTTTCTAATCCAAGTAACAATTGATTTTGTTCTTTTCCTTTTGTGAAAGAACTTGGATTGAGTTGTTTGATTCCCAATTGGTTTCACAACTCTTACTCTAACATGGATTTCTACTCTGACCAGGAATCCTATTCCAATCAAAACCCCTACTTCAACCAAGACTCCTAGCTTACCCTCCTATGTCCTGCTCCAATTATAACTCCTACTTTGACCTAGAATGCTACTTTGACCAAGAATCCTATTCCAGTCAGGACTCCTACCCTCCCATCTAGTGCCCTACTCCAACTATGACTCGTACTCCAACCCAAATTCCTACCTTGATCAAGAATCCTACTCCGATCAAGATTTAGAATCCTAATCCGACTTGGATTTGGAATACTTTTGCTACTTGAAAATCTCTTCTTGTCCAAGTCATATTTTCTTTTGTTCTTGTGTTTTTCTTATTCTTTGCTTTGTCTTTCTTTGTGTCTCAAGTGTAACACATTGACAACTTTGGTGTGCTTTTGAAAGTTTAATTAAAAACTTAAAATTGTGAATTGAGAGGTAAAAGGCTTGAGTGATCTTCATCAAAAGTATAAAAGCCAAATAAACGAGAGAAACACTTGGGTTGCACAAAATATAAGTTTTGGGTAGGGGAAAAAGGGTTTGTGAGGATACTTCACATATCTTTTTCCAACACTTAAACCAACCATGGTAGAAGCTCCAAATGGGACCTTAGATCAAAAGGCCTTAAGGGAACATCATGGAGATTGACTTTTATGATGAAAACAATAAATGAAAGGCTATCACTTTTGGAATCTAACAATAAAAAAACAACTAAGGGAGCTTCTCAATCTCAACAAACACACCAAAATCTCATGTTTGAAGAGAATGAAACTTATGGGGAAGATGAATCAGAAGCATCCCATAACACCCAAAGGAGAGGGGGTGTTCCAAAAGTTGATAAAGACCTTGGGAAAATTAAGTTGAGGATTCCATCATTCCAAGGCAAGAGTGATCCGGAAGCCTATCTTGAATGGGAAAAAAGGTAGAGCTTGTTTTTTATGTCAAACACTACTCAAAAGAGAAAAAGGTTAAGTTGGCTACAGTCAAGGTTACAAATTATGCCATTATTTGGTGGGATTAATTGGTTGTTTCTAAAAGAAAAAATCGAGAAAGACCCATCAACACATGGGAAGAAATAATGATAGTTATGCGTAAAAGGTTTGTGCCACCCCATTACTACCAAGAGTTGTATAAGTGAGTTCAAGAAATCACTCAAGGGTCCAAAATCATCGATGAATATTACAAAGAGATGGAGGTATTCATGATTAGACCTAATATGGAAGAAGATCTTGAGGTAATCATGGCTCGATTTCTAGGAGAATTGAATCAAGAAATTGCCAATATAGTAGAATTGCATCGTTACTTGACCATTGAAGAGATGGGGCACATGGCTGAGACGGTTGAAAGGCAATTAAGAAGTCAAGGGTCTTCCAGACAGAGTTATTCATATCCCTCATCAACTTGGAGAGGTTTTTGGCCCAAGAAGGATACAAAAGTAAAAGCTAAAAAAGCCACTACTCCCAACACTACTGGCACAACAAAGGCTAGTACCACCGTTCAAAAGTCAAAAGTGTCTCCTACTGGTCCAAAACCCTCTTGCGAGGTCACTCATTTCAAATGTTTGGGTAAAGGACATATCGCTTCTCAATGCCCTAACAAACACATAATGACACTTCGGGAAAATTGTACATATGAGAGAGAAAGTGGGTGGGAATCTGATTATTAGGGAATGCCACTACTAGAAGGAGAAAGTGATGAAGAAGAAGAACTGCCAATTGAAAAAGAAGTATTGGTACCAATAAAAGCACTTAGTGTGCAAGTAAAGAAAAATAATGATGAGCAAAGAACCAACATTTTTCACACTCACTGACATATCCAAAATAAAGTTTGCATGGTGATTATTGATTATGGTAGTTGTACCAATATGGCTAGCACTACACTTGTAGTGAAGTTAAAGTTACTCGTGACTAAGCATCCCTAACCTTATCATCTGCAATGGTTGAATGAATGTAGGGAGGTACAAGTAACGAAGTAAGTGCTAGCTCCGTTCTCCATTGGCAAGTACCAATATGAGGTTCTATGCAATGGGGTACCAATGCAAGTTGGTCACTTACTTCTTGGCCACCCTTGGGAGTATGATTGGAGAGCCATTCATGATTGATATACGAATAAATATTCTTTCATAATAAATGGCAAAAAGATAACTCTTGTACCTTTGTCACCTCAGCAAGTACACAATAAGCAAATGAGATTGAAAAATGAGAGTGAGACAAGACAAAAAAAGTTAGAGAGTGCAAGAAAAGCCAAAGAGCATGAAAATAATAGAGAGAACATTCAAGTAACAACTGAGGGTGAGCATAAAGTAAAACTCTAGGGAAAAGGAAAAGAATTGGCTGAATATAAAATTGAGAGATCTTTGATAGAAAAGCCAATTGTGCAAGATAGAAAAAGGTAAATTTCTTTATGGGTGTACATGAGGTGGATAGGCCTATTTCATTCATAAGTTTCTTGTTATACTTATGTATCAAAAAGTTTGTTTTACCACTAATGACTTACCTCCGGATTTGCCTGTTGAAATTGTGTCTGTCTTGCAAACATTTGAAAATGTCTTTACCAAAAAAGATTCCAAATTGTTTGCCACCAATTTCAAAGATTGAACATCATATTGATTTTGTTTCTGAAGCTGTAATTCCAAACAAGCCTACCTATAAAGCTAATCCTGAAGAGATGAAAGAATTGCAAAGGTAAGTGGATGAATTACTAGCAAAAGGACATGTTTGTGAGTTTTTGAGCCTATGTGCTACTCTCGTAATTTTGGTACCTAAGAAGGATGGAAGTTAGCGTATTTGCATTGATTACTAAACAGTCAATAAAATAATGATAAAATATTGTCATCCCATTCCTAGATTAGATGATATTTTGAAGAACTGCATGGTGCTTGCATATTCACGAAAATAAATTTAAAATTTAGGTATCATCAAATAAGAATGAAAAAAGGTGATGAGTGGAAAACTGCTTTTAACACTAAAATTGGTCTATATGAATGGTTAGTTATGCATTTTGGTTTGACTAATGCCCCTAGCATATTTATGCGACTAATGAATCATGTTTTAAGAGCTTTCATTGTGAAATTTGTAGTTGTCTACTTTGATGATATCTTAATTTATAGCAAAGACTTAAAAGAACATGTTGAACATGTTAAAATGTTTTCAACTACTTTGTGAATTGAAAAACTATTTGCTAATATTAAGAAATGCACATTTTGTGTTTCGGAAGTGGTATTTCTTGGTTTTGTTGTAAGTGCATAAGGAATAAAAGTTGATAAATCAAAAGTCGAGGCTAACAGCAACTAGCCAACCTTTTCTAACATTTTTGAAGTACGTAACTTTCATGGTTTAGCTAGTTTTTACCAAAAATTTGTTAAGAATTTTTTTAGAAAACCTGCTCCACTAATCGAGATTGTCAAGAAATATGTAGGTTTCCACTGGGGAGTTGAGCAAGAAAAGGCGTTTAACCAGCTTAAACGCGATTTGACTTCTGCAACTTTACTAGCATTACCTAACTTTGACAAAATATTTGAATTAGAATGTGATGTATCAAGAATAGGTGTTGGAGTTGTTCTTATCTAATTGCATATTTCAGTGAAAAACTCAATAGTATTGTGTTGAACTATCCAACCTACGACAAAGAGATTTATGCAGTGGTGCGGGCTTTGGAGGTTTGGCAACACTAACTGTTGCCAAAGGAGTTTGTCATCAACACTGATCCATGAGTCTCTCAAGCACTTGAAGGGACAAAACAAACTGAACAAGAGGCATGCCTAGTGGGTGAGTTTCATTGAGACACTTCCTTATGTAATCAAGTACAAACAAGGCAAGGAAAAATATAGTGGTTGACGCACTATCTCAGAGGTACACTCTTCTTACTACTCTCAACACTAAATTGTTAGGATATGAGTATATTAAAAACTTATATCCTACTGATCATGACTTTTCTAGTGTTTATGCAGCTTGTGAACAGTCTACATTTAATAAGTACTATAGACATGAAGGTTACTTGTTTTGTGAGCATAGATTATGCATGCCTTCTTGTTCTTTGTGAGAGTTTTTAATCCGTGAGGCTCATAGTGGAGGTTTAATGGGACATTTTGGAGTTTTAAAAACTCTAGATATCTTATATGAACACTTTTTTTTGTCTAACGCAAAAAAAGATGTAGTTAGGATTTGTGATAGATGTATACCTTGTAAACAAGATAAATCTACATTCCAACCTTATGGATTGTACACGCCATCACCTATATCTAGTTCACCATGGGTCGACATTTCCATGGACTTTGTCCTAGGACTACAGCGTTCTCAAAGAGGTATGGATTCTATACTTGTTGTCGTAGATCTTTTTTCTAAAATGGCTCACTTTCTTGCTTGTAGGAAGTCCGATGATACAAAACACATAGCTGGCTTGTTTTTCAAGGAGGTGACCCGATTGCATGGAGTTTCTCAAAGCATAGTTTCTGATAGGGATGTCAAGTTCTTGAGTTTCTCAAAGCATAGTTTCTAGGGAAAATCAAGTATTAAGTTGCTGTTCTCAACAACTAGTCATCCACAAACCGATGATCAAATAGAGGTAACCAATCGTACATTGGGTACATTATTTCAAGCTTTGATCCAAATGAACTTAAGGAGTTGGGAAGAATGCTTACTTGTTGCTGAATCTGATGACCGTATTGTGCATTCTACCACTAATCATTCTCCTTTCGAAGTTGTTTATGACTTTAACCCTTTGACGCCACTAGACTTATCCCCGTTGCCTATAAAGGATTAGTTAAGTTTAGATGGTGCAAAGAAGGCTAAAGTTGTCCAGAGATTAGACGAGAAAGTTCGTTTACACATTGAAAAAAAATAGCAATGTGCCCAAGATGCAAACAAATGACTTGAACAACTCGTGTTTGAACCCGAAGATTGGGTCTGGGTACATATGTGAAAGGAACGTTTCCCAGCACAAAAATATACCAAGCTACATTCTTATGGAAATGGACCATTCCAAGTCGTTGCTAGAATTAACAACAATGCATAAAAGCTTGACCTACTCGGAGAGTATAGTGTAAGCATGACTTGTAATGTAGCAGATCTTTCCCCGTTCGAGTTCAATACCTACCCACTAGATTTGAGGACAAATCCTTCTGAGTAAATGGGGAATGATGGAGATCAAGGAACAAAAGATGTGCTTAGAAATCTACTTATAGAAGCTCATAGGCCAATAACAAGGGTTAGAGCTAAAAGACTTAAAGAGGCTCTTAATGCGTTCATTCAACAAGCTCAACTTTAAAAAAAGTCCAAGATTGGTGATTATAAACTCAAGATCATTAATATATTAAATATAATTACCAATGGGCCATGCAAATAAACCATTAATTATTTAGATTTGATCATTTGAACCCCAAAGAAGGCTTATGGCCGATATTAGTCCCATTAGAATGCTTAGGGATGAATTTAAACAAGGGTTTAACCCTAATTCAGCTTGTAATAGGTTTTCTAGTTTAATCCAACTAGTTGTGGTCGAATTTTTCGGAATCCTCTTAGAAGATTTCCAAATTTTATTAAGACCAAACTTTTCATTTAGAATTAGTTTATGATTAGGATTAAATGTAGGATTCTTATAGAACATCTAATTGAACCAATAATAGGATATTTTCAGGATCCAATTCTTGTAAAGATTACACCAACTCTTACCCCATAAAAAGGACAAGAGGGGTTGCCATTATGCATCTAATTTTGAGAGAATAAAATTTTTATTTTGTGAGGAATTCACAATTCAAGTTCTTTTTGAGAACTTTTTGAATGCATTAAAATTGTTTTTGTGCTACTCATGTGACTTATTAAGTTAAGAATTGTTCCTTTAACTTGTGGTGTTGTTTCGATCCATACTTATACTAAGATTTCAATCCACATTATTAAGTTGGAGTCAAGATTTTTCCCACATTGGAACAAAGTTCAATTTCTTCGACGGGTTGTTCTTGGGGCCATCCATTCAAGTTGTGGGTTTTTAGAAAAAGTTCCCTAAGGGTTCACATAAGCATTGATATTGTAACTTTTATTTTTATTAGGGGAAGACAAAGACAAGAGTTTTTCATATTGGAGACACAAGGATTATTTTTATCCATAAAATTGCGATACTCAAATAACAGATCCAATTTAACCCAAGCCGAAACTAATATTTCTAGTTAAAATTGGATGGAGTCAAATCAAGTAATTTATAGCATAACTAGTATTATTTTTTTTAAAGATTTAGATGAGATATCCAATCCATATACTACATACAGATATTTGAAACTGATCTGATCTAACATGATCCAAGTTATCCAAATCGGTTTGGAATTGAGATCCATACAACATGGATCGAAATTGAATTGGCCCAAATCTGATATCTCTATTTGAAGCTCCAGAGACACCATATGTGGGCACAATGTGTAATAATCTTTAATGGTAATATGATAAAATAAGTGATTTTTATAATGAAAAATTATAGTGATTAATATAACATGTTTGGAAAGGCAATTATCCTTATTATTCTACCCATTTTAAGGATTGTAATAAATAATTTTATCTTTTTCAATATATTACATCAGTAACTATAATTTTTTATTATAAATAGTTACTAAAAATATCAAATTATTAGAAACATCTTATTGGAATAAGTACAATTTTGAACATAAAAAAAATAATTTAAAACAGCTACAAACATAAAATCGTAGACATCAAACATGGTAATTCATCAAAGGCTAAACGAAAACTATGGCTAAATTAGTGAGCGGGAAATCAGAAATTGGAAGGACGCGCCATTATCTACAAGATGAGATTTGAATGATCATGGATTTAAAGATAAATGGAATGCTATTACTTCTTTAAATTGCTTACTTGCAATCTTTTGTTGACAAGGGAATTCACAGGGTACGCATTGGGTAAACCCGCTATCATTGATTTAAATACCACTGGATAGAGTAGAATGATTTGACTTGTCCATCCATATATTAAAAGGGGTATTGGAATCCGATCGTTTGTTGTTATTTTTCCGACTTTCTCTGCTAAATTATGGTACAATTGTTTTAATCTTAGCTCTCTTTGGGTTAAAATTATTCGGAATAATTTATTTTTTTTTAACTCTAACATGTACTGCTTAAACTTCATTGTTAATAAATAAATGGGTCAAAGGCCTTTCTCTCTCTATCTTTTATTTTTTTTTTTTTAAAAAAAAGAGAGATTTATAGTTGCACTTGTGGTAGAAGGCACCCGTTACCCCATGCTTTCGAACTTTATCTTTCTTCATGAAAAATATACTCAGGCTTTTGGTAAATGTTGTTTATTATGCATGTAATGTGTTATGTACCATAAACTCTTAAAAATTTGTAATTTTTGAAAACCGGACGAAAAAAATGTAAATGTTTGATATTGAACTTGAGTAGTTTTGTATTCATGCACCGCAATACTTGACTTGCTCTCCAATTCCCTTTTTCTGTCAGAGTGAGTAAACTATATAAATCTAAAAAATATTGACCTTGCCCGTCCCACAATTTTGAACATCTCTCAAGAAACACAAGTCAAATTAAAATAAATTATTCATCTCTATCTCTAATTCATTTCCTTCCCTAAAAAGGATTGCATAAAAATTTATTGCACATTGGACTTCTGACCAACAGCAATCCACATAAAAAAAGGTAACAACCAAGTGCCAACTAAATACTGGGTAATTTGACAGAAAATTTTCATTAAATTAAATTCCAAAACTGATCAGTTCTCGAGGCATCTGTTAAAAACTTACTTATATCAAACGTTTGATAGATAAACAAGACTTAAATACAATCAATTCTCAGTTCATATTTAGTTAAGCAAGCAAAAAACTAAATTCCAACTTGTAAAGTGAAGTAACACATATGTTAGGCAATAGGCATGACTCAACATGTTTGAAATTCTAAAACAAGTGGACCAATATTGCAAAGTTACACCACTACACACGAAATAGGGCCAGTTGCTCAAACCCAAGTACCCAACTCCATAAACTATTCACTATTTAAGCCCAGTTGACAACTAAAAATGTCCAATCCCTACATCACTTGCAAAGGTTTTGATAATTAATTAATTAAACAAACAATATTTGGCTCTTAAACTTTCCACACAGTAAAACAAGAATGATAAAAAATTAAGATTATCCTATTTTCCATTTCTATGAGCTTTTTCCCAATTCATAATAGTTTTTCAAAAATTGAAAAATAGTAAGACGATCAAAATTTTGAGTACAAAAATAATGTGTTCCCATTTGTCAAATGGGACCTTTTGGGCCATGTTGTATGAAGTAAATTGTCAGCGATGTCATTTTTACCCTGCTTTTTTTTCTCAAGGACTACTGGTCCAACTTAATACCTAAAGCTTCAAAGCCCTCTCCGAACCCATAAGGAACATACGCATGACATGAAGTCCAATATACTTAAATAACTGGTAATATCAACAATGTCTGCGTCTGGAGGGGTTCATGGACGAGTTCTTTTTCTCTGACTACTTAGCCAGCCATGCATATGCTGAAAGGCACTGTCCTGTCCACAATATATATAGGA
This sequence comes from Gynochthodes officinalis, assembly GCA_020080225.1. Taxonomy (NCBI): domain Eukaryota; kingdom Viridiplantae; phylum Streptophyta; class Magnoliopsida; order Gentianales; family Rubiaceae; genus Gynochthodes; species Gynochthodes officinalis. Next base: position 20,543,178 of record CM034619.1, read on the forward strand.
TTCCTTATGGTTCCTACTGGTGCAGGAGATACCACCGTAATATGCTTGTCGCAGCGGTCCCTTATGGGAACTAGTTGATCCTAGCATTAGTTCTGGTACCCATATTTATTACCAACTAGCTAGTTACTAAGCTCCAATCTACAACTTAGAATCCCCTTCAGAATTTCGGACTACAAATTGATGCACCAAGCATTAGTGATTAATTCGATCCCATTAACGTTGTGTGTGTTGTTCAAACATTTTAACAAGGGAATTGACATTTCACTCACGATAGTCATATCATGAAATTTTCATGTTCAGCACAATTTATTAGTCTCGTTAAAGGAATTGGCACCCGATTAACAAAAGATTGTCACTAATGGTATTGAGGCGGGTTGCTATTACGGGTAGCAAATGGGTAGGTTGGGTCACTTATTAATTGGAATTTTACGAATTATAATTCAACTTAATCAATATAATTAAGGGTCAAATTGAGTTGGATTGAACCAATCGACCTTACGATTAAAATTATAATTTTTAAAAAAATTAAGCGGTGACCCCAGAAGTTAAATTATAATTTTTAAAAATTCAAATGGTAGTAGATGGTTAGTTAACTACTATTTGAATTTTTAAAAATTATAATTTTAACTCATTGGCTTGATTGGATTTATCCCAACTTAACCTATTAAATTACATGACTCATATAACCCATTTGTCCCATTTAATCTAACCCAATGGATTAAATTAATTAATTGATTTGATTGAATTTTGTCACCCCTAATTGTTGTTGATGGTTAGAAGTTCAATATGCAATAAATTTTTGTGCAATCCTTTCTAGGGAAAGTAATGAAATTGAGGTGGGGCATCTGGTACATGTGGGAGAGTTTTGCATTCGCAAGGGGACTTTCTCTTAAAAACAAAGTAATGAAATTGAGATAGAAATGAATAATTTATCCTAATTTGACATGTACTTTTTGAGAGATGCTCAAAATTGTGGGAAGGATAAGGTTTACACTTTTTTAAATTTATATTTGAAAGCAATAGTTTACTCACTCTAAAAGAAAAGGGAATTGGAGAGCAAGTCAAGTATTGCCGTGCATGCATGCAAAGTTATTGAAGTTCAATATCATACACTTCAATTTGAGTCCGGTTTTTAAAAATTACAAAATTTTAAGGGTTTACAATACATAACACATTACAAGCATAGCAAACAACATTTAACAAAAGCCCGAGTAGATTTTTCATGAAGGAAGATAAGGTTCCAAAGCCTGGGGAACAGGCGCGTTGTTGAACAATATTAATAGATTTAAAATTACATGAAAAGTTCTCGATTGACATAATTCCAAACAAAATAGAATTAAGATTAAGATAATTGTACCATAATTTAGCAGAGAAAGCTTGAAAACGAACAACCAATGATCTGATTCTAATACCCCTTTTAATATATGGACGACTCAGATCATTCGGCTCTATCCTGTGGTGTTTAAAGGCATTGTCACCTAAACTTAAAGGCATAACTCATGAAGATAAAAACTTTTCAAAATTTATGCTATTACTCTTATGCTTATTTTTGAATTAGAAAAAAAAGTATATAGTCGAAAAAAAGAATAAATTATTTATAAATATTGTATTTTCCTATTAAAAAGAGGAAATGATTACGACCAATGGAAATGGATAATTTAAAAAAAAAATTATTTCTTAATTTTTCTAACTGCTTATTAGTTTATTACAATTTCTTATTATAAGAATATTTTGTACCGACACAATAAAAAAATAAAAGTAATTTAATTTCGAATATCCGATTTAATAAAGTATTGTAGCACTTATTCATACGTTAGGCCTCATGCAATTAACCCAACCAAATCAAGATTTTTTAAAAAATTGGTTCACATATTTTCAATTGTTTACAACACAAAAAATGGAAAAAATTTTAACTTACGTTTTAGTCTTTTTTCTCTAATTTTCATGATAATCTAATATTGTTAAAGATCACAACACTGCATTATCTCTTTAGCACTTAGTCATTATCTCCACTTAGTATTATCTCTTTAGTACCTAAGATAATCCATGTATATGCTGTAATTATCCCTTCACTTAGTCATTATCTAACTAGTATAGAGTCTATAAATGTACATGTAATGTTCACTCTTGGAAGCGTGACTGTAAAATATATCAGAATATTTCTCAAACTCTTTGAATCTTACATGGTATCAGAGACACCGTTTAACAGCTCTGCCCAGATTTTCCTTTTCCTTCTCAAACTCGTTTTTTCCTCTTCTTCTTTCCTGGTTTTCCAGATATTCCTCAAGCCAGAAATAACGTTTTTTTCTGCTGCCATTTTTGTTTTATTTCGTATTGGCTTTTTCAGCTCAGTCCTCGGCTTCTCTACCCAATTATCAACCTATCCTCGCCATCAACTACAGCAACTAAATGGCCGATACCACCGCTGCACTCACAACCGGCACCACCGCTGCGACTCCATCAGTTCCACGCGATCCATACCTGCTCTCTGCCGCGGATCTTCAGACAGGGAGCATTGTTTCTACCAAATTAACAGGCGAAGGTAATTGGCAAGTCTGGAGTGATCAAGTGAAGACAGTTTTCTTGGCAAGAAATAAGTTGGGATTTCTCAATGGCACCCTCGAACGACCTAGCGACGGTGTTGAAGCGGACCGCTGGGATCAATGCCAAGCCGCTGCAAAGACATGGCTCACCCATTCAGTCGACCCATCTCTGGAGGCTATGGTTTCTCGACTTCCAACTGTGGCGTCCATTTGGCACACGTTAAAGGATAGCTTTGACAGAGTAAGTGGATCCCAAACCTTTTCCATCAAGCAAGCCATCAACGACATGAAACTCACTGCCGGTGCGTCGGGTTCCAATCTTACTGCATTTTACATTCGCCTCAAGGACCTTTGGACCGATTTAGATGTGCAACAGCCGCCCATTCGCTGCACCTGTGGTCACTGCACTTGCCAGGTAAATGATCGCCTCCGTTCTCACCAAGATGAAGACCGAGCCATGACATTCTTGCTTGCCCTTCCGGAAGAGTTTCGCACCTTGCGAACTCATGTTTTGGCTCGTGATGATTTCCTTTCCCTTGAGAAGCTACATGCGCTGGCCAAGCAAGACCTTCACCAACGCACCGCCATGGACAATCACTTCGCCGGAGATGGAGCAGCTTTTACAGTGCAGAAAGCTTCATTTCCTGGACAAACGAAGGAGACGACGACTTGGCAGCAAACGGGCCACCACAATCTTGGACCGATTTCTCCTCAGCTTGGGCTCAACGGTTCTGGACCAGTTTCTCCTCAGCTTGGGCTTCAGCCTTCCAATGGGCCCTCTGGGCCAGCTCTCTCAAATGGCCTTCTCGGCCCTATGCCTCCTTCAGGCTCACTTGCTGGGTCAAGGCCTGTTTGTACCCATTGCAAGAAAATGGGCCACCTTCGTGAGGCCTGTTTTCTTCTTGTAGGCTATCCCCCTAATTGGAAGCCCAAACAACACAACGGTCCACGTAAGAAGAACACTACTACTGGGCCTTTGGCCCAAAATGCTACTACACATGGCCAACTTCTTCCTCCTCCTGGATTTGGGCCTCTTCATGCTTCTTTTGGATATAATCCACAATCTTTGGACTTATATGGTGGCCCTAATTCTATTACTAATACATCTGCATATTCCAGTGTAGGTCTTATGGGCTCTGGAACCCCTAGCCCTGGCAGTGTGTATGGTGGTTCTTCTGGGCTTCATCTCACAATGGATCAGCAACAAAAACTTGTCAATCTGCTCAATCAAATAGGGTCTTCTGATTCCACAGCCAACTTCTCAAGTACCACTGTACATTCTAAATTTTTTTCATCGGTTTGGATTATCGACTCAGGTGCTAGCGACCATATCACATGTAATTTACCTCTTTTAGATTCATTTTTCCCTTGCATCACACCTATCTCCATCACTTTGCCTGATCACTCTACTAGTCCTGTAACTCATATTGGCCATTCCCGACCTTACTCTAAATTACATCTCACAAATGTTCTTTACGCACCACGTTTTAAACACAATTTGCTATCCATACGCAAACTCACTCGTGATAATAATTGTGTGGCCATATTTTTCGATGACTTTTGTGTTTTCCAGGACCATACGACTGGGGATCTGATCGGGCTCGGCAGAGCTAATCGGGGGTTATATTTTTTATGTTCTTCTATTCCCGCTGCATTTTATTCTGTTTTCCAAAGTTATTTAAATTCCATAAAGAATACTACTAGTATTCCTAAAATTTTTTCCCATTGTAATTCGATTTTTATCAATAAAAATAATTATGATATTTGGCATCGCCGTCTAGGACATTCTTCCCTCCAAACTTATCATACTCATGGAAAATCAATTTTGCGTCCTCCGTCTTTTTCTTGTCCAATTTGCCCTTTGGCTAAACAAACTCGCAGTACTTTTCCAACACGAATCACTGCTACTACATCCACATTTGAACTAGTCCATATGGATATCTGGGGTCCTCACCGAACTCCCACTCATGATGGTGCACGATATTTTCTTACCATTGTCGATGATTTTTCTCATGCTACATGGTTATTTCTTTTACACTCAAAATCACAAGTTTTTTCCAAAATTCAATACTTCATTTCTATGGTATTTACTCAATTTGGCTCCATTGTCCGACGCATTAGTTCTGACAATGGGACCGAATTTTTCTTTGGGGAGTGTCACTCCTTCCTTGCTAGTCAAGGCATCATTCATGAAAGCTCCTGCATTCATACACCTCAACAAAAAGGGGTTGTCGAGCGCAAACACCGTCATTTATTAGACGTTGCACGAGCCTTGATGTTTCAAGCTCACATCCCACCCCAATTTTAGGGTGAATGTGTCCTCACTGCGACATATATTATTAACCGCTTACCTTCTTCATCCATTCATGGTTTGAGCCCATTTAAAATGCTGTTCGGCAAACCACCTGTCCTTGAACACCTTCGTGTTTTTGGTTGTCGTTGTTATGCCACTACCTTGGGAGCACGTGATAAATTTAGTCCACGTGCTACTTCATGCATTTTTATGGGTTACCCTCCTTCTCAGAAGGGTTATCGTTTGTATGACCCATCTTCAGGGAAATTCTTTGTTAGTCGTGATGTGATTTTTCAAGAAGATATTTTTCCTTTTTCCTCTACTTCTTCAAAACAATCACCCACCGATCTGCCCTCTTCTACACATCCAGCTGTATGGTCCGACGACACTGTTTTGCCATCATCATTTCTCCCTGAGGATCTTCCACCTCCTCAAGATATATCCACCACCTCTACATCATTGGATGATACTCCTGTTACATCTCTAGATGCTCAACCTTCAATTCCATCAGCCACACACGATTCCATTCTAACCATCTCTACGCCGCTCCAGCCGTGTCACTCGACCTCCCATCTGGAGCCCTGATTATGTTTGTCCTACCTTACCCTCCACATCTTGCACCTCTCTCTATCCTATCTCTAATTATGTGTCAATGGCCAATTGTCAACTTCCCTACCAACACTTCATTGCTTCCATATCCGCCATCCAGGAACCTACCACCTTTCAGGATGCTGTCACCAATCCCAATTGGGTGACGGCTATGGAAAATGAACTCCGTGCTCTTCAAGCTAACCATACATGGGATGTGGTTCAGTTACCACCTGGTCGTCGTCCAATCGGATGCAAATGGGTTTATAAGGTGAAGTATCACGCTGATGGTTCTCTTGAGCGATATAAAGCTCGACTAGTGGCTAAAGGTTTCAATCAGAGAGAAGGCATTGATTATCAAGATACCTTTTCTCCTACTGCTAAGAATGTGACTGTTCGTCTGCTTCTCACCATTGCGGCAGCTCATGACTGGCCTCTTTTTCAGATGGATGTTCAGAATGCTTTTCTCCATGGTGATCTATCTGATGAAGTATACATGGAACTACCCCCCGGTGTCCCCACTCAGGGGGAGCAATTAGTCTGTCGACTGTGGAAATCCTTATATGGGTTGAAGCAAGCATCTCGACAATGGAATGCAAAATTTACTAGTGCTCTCCTCCAGCATGGTTTTCTTCAATCACGCCATGATTATTCATTATTCACTAAAATGCAGGGTTCATCTTTTGTTGCATTACTTATTTATGTTGACGACATATTGATTACAGGCAATAGTCCAGACGGTATAGCATATCTTAAACAATATCTTCATGCCACATTTTATATGAAAGATCTTGGCCAGTCGAAGTTTTTCCTTGGGCTTGAGATTGCTCGATCTCCCGATGGTATTTTACTAAATCAGCGCAAATACACATTGGAGCTGATTTCTGAGGCAGGATTAGCAGGTTCTAAGCCTTCCGTTATTCCTATGGAGCAGAACAAAAAATTCACAAGCGTTGAGTATGACCTAGGTTCAAATGAGAAAGCCGACGATCCACCTCTTGAAGATCCTTCAGCATACCAAAGATTAGTCGGCCGACTTATCTACTTGAATCTCACTAGACCAGATATCACTTTTTCAGTTCAGCTTCTTAGCCAGTTCATGCACAGTCCGAAGCGATCTCATATGGAAGCAGCTTTAAAAGTAATCAAATATCTGAAAAGTTGCCCAGGTCTTGGTCTTATGTTCCCATCATCTTCAAAGTTTGAATTACGAGCCTTCTGTGATTCAGATTATAGTGCATGTCCAATGACAAGACGATCGACCACCGGTTTTTGTATTATGCTTGGAGATTCTTTAGTATCTTGGCGTTCGAAAAAGCAGCCCACTGTATCTTTATCATCAGCTGAGGCAGAATACCGAGCTATGCAAGTTACAACTACCGAAATAGTGTGGATCATGGGCCTTCTGAAAGATTTTGGATTTCATATGAAACAACCTGCCTTACTTTACTGTGACAACGAAGCTGCAGAGAAAATAGCGGCGAATCCGATTTTTCATGAACGTACCAAACATATTGAGGTTGAATGCCATTATGTACGAGAAAAAATTCAACAAGGCATCATTGCAACACGTCACATCTCCACCAAAGAACAACCGGCGGATTTGTTAACTAAAGCACTGAATAGCAAGCAGCATTGGCATCTTCTTTCCAAGGTTGGAGTATTTGATTTATACAAATCCTCAGCTTGAGGGGGAGTGTTAAAGATCACAACACTGCATTATCTCTTTAGCACTTAGTCATTATCTCCACTTAGTATTATCTCTTTAGTACCTAAGATAATCCATGTATATACTGTAATTATCCCTTCACTTAGTCATTATCTAACTAGTATAGAGTCTATAAATGTACATGTAATGTTCACTCTTGGAAGCGTGACTGTAAAATATATCAGAATATTTCTCAAACTCTTTGAATCTTACAAATATTGTTTTTACTACTTACATTAAGTTAGGAATAGAAAATGGGTAGTTTAAATTATGAATAAACTTTTCTTCAAGTATCTCATTCCTCCACCAAAAAAAGAAGCTTAAAAATGGAGATTACTTTTAATTTTTTTCTATAATCTATTAGTGCAAATATTTTTCTTGAATTAGACGAAAAAGAAAGACCTGTAAAAGAATTACTGTCTCCCTCCTTAAAAAAAAAAAAGAGTTGCTGTTTAAATTTGTTTTTATTTCAAAAAGAACTCACTTTAGAACCAAGTTCCCAAAATATTTTTATTAACAATAATTATGTTGCTTTATAATTAAAAAGTAAGAATAAGAATAGAAAATTATATATTTAAAAAATACATTAAATGTATTGCAGTTTATTACTGAAAAAAATGTCGTACCTAAAAGGGGAGGAAGTAATAGACTATATTTTAGAAATTCATTATTTCAGAAAAAAAAAACTAAGGCTATAAACCACCGAATGAAGAGTTTTCAAATTTTTTATTTTTTAAATGTTCTTGATAATTTATATGTGACATGTCCTTCTGCAGGTAGGCCTATTTTGATTCTTTAGGTAGTCAAACTAGTCTTTTTTTTTTCTTTTTTTTAAAGTATATTAACAAAGTAGCATAATGGCCAAAGTATATAGCCACAAGAGTTAATTGCGTTTCGTGGTGTTGCAACTGGATACAGCGCTATAATCCACGAAAACAAAGACCTACAAAAGGGCAAAAAAATTCACAAGGGGTAAAAATCTGACTAGCAGGAAATAGGCCGACTAGCCGCATAGGTAGTCAAACTAGTCAAACGAGATAATTTTTGTAGTCTCATCGGAGAGTTGTCCATTTCTCTTGTTTGCCTTGAATTCACTATGTTAATAAAATTTACTCCTTTTATATATATATATATATATATATATATATATATATATATATATATTAACATTGTCTCTTATTAAATTTAGAACAAAAAAAGAAGCACAATAGATAATTTTTCTTGAAATCATATTTCACCACAAAAATTAAAATGTTATACAAAGAAAATGAATTTTTTTTAACTCATTTTTTTTAAGAAAATCTATTAATTTTCTTTTCTTTTAAAATTTTTTTCCTTGATAACCTGATAGTTCTCATATATTTCCTATACCTGATAATTTTTTAAAAGCATGATAAATAAAAAAAAAGTGCATCCCTCTCCTCCCCCCGCCCAAAAAATTAAAAAAAATCAGAGTTTATTGTTCACAAAAATTTAGATTTTTAAAAATACTTATTTTCTAATTTGTCTTCTATATTTTCACTATTTAAACTTTTTTTGTTCAAATAGTTAAAAGAACGGATAATTAGAAGTAAAAAACAAACTATATATCTTGTTTTTCTACCAAAACCAAAATTCTATTCCAGAAAATAATAATTTTTAAAATAAATTATTAGCTTTTCTTGAAAGCCTGTTAATTCCAAAAATGACTACTAAACACACACACACACATACATATTTCCTTTTGGAGACCACAAATTTCTCTCATTATTAAAGGTTACAAAATATGAGAAGGGTGATTTTTTAAAATATTTATTTTCTCAATTTTTTCCCATAAATTAAGTCTCATTGTATTTGTTGAATTGGGAGCAAAAAAGATTTTACAAAAACAATTTACAAATAAATTTTTTTAAAAAAAATTTTACCCAAATTTTAATATAATTGATTTTTTTACATGTTTTTGAGTAAAAAAAATGGACCAGTCAAAGCACAAATAGTCTATATTCAAGATTTTTTTTTTTTTGAAATATCAATGGACACAATCAACGAAAATGACTTTAAAAAAAAAAGTTGCTTTCTCAAATTTGTGTGATGATCTACTAAAGTAATTGACATTTGTTGTAATTGAGCTTCAAATTAAGAGAGAGAAAGAGAGAGAGGATTTTCAAAAAGAAACCTAGATTTCTCTTTTGGAAATCTCAATATTCTCCCCACTATAAAAGGTTATATCCCACAACCATGACAAAATTTTAAAACTCATAATTTTCTCAAATTTTCACAAGAATCTCTAGTTATCACATTTTCTGAATTTGCAATGAAGAACCTAGGACCAGCTCATCATTTCTTGTCTTTGAACCCAGGCTAAGACTACAGCTGAACCCACAAGGCTAACATATCTTCTAAAATATCTTCGCGTTCCACTTGGTTCTACTGTGATAGCCTTAGCGATTTCCATATAACAAATACATTAAATTGGACTATTGTTTTGTGCACGAACGAGTTGCACTTGAAATTCTTCCAGTTGCAAACCACCTCTTCACTAAACTCTGTAAGAGGTTGTCTTCAGTTATTTTCAAGCCAAATGGTAGCATCAAAGAGTGGCAGATAGGCGAGTTGACTCACTCATAAGTTGGATTATTGATGGGTTACAATTTAACTACCCAATCTAACAAATAACTACTAATTTAAAGTTGGTAGGTGTCCCATGTTAATTACTACTAGTTTAATGTCATTACATCAAATATTACCTTTATTATTTTATATCAAATCTACCATCATCAAACAAAAAGTTAATTGCAATTTAAAGAAAAAGCAAAACCCTCAAAAACAATAAAAGTAGGGTACCCAAGGTAGAAAGTACTTAAAAAAAAATCTTAGGGGGCGCTTAGTATAAATGGTGGGTTTAGGATTGGAATGGATTTGATAGAAGGAAAGGTTTAGAATAGAATGGAATGATAGTAATTATGTTATTTGGTATTATTTTGTAATGGAATGGAATAGATTTTATATTAAAATTAAAATTTAATATTAATATTAATAAATTTAATATTAATTTTATAATAAAGATATTATTATTTTACATTATATTATATTTTAAAAAATCATATCTTGTTTAAAAAATAGTCAAAGTGCATGTCAATTTGTAGAGAAAAATATTTTCTACAAATTAGTAAAATTTGTTTTTAAAAAAAGAAAAAAAAAGGTAAAATGGTGGTTGCAAACCATTGGTGGGTTTGCAACTACCATGATATGTGGTGCACCCATTGGGTGCGCGTCATGACGCGTCTGTCAATTGTAATTTTTTTTTTAAACTTACTCAAAACGACGTCATTTTAAGTCCTTTTTTTTATTCCATTCCCCCAAACCTAGGGAAGGGGGTGGGTTTCAACAAAACCCACCCCTAACGGTTTCACTAAGCCCAAACTCTTGTACCAAACAATTATTTTTATTCCATTCTATTCCATTCCCTCCCAAAACCCTTGTACCAAACGGCTCCTTAACTTTATCAAAGAAATTCTTGTTCTAGAGAAAAACAAAACCCATAAGTTACTTTTTGTGGATAAATTAGTCGATCGGGGTATATAAGGCTTTTCTTTTTTCCTTGCTAAATTTTAAAATGAATTTGTATATTCATCCTTCGGAAAGTAATTCTTGTTTGGAAGATGGTGTGATTTTATTACTTTTTGATGATGTAGAAGATATTGAGAATTTTTCTATTTTTCCTTACAGGTTTTCTTTTACCTTTCTAAAATAAAAATCATTTTATTTGATGCACTTAGGAGGATGATGGGTTTTATTACGATTTTGTCACAGAAGATAATGATGGAATAAGATTATTATTTTCAAAAGATTTACTTCTTTTTTTTCTGAGGATTTTGATTTTAACTAATAATTAAGATTTGATGTGAATGATAGGATAAAATTTGATGTAAAGACATTACATTCGTATTGATTAACATGGGACAATTGTCACCTTCACAAAAGTATAATATGGACTTATATCCTCTATCCCAAGAAATACTAAAGCCTAATATGACTTGCATACACCCTAATTTTAATGAAATTATTTCATTCAGACATAGTTAATGTACATCACTTGAGATAGAAGATCTTACTCCAGTATACCATAGTGTGTTACACTCTCGCCGAATTGGCAGTAAAATAAAGTTATGAGAGAGTATATTTCACAGAAATTTAATTTTGAAAAAAAATGAGTACTTCTTTTAAAGAATATGTATCTTAGAACTTTAATTTTGAAAAATCTAAATACCTTACCTGTTTTTTGATAGAATATAAATAGCTATGTAAGTTAATATAATCATATTTCACTATTTCATTTAGATTCATTAATCACAAATATATTTTAAATATGGTTTATTTGGCATATACATGTATTTTCCTATTATTCTTTTTTTTTTACTAGAAACGATAATCATATTAATATGCACAAAAATACACACTTGCCCACTAGCAAGACAAAGTGTTAGTTTTCACACCGAGAGTAATGAAAACTAACTAAATTATTCTCATTATTCTAAATCAATCATAAAGTCTACTTTTTCGACCTTTCAAAATATAGCTTAACATTTTTTAATTTTGTCATTTATAATGTATAACTTTATTTAAACAAAAAAAAAGAATACTAACTTTATAATAATTCTAAGTAGCAAAAAATAAATTAAACAAAAAATTCATTTATTAATGCCACTACAATAAGTGTCTACACTAACAAACAATGAAAATTAATAAGTATCAATAAAAATTAAAGAACAAAAACATGAAGGAAATATAAAGAATTAGTGGAACAAAATTTAAAAAGGATAAAGAAAATTGAATGAATTTAAATAGAAAGAAAAATATGAAGAAAGTGGTTCCAATCACGAAGGTACAAATAAACTTTTATTTTTATGAAAAAAAAATAATGATGATGCTAATAATTTAATAGCAAAATTGAGGGAAAAAAAATACCCTCATTTTGTTTGAAATAAAAAAAATATTAAAAAATTTAATGGGAAAATAAAAATTACATAATTTTGAATTTCAATAAATCATGAATTTGAATAGAGAAGAGTTCCCAAATGAAAAAAATTTTAAAATAAAAACTAATAATAACTAAAATAGAAGACCACATCAATAACACTTAAAAAATAAGTGACACATAAGGGTCAAGAAAGAAAGAACAAATGAGAAAAAAAAAAGAATATTAGAAATATGTTTATTTTAACTAAAGTACTATAATAAATAATAAAAAATAAAAAACCAACTTTTAATATGAATTCAAAACCTTAAAATGTTACACTTATTTTCCTTACTTTCAAGATTCAAATCACTTTTCTAAAAAATTACAAATAAAACAAACATAGAAAATGAACGAGATTACTTTTCCAATTGAAACAAATATTAGAATTTAAAAGTAAAGAAATAAATTACTTTCAAAATCAAATTACCTACCAACATCTAGTGTTGGGTTGATGACTTGGACAATACACTAGGTTTTATTTTTATTTTTATTTTTTATTATTAAGCTCGGAAATGGGAGAACCAAAAATAGTAAAATTTATAATACTAGAGAAGATTTAAAATCCAATGGGCACATAATTAAAGATATTCAAAATTATTGGAGAAAGAAAATAAAAAACTTCCACAATACTACCTATATTAATGGGGAGATGTTATACAATAAAGGAGTTTTAGGAACAACGATGTTCACACTAACTTAATATTTTAACAAATAGCTTGTCATCCTTAAATTTGGTGTGAATTCATTATATTTTTTATTTCTATTTAGGTTGTTTACCTTTTGTAATTAATTAAGCCCTATTTTCAAATTTCGAGTGGAAGGGAGCAATTTATCCTGGCGTGAAATCGACCTGCAGACTAGTTTTCGCATAAATAGCATTGACAAAGATGTCATTGGTAAAACAAAATAATAATAATAATAAAAAATAAGAAAAAACAAAAAAAAAAAACATGTCCACTTCTTTTTTTTTTTAATGACTACTTGTTTCATTAATGCCCTACACTATTACAAGGAGGAAGGGGGAGGGGAAATACCTATACTATTACATAGTGAAGGCCCTACACTAATGATTACTTGTTTCATTAAGGCCCTACACTATTACAAGGAGGAAGGGGGAGGGGAAATACCTATACTATTACATAGTGAAGGCCCTACACTATTTTTGTGACAATTTGTCATTGGTAGGATTCGAACCTGTGTCCTCTCGCATGAGCACCTAAGGCTTACCGCCGTGCCACTGGGTCGTTCCTACACGTCCACTTCAACGATAGGTAGTTTTCTTCAATTGAGTTGACAATATCAAAACTTTGAAGTCATCGTTATTTGCATCAAAAGTTGCAGATTAATTTAATGAGGAAGCCACCTGGTCTATCATGGAAGAGTTGTCTAGCTTCGTGTTGCTTCGCAAACACATAGCAGATGCCATGCAATTTAGCCCTTTTTTTGGCTAAATTATATATGCTTCTTTTGTTTTTGGGAGCATAACAATCCATATAAAGACATCATATGAATAAAAAATATATACGTAATTAGCGCCATTGGTTCCTTATCTTGGGGTCTCTATTCAATTTTGTTCTTTAAATTGAAAAAGTTTCAACTTTATCCCTCAAGTTTCAACTTTAAATTGAAAAAGTTTCAATTTTGAAAAAGTTTCAAAATTGGAAAAAAAAAATTGGCAAACCTTCACCAGCTTCTGGAGGGTGTGAGTTAGCAGTGCAATCTGCAGGCGAAATGTGGTGCGGCAAGGATTATAATACGCTAGACACAAATGAAGATCAGATCCCACTATACAGTAAGTATTTGTAAAGCAATTTTCAACTTTAGGGCAATTTTGGAGGAAGTGGTTTTGGGTTTGAATAATGCGGATGTGGTCCTGTGGGGGGCTAGATGTCTGCCTTTTGGCCTGTGTATTTGGCTATTCATATTGATTACTTGTGTATTATACGATTTTTTTGTGGTTTTGTGCTTGGTTTAGAGAAGACAAATTACTAAACTTGGTCAATGGAATGTGTGTATGCTTTCGATTGCTATTTAAATAATTTTTACTGCAATTTGTTGTTGGTAATGGAATGCTGTTAACCATGGATAGGGACGTATGCATATTGCCTGTCATTTCTGGACAAGACCACACTTTAACACGAAAACAAAGTGTAATATTCTAGTTAACAATATATGTGAGAGTTTCAATGCTGCAATACTGAATGCAATGGGCATGCCAATAATTGGAATGTTGGAATGGTTGCGGATATACATGACAAAACGATTGAATAATAAGAGAGAAAGAGCAAAGAGCAGTGGGTGGGAGATATGTCCTAAAATTGGGAAAAGATTGGAGCGATATTCAGAAAAAGCAGCTGGGTATTGCTGTATGTATGTAGGGGACGAAAAGTTTTAGATCAATTGCTCAAATAGTGAGAAGTTTGTTGTTAATCTAATTGCCAAGTCTTGTGCTTGACGAAAGTGGGATCTGACTGGTATCCCTTGCTCACATGCTATATGAGCTATGCTTGATAATGGAGATGAGGTGGAAAACTGGTTAAGTCACTAGTATTCAAATGATACGTACTTGAAAGCATATGATCCTGTAACTAGCCTAATGAATGGAATGGACATGTGCCCAAGAACCAACTCTCTTCCTCTTTTGCCTCCCCATTTCCATGTCCAACCTAGCAGACCAAAAAAACTAAAATGGAGAAATCCAGATTGACCAGAGAAGAAGTCAAAATATGGAGCAAATAAAATGAGTAGAGCTATTGGAAAATGACACAATAGGTGTGGCCATTGTATGGTACAAGGACATAGTAAGAAAACTTACCCAGACCTACATATTCAGAGTCAAGTGATGGAAATAATGCGCAACAGGTAGTAGATGTTGAATACTACAGCATGTTGTTAGATATTATACTTAATTAACTTATTTTTTTTTCCAGGATAACATCAATGATCAGCTAAACTTCAGCCCTAACTAGCCCTAGATGATCTCCAAAATCATTCAGGCTCTGGGAATGAGGTTGAAGAAAACATGCAACAAAATCCTAATGTGAAGTCTAATAGGATTACCAGACATACCAAGTGTGGCCATTGCAAACTGACTGGCCACAACAAGAAAATTTGCCTAGTATTAGCTAGAAGAGCAAAAAAGAAAGTTAGTACTCTCTCTATACTTAGGGTTCTATGTATTTAGTGTATTTAATAGTTCTACCTTTTTCAAAAATTTGCCTTGTTTCATGCTGCACAGGCTGATAAGCAACCAACTACAAATGTTGGCACATCTGCAGAACAAGTAGAGTCCAACACAAATGACAAATTGGGTTTTGAGGGCCTTGATTGGTTGACTAAGGCAAATATCATTGTTTTTTGGTTAACTTTTCTATTTTTAGATGGTAGGTGTTGATTATAAATTTTCTATTTAATTTACAGGCCATGATCTAGGAGATTGAACAGCGGGCACAATCATTTAATGCACATCAAATAGAAAATGTTAAGGCCACAGTGAGTTGACAACAGCAAGTAAACAAACCTAAACCTCAGACTCTAAAAAAAGTGAGAAAGAAAGCTGACACCATTGCTGCCAAGCCACCGCCAACATCAAAAACTAATGATGTCATGAATGTGAAGCCCTCCAGACATGCTAAGAGGCAAGGTGATACTGTACTTGCAACTCAGCCTCTAAACAAAGTAAGAAAATAGCAACTCAACCCCAAGCAGAAGACAATGGGCCTTTTATTCCTCCAGGGATGAGTACTGTCGCCAAGCCAACTCAACCAAGCCTAAGGAACACCAAAATAAAAACCTACTTTGGTCCAAGTCCCATGGATGTACAAGGCAACAAACAATAGCAGGATCCAAAAAGTGGTGCATCATGTAGCAGCAAGAATAGAGTCCCTTCGGATCATGAGGTTCCATCTGGGACTTGGAAACATGTGCAAATTGAGGGTAATGTTGTATTTCTGTGCTCTCCTCCTAGGACTGAGGCTGCTATACAGGAGATATATGCAAACAAGGACAAGTTTGGTCTATATCCATGTGGTCATGGTAAGAAAATGTGACTTATAATCTATAGGACTATTTGATGGTCATCATGTAACTATATGATGGACTTGGTTGAACAAACAAACATTTAACTTTCATTATAGTGAAACTACAATGTGCTTAGCATATTTGGTTAGTTAGGCCTTTGTTTATGGAAAAATTTGCTTCATGGAAACTTTTGCTATTGATGTAAATGAATTTGGCGACTGATTTCTTTAAGAATTGTTCAAAGACTATTTAAACTTCAAGTTATTTTGATGCCACAAATGTCCCATAAAACATAATTTCATTACATACATTCCAAAATTACATGCTTCGTTCCACTCTAGTGCATAGCAGTAATAAGCTTCCTACCCTACATTAGGGTTTGCAAACAAGTCTACATTGTTACTGCTCCCTCATTATCAAACATCATCCCCTTTCCTAATAATCACTAGTAGCAGCAATAGCCAAGACACAAGCACCATTCAATTAAGCATTTCTTCTTCTTCTTCAACGTAGCTGCCTCGACTTCTTTCTCCTCTAATGACCTCAACAATCCTGGAATGATTTGCCTTCATTTCTCACACATTTGGGGGTCAAACCATTAAAAATAATTGCAAGCCCAGCAGTCGCCATATGTTGGGCAACCAAAGAATCTCCTTCCCCAATTAGCTGTTGTCCACGAAGTTCGTAGTATAGCTCTTCTCCCATAGTGGCATTCCATGGCCACAATTGTTGTTGGTGCAGATGGCCAACCTTGGATGTTGGTAGGAAGAAAGTGAACTATTTTTTCCCCTTTTCGTTGTTCTTTCTTCATTTTCTTGCTTTGTTATTCCTTCATAAACTAGTCAAGGTCTGTCAAAAAATTATTTCCAATTTTGCCCTTCCCAACTTCACGTGCTGCGCATGTATTTGTCGAAATTTGTACTCCGCTTGCCAGAATGTTGTTGGGGACCCATAGAACCCAATTTTTAAGTTAAGGGATAAAATTAAAACTTTTTCAATTTAGAGACAAAATCTAATAGACACCTCAAGATTAGGGAATATTTACGCTAATTACTCAAATATATATAAAACATTTTTGGCAAAATTATGGTTGTTGGAAATGATTTTATACAAATTCTTGATTTGGCTACGTTGAAATACTGTATGTTAAATCTAGAATGAAAAATCTGGACGTGGATCTATTTGGAACGCCTGCAGGCAACTACTTTGTTGGCAAAATTGGAAATTTTATTAATTAAAAATTGAAGTAGCTGGTAAACAAATAGAGTGAATATTTGCTGCAGAAGCTTGCACTTATTCCAAATTCATGTTTGTCACGTATAATCTATCCTGTGTAAGCTTGCTTCTATTTACAAGTTGGAATTTTACATTTTATTTGCTTAAATATGAAAGAATTGATTGTATTTTGGTCTTATTTATCAAACGTTTGTTATAAATAAGCTTTAAGAGATTGAAAATTTAGTATTCCAATGAATTTTTGAATGAAATTATCTTTCAATTTCTACGTTATTTGGCACTTAGTTGTTAGATTTTGCTGTAATTTAGTATATTGCACACTCATATTTTCTTAATATTTGAATATGAAATCTGACAACTTAGTGCCAACTAATATAGAAATTGAGAGAAAATTTTCATTCAAATATTCTTTGGAATACTACATTTTCAACGGCTCTTAAAGCTTATTTATACCAAATGTTTGATTAACAATACTCAAATGCAATCAATTCTTTCATAGTTAAACAAACATAATGTAAATTCCCACTTGTAAACTGAAGTAAAACTTACATAGGATAGATTATGCATGACCAAACATGGATTTGTAATAAGTGCAAGCTTCTGTACCCAATGCTCACTCGTATTTGTTTACCAGCTAGTTCAATATTAAATAAATAAAATTTCCAATTTTGCCAGTGAAGTAGCTACCTACATAGGTTCCAAATTAATCCACATCCAGATTTTTCATCCTAGATTTAACGTATAGTATTTCAATGTAGCCAAATCAAGAATTTGTTTGAAATCATTTCCAACAACCATAATTTTGCCAAAAGGGCTTTATATATTGATTCTTATGATGTCCCTAAATAGATTATTCCGTTCCCCCCAAAAAAAAGAAGTATAATGTAGCTAAAAAAAAAAAGGTTAAATTGCAGGGCACCTGCTGTGTTTACAAGGTATCACGAAATTAGACAACTCTTGCGTATTAATAGAGAGGTGGCATGCTTCATGTCTCTTTTCTTAGGAAAGAGAAAGGTTGGTCCTTTTTGGAGACTGTTTTGTCAATAGATACATAAAACATATTTTGTCAACACTGGTTGGACATTTCATATTTTTGTCATTAAACATGCTAATCCCGATATATCCTATCCGAAATATAAGTAGATATGTTGTCTTAAGTTTATTTGTCATCTTTCTTGAAACTAACAAGCTAACATGAACATGCAAGGTGTTTTAACTTTGTAGATACAACCAAACCTTAAACATAATTTCGGTGCCTACCAAGTATTTGATAAACTCACTCACTGCTTTCTCTGGTGTTGTTTTCTGTGATTCCACTACATGTAAAATCAATTCTGGACGATGGCTTCAGGAATGGATATATAGTGGGAACCCATCAAGTTGGGAGTCGGACATGGATGTGTTAGTACAGCAGCTTAAATTGTCCCGAGATGAAGAAGGCGAAGTGGAGTTAGAAGAAGCCGACATCAAAGACAGACAAGAAGAATGCAATAAGAGTTTGATAGGGAAGATATATAGGGAAAAGAAGAACAATTTCACAGGGATAAAGGATACCCTCCAAACTATTTGGTAGTTAACTGCAAATATTATGGTTCTGGAACTGGGAGTCAACTATTTCCAGTTTGTCTTCATGAGCCAGGCGGACCAAAAAAAGGTGCTGCAAGGGAGATGTTGGACTTTTGATCAACACTTTTTAGTCTTAAGGGAATTGATGGGTGTCGAAACCACTAAAAATAATCCTTCTTTGAGTTAAGTTCTGTAGATAGTAGTGAGAGGGTCGAATCCACATAGATTGGTTAGATTTACTCCTTAAACAAAATAAAATAAAATAGGGTTTTTTTTTTTTGTATTATGAAACTAAGCAAAACTAATTAAAACAACCAAAAAAATTAAATAACTAACTAAAAATATGAGGAAAAATTAATAGGGAGAAGTTTCCAATCAAGAATTAATTTTGGTATTGATTCCTTGAATTGATTATTGATTCAAAAAATGAGTTCTTTTATCTTGAATAAATTGGTTATAGTTGTTGAAGATCCGTCCTTTAACAACCAATCTTTTCTTACTTTTTTGATAACCTTTGGATCTGTTCTATGAGTTATGTATATTAATTGCATTAAGATTCAAAAAGACCCAATTACTAACTAGTAAACCAGGAAACACCTTGTTTATTTAAGTTAGATTATATATTTTCATTACATACAATATAAGGCATTGATTACCTTTCGATGTTGTTATTTGTCACTTGAATTAGAACAATCAACTACGGATTAATTATTCTAAATGACTATCTATTGAATTCAATTATTAAACAATAGGCCTCTTGTCTACTAATTCAATCCAATAATATAATGAAGCATAGAAAATATATAAATACTCAAGAATAAAAGAAATAATAGAATTACTGAATCTCACAATTGTTAGACTTAAACCTCAATTAATCTTAATTGGAAAGTAAGAGTTTAGCTGGACATAATAGAAGAAAGCATAAAAAAAAAAAAATACATGGGGTGGCTGCTGCTTTTTTTCCTCTCCCGTACGACTTTTGTCTTCTTCGGCCGTGGCTCACTCCAGGAAAGAATGAATTGTGGCTGCTATTTTTTTGTCTCCAAAAAAGAATGAATCAATGAATGGTTGTAGACTCCTCTTCATATAGGCGCGGTTGTTTCCTATTTGTTTTCCAATTGCCGCTCGGCTTTCTTTGTTTCCATTTTTCTTTGTACAGATTTTGTCTTGTTTCCTTTTCTTGTTTGGCTTTTGTCTTGTTGTGCATATTCAGCTGCCGGCTTGTCTTTCTATTTCCTTTTTCTTTTCTCCAATTTGCAGATTGTGGCTAATTTTGTTTCTTTTTCTTTGTTTCCTTCTTTCTTTGTTTTCTTCGGCTATTTTCTTTCCTTTTTGCAGTTGGTTTCTTTCCAGAAAAATAAAAAGGAGATAAAATTTCTCTTTTGTTCACTTTTTCTTAAAAATGCTCCACCCTAACCATCAATCATAAAAACAATTAATATCCATATATATAAGTATTTTAATTAACTAAAACAAAATAATTGACCCAATAAATATACAATTATACACTCTATCAGCAATGGATAGAAGAACTACAGCTACAGGATCCTGAGTTTCGGATGGTAGATATTTGGGTTCAAATTTGGCAACTCCCAAACCATTGGCTAACAAAAGAAACAACACATAGGATAGACAAGTTATTTCTAAAAGTTGATGATGTGATAATCCCGGAAAGTGGAAGTACAAGAGCAAGGCATATGAAATTGTTAGTTTCGATGGATCTAGAGAAGCCTTTACTGAGAGGAACTTTGGTACGATTGGGGCACAATTCATGCTGGGCGAATTTTCAATATGAGTAATTAGCTGCCCTTTGTTATTACTCTGGGAAGGTGGGACATGTAGAAAAGAATTGCAGTAGTAGGAGAGAAGATCAACAGTGAGGAGAACTTCAGGAGGGCTAGTATGGAGAATGGATACAAGCTAGGGGTGTAAGAAATGAGAGCACAAAGAAAGGGAAACTGGATGATATCAAGAGAAGGGCTTTGAATCAACAAAAGGAAAGAACTGCAATGGCTACAGACAGTTGAAGAAAGGCTTAGCAAACTGCAGCAAGGACAGGAGCTCACAAATACAGGCAGCAATAGTAGAAGAAGGGAGAGCCCAATGGAATAGGAAGCAAGTAAACCAATGGAGGACACAAGGCACAGGGGGACTGAAGTTAGAAGGGACCAGGAGATAGGATTAGTTGGAGACTTGAGAAGAGAGTGTATAGAGAAATACAAGCTGGATGATACAGAGAGAAGGGTTCTTAATCCAACAAAAGACAAAGCTGCCTCACTTGTAACAATTGAAGGAGGCTTCAGAAAACTACAGCACGGGCAGGAGATCATCCAGATAGGTAGCAGTAGTAGCAATAGAGCAAGGTTACTAGAGCAGTAGAGCAGTTAAGGGAAGATACAAGGCCATGGGGGATTGAGGTTAAAGGGGCTCAGGAGGTTTTGATGGTGGGTTTGGAGAGGACAGAAGACACAACAATGGATTATCCAAATAGATTTACGAAAGAGGACTTGGTGTAGGAGAAAGGGGAGAAAATGATCTGTAATCTAGATTCAAAATTGGTGAACATCCCAATCAAAAGTGAGGGATTTGGCACTCAAAATCTAATACACACAAGTAGTCATAAAGGAAAGGATTTAATAGGTAAGGTCGAGACCAAAGGGAGTCAGAGGTCAAGCCATAAAAGGATAGGCCGACCAGAGGAGGATGGACTACAGGAGTTTCAGACCAGATGTATGACTAAGTCAGGAAGCAAAAGGAACTGGAAACTATAAAATGACCACTTAGGGTTTGAAAATGAGAAGAATATCAGAAACAAGAGAATAAAGAGTGCTAATCAAGGAGTTACAATATTGGAAAGGGTGAGAGAGACCAACCGAGAGTGGCCTTATCAAGAGTCAGGAGAGTATATGTGTGGAATTGTAGAGATTTGGACGGACCCTCTACAATTTCCCAGCTGAGGGAGTCAATCAACTCCTACCACCCAGATATAGCTTTTATTTCTAAAAAAAAAAAAAACCATTTGTAGCTACTGTTTGCAAAAGATTGAAGTATCAAAATAGATGAGAATTGGTGGAATCTGTGGAAAATAGTGGCGGCTTGTTAGTGTGTTGAGTAGAAACGGTTAGGGTTCTGAGAGTCATATCTAATTCATTTAGTGTTCAAATGGAGTGTCAACTGGAGGGAGATTTTCTTATTTGGTGGGCTGTTTTTGTGTATGTAAGTGCAGAGGTAGATGTTAGGGGAGAATAGTGGAAGTTTCTAGAACAAGAAAAACAAAAGTGGGGAGATTAGTGGTTCATTGGGGAGGGGGAGGGGGAGGGGGGGGATTTTAATGACACAACTCATCAGGAAGAGAAAAGGGAGGGCAGGAATAGAATTGAAGCTAGCTTGTTGTAGTTTAAGCATTTCATTAAGAATATGGAGATGGTGGATATGGGTTGTATAGGGAAACAATATACTTAGGCAAATAAATGGGAAGGTGAAGGATATGTGGATGAGAGATTAGATAGATTCATTGGGGCTCTGCAGTGGATGTTGAAATTCCAACACACAAAAGTTTTTCAGTGGGCAAAACAAGTTTCAAATCATGATTTTCTTATGCTGGACACACAACCACAGAAACAGCAAGTAAAGAATATATTTATCTTTGATAGGAGATAGTTAAAACAGGCAGGGTTTTCGGTTAACATGGAGGAAAGCTAGCAAATGGTGAAGATGGGATCACAAATGTTTCAAGTTAGCTGCAGAATTAAATAATGTCAAAAGGCAGTGCAACTTTGGATCAGGCAACAAGGACTGAATCCAGCGAGGAAAATTAAGCATATCAAGACAAAAATGAAAAACCTTAGTAGGAAAGAGGGTGAGAGGGACTGGACAGTGTGGAAGCAACTCAAAAGTGAGTTACATAGTGCTTATACCGAAAGAAAATCTAGAATTCAGTGTCTTCATTTGAGGGATCAAAATACAAAGTTTTTTCATGCAAGCACTGTTCAACGAAGGAAAAACAATGGTATTAACAAATTAGTGACTGAACAAGGGGAAGTATGTGAGACTAAAAAAGAAGTTCAGGATGAGATTCTAGATTTTATACAAAGTTATTCACTTCAACTCATCTGCAACGATTCTAGGAAGGACTTGAAGGTATCCCACTATCTATTACTACAGCCATTAACCAAAATCAAACAAGCTTTGTTTCAAATAAATCCCAATGTAGCCCCAGGGCCAGATGATGATTCTATACTTTTTTGTGAAGCTAACATGAAGTAGGTACATGAGTTAAAAGATATTTTGGAGACCTGTTGCAGCAATTTGGGCCAATTGGTTAACTTGGAGAAGTCTTCTATATTTTTCAGTAGAAATATGTTAGCAGAACAAAAGCATTGGATTTGCCAAACCATGGTGGGTGTGAAGAAATAGAGAAATGCCAAATATTTAGGTCTACCTATGCACATTGGGAGATCAAAAAGAGAGGTTTTCAACTATGTAGTGAAACGAGTCCAAAATAGAATTCAAAGCTGGAAAACAAGGTTTCTCAGTCTAGTGGGCAAAGAAATTCTTATCAAGGCTATAATAAACGCTTTACCTATATATGTTATAGGATGCTTCAAGTTACCTTCAGCAGTATGTAAGGAAATCAACAGCATTACATCTAATTTTGGTGGGGAGAAAATGAGGTAGGTAAGTACAGGGCACATTGGAAGGCATGGAGCAATCTAACAAAGTCAAAGAGTGAGGGAAGCTTGGGATTTCAAGATATAAAAAGTTTCAATGACTCTTTACTTGATAAGCAGCTGTGGTGATTGGTCACACAACCTAACTTACTCATGAGTAAAGTTTTTAAAGCTAAATATTTTCCATAGGGTGGGCTGTTACAAGCTGAGCCCAAGGGAAATGCATCATGGTTATGAAAAGGATGGTTGGGCGCCCTTCATATTCTCGAAAAAGGCATCAAGTTCAGAGTTGGGGATGGCAAGTCTATCCGGGTATGGGATTCACCATGGATTTCAGATACCAAGGGTTTTAAGCCAAGCTAAAACAATCCACAAAAGAACTAGGTTAACTGGGTTAGTGAGCTACTCCAACCAAATGGTCAGGGTTGCAATCAGGATTTGATTTCAAGAATCTTTAACCCGACGGAGAGAGCAACAATTGTAAACTTACCTTATGGACAAGAGGGAAGTTAGGATCAGCTGGTTTGGCATCTTAACTCCCATGGAGGTTATACGGTACAGTCAGCATATCAATCCATCAAAAAAGAGCAAAATAAGATATCCGATAGGGAAGAAAGCAGTAGTTGCGGAAATATGCTGATGTTAAAGTGGATGAGCAAATGGAAATTAAGTATAAAACATAAGCTAAAGCTTTTTATTTGGAGATGTTGTCATGATATAATTCTGACAAAGAAAATGCTATAGAAAAAGCACATGCTAGAAGATGCAATCTGTCAAATGTGTGGAGAAGAAGAAAACTTGGAACATGTTCTATTCAATTGCCAACGAGCAAGGATGGTTTGGAAACTTGCGCCAGTTAGATGGCATGAAATTGAAGATGAAGTACAAAGTTTTGATGGGTGGTGGCAGTAGATTTGTGGTAGTACAAGGGGGTATCTTTGGCATAAAAGAACCCAACTTACTAGCTATATATATTGTAAATGCTATGGAAATCAAGGAATTTGTGAATTTTTAAAAAGGAATGGATGGTAGAAAAGATAGTAGTGGATTTGGCCATGGCAGAGTTGGTGGAATTTCAGGAAGCCTATACAAGGGAGGAAGCTATGTAGCTAGGAATAAGGTATACTTGTTCAGTGGTTACATAGTACAATTAGGTAGAATCAATATAGGTATTAGAGTGGATATGGTAACCATTACTCTACAGTAATCACTTTAAAATGTATTGATCTTTTGGGGGCAATTATAATATAGCTCTGTGGAAGGAGGTGAATTAGTTTTGCCTAGCCTTAGCCAATCATTAAAGTTAAGGAGAGTCCAAGTTGTTGAACAATTATATAAGTGTTAACTTTTTGGAAAAGTTAATATAATTAACACTTTTTTGGGAAAAAAATAATAGAGAGGTGGCTCCCTAATTAAATAATCTGCAACCGTGGGTACGAATAATGATATTGTCAACCCAACTGAAGAAAACCACAGCTCCACTTGATAAGACTCAAATCTGAAATCTATACTTTGAACATATTAAGTTATTTTGTTAGATAAAAATTGATTTGAAATCTAAAATCTGAAAATTTTGAAATCCAAATCTAAACTTATCAAATTTGTGAAACTAGTGATTAAATCATATTTGATATTAAATATATGAAACTACAATTATACAAAAATTAATTATTTCACTCTATATTTATATGGTATAAAATATATAATTTTTTTTGTCATTAATAATATAATAAGTAGTAATTGTACAAATGTTTTAAGGAGTCTTTTAATGAAAAAATTGTATTATAATTTGTTTTTATAAAAATTGTTAATACAAAATGAAAATACCAAGATATGAATAAATAAAACTTAGGAAAATTAAAGAAGTCAAACAAATATCTCTTATAGATTTGTTAAATTAATTTATTTTACAAAATTTAAGTAAATAAAAAATTTGATTATATCAAAATCATGAAATAAAGAAAATGATAGAAAGAGATGAAAAAAAAAATCTATGGACAATGGTTAATTCAATTGAGTGATAAGTGAAAAGCTTATCACCTATTTTTAGACCAAAATTTCTACTAACCTTTTAGACCTACTTAATCCATTAGAATATTCACATTTTAGTTATTAAATAGACTAAATTAATTAAGTACTTATTTTCAAATCACCAAGTCCATTAAGACAGTAACTTTTAGTTATCAAACACACTTAGGTCCTATTTGATAAAACTGAATGATTAAATCTGAATGTTGAATTCTCAAATAATTAAATTGTTAAAATCTGAATGTTTAAAATTTAATTTTGAATGTTTGAATCATAATACTGAACCAATTAACAGTGTTTGATAAACATTTAATCTGAATGTTAAATCATCCAAATTATGTCATGTTGCCCTTCTATTGATTCTTTTCATCTATATGTACAAATATTAATTTTTTAAAATTAAGCATCAAATATTATTCATGTAAATATGTAAAAGATACAATCTATCAAAATTAATATTTAATACAAAAAATAAAATAAAAATAAATCAATTGGAAGTTATTTAACCTTTTATTAAAGAATAAAAAAGAAATTTTTGAAAATATGTGCTATGAAAAAATCTCAGGGAGTCCCTTCAACAAGCTGAGTCTAGCTTATCTAGGGAATCAATGAAAGCTGTTTGGAAGCAAAGTTGGAATCTTCGCATCAAAGGGAAGCTCAAACACTTTATTTGGCGATGTTGGCATGGTATCCTTCCCACAAAAGACCAGCTACTAAGAAGAGGCATCCAAGAAGATCCTATTTGCAACATGTGTGGTGCTGTTGAAGAAAACCTTGACCATGTCTTACTTCACTACTAACACGCAAAAAAAGTGTGGAAAATTGGTTGGATTCAGTGGCCCGAGATGGATGGCATGGAGCCTAGCTTTAAGGATTTGTGGTTTAACATCTGCAATGGGAAAAAGGACTCGCTGTGGCAAGATAGAGCTGAATTGTCGGTATACATTTTATGGATGATTTGGAAGGCAAGAAACTTATGGATCTTCCAAAATGAATGGTTGGCAGAATCTGAAGTTGTAAAGCGAGCTCAGGCAGAATGGCTGGAAGTTTTGGGAGTAAATCAGTTGATTGGTGCTCAATTTTAACAATATGACTAGGGACTTGTTCTTATGTTAGTGGTCCCTTCTTTTGTTAGCAAATAAGTTTTCTTACTGAGGCTTTAACTTTAATGGAAATAATATCCATCCAAAATGGATTATGGATATTATTGTCATTATTGTTTTATACATTGTTAGTGGATCATGTGAAGTGAATATTTTTGTCCTTTCGTGATAGATTTGTCTTGCCTCTTAGGTTTTGATCTTAGTTTGGTTGGTAGTTAGTTGAAGTGCTATGGCCTTTGCGGGTTATTCCCAAGCTATTACACTAAGTCTCAATGCGAGATCCAAGGCGTTCATCGCCATTGAGCGATGTTGTACATGTAACAATTTTGTCAGCGTATATATGTCATATCGATCGTTTCGGAAAAAGAAAAAAAAACTAACTTTTAGTGCTTAGAATTCTCTATAGAGATTAAGTAGTATTTAAATGAAGTAATTCAAGTAAAATTTCATTATCAAATAACTCAAAAATTAAAATCTTTTAATTCATTAATTTTAGTCAATAATTGATGTTATTAAATAAGCCCTTAATTAATTAAAATACTTATTTAAGTAAATTTTAGTATTGAATCAAACTATCAAACAAAGCACATATCGTTGAAGCGTTTGTTTGCTTTCTTTTCCTTGCCTTGACGTGGGAATATATATCTTTTCTTTGGCTAGATGGGATAAAGAAATTCAAAAACGGAATGACATCTTTGTCAATGCTATTTATGGTGAAAACTAGGGCAGGACAAGCGGCATATTTTTAAATCACTTGATTTTGTATATCATATTACAATAAAATTACCTCAATAAACATCTTTTTAAATCTCTTGATTTTGTATATCATATTACAATAAACCTTAAGTTTTTTTCGATCAAAATAGCATGAGTTTTTTAAGAAAACCCTTAATAAGTCTACAATAATCGAAATCCTTAAATGGGCACAAATGGCTGTAATGGTAGTGGCATTTGGCAATGTTTTTTTCTCTTTTTCTTTTAAAAAGACACCGTTATAAAGCCGTCGAGATTCAACACTTAATTTTTGTTTAGAATGATGGCACTGAAAGTACAGAGAATGAGGCCAAGAATTTGTTTATGTTTTACTCCATCTTCCATCTTAAAGTGTTACTGCACCTCTACCCAGAATTTTTTAAAAACCTCACGATTAATAAAGATCGCACAGAAGCCACAACTGTTGACACAAAATATGAAAAGCACCTTCTACTCATGAAAACTAACCGATAAAAGATTAAAATGGAATCAATGGATTCCATGGAGTTTTAGTTTGTTTCAAAGAAGGATTCTACCATTTGTAGTTGCTTTTCTCATTTATCTCTTTAAAAATTTAAATCTTTTAAGACAAAATTCAAAAGGTTTTGAAAGAATTCCAAATACTAATAAAGGATACTTGTGTATATACAAATGAATCCCCCATTTTTTTTCTTTTTAGCTGAATAAATTAGAGACTGAAAATTACGCTCGTTTTATTAATATAGAAAGTTGCACTACCAGTTACAAAAAATTTCTCTACAGAAAACATGTTCATACACACAAGCTATGTATAATTATGGCACGTGTATAATTAAATAGTTTAAAATCTTCACATCTGTCTCTTTTTATTGAATTATATATATATTTCTTTATTTTACAAGTTAATAATTAGACTTTTGAAATCATCTATATCGTATTAGACTTTTAATTAAATCTGAATTTAATAATATTATTCAAATTTAACATTTTTATCAATCAAAATTTTCAATCATATTTTTTAAAATAAAAACTTCAATTTCTAATACAAATTCTATATAAAAATTCATTCATTTTTTTATATTATTTGAAATTAACATGACATAATAACATTTTTCAACGAGAAATAATAAATTATGATTTTAAAATTTTAAATTATAATTTTTTCCAACAATAACATGATCCATATAATTATAGGAGTATATTGCTAGTTTATTTAGAATGTAATGTCCTTACATCAAATTTTATCATGTCGTTCACATCATATCTTAATTGTTAGTTAAAAATTGTTAGTTAAAACCAAAATCCTCGCTAAAAAAAAAGAGCTTTTGGACGTAAATCTTTTTTTTTTTTTTTGGAAAAAGATATGTATTAACTTTTATAAAAAAAGTTAATAAGTACATAAAATGTCCATTTAAGGACTCGCTCTAATACATCTAACCTAAACTCAGTAGATTTTGATTAAGGCATGCCAACCCCGATAGACCGAGACCGGGACCTGGATCTCCTAACTAACTTAATTAAGAGAAACAAAATTCTTAACTTGTCGGCTTCTATCTGCACAGTGCAATCGGCATATAATAGGAAATGCACCTCCTAACTCCTATCCATGCATAACCTGACACTACTTTTCATTGTGTTTAACCCTCCTCCCAAGTTAGATCACAAAACCTCTCTAATGGAGGACAAAACTAGACGAAAGTAGAATCAAAATCCGACCAACCCCACACCCATACGGTAAATATATATATATATATATATATATATATATATATATATATATATATTTAACGTATATATATTTCGCACCGAAATCGCTTGCAACTACAGTAAATTTTTGTAAAAAAGTGGCCGTTGGCCAAATATTTGGACGTAAATCTTTACTATGTCATTATCTTAATTGGGACATTATCTTCTAATACAAAATCTTAATAAAACCCATCATCTTCCTAACTCTTCATCAAATAAAAAGATTTTTATTTTAGAAAGGTAAAACAAAACCTCTCAAAACAATAGAAAAATTCTCATTATGTTCTACACCAAAAAATAATAAAATGACATCATCTTCTAAACGAGAATTACTTTCAAAAGGATGAAAATACAAATTCATTTTCAAAAAGAAAGAAAGAAAGAACCCTATATACCTCCACCAACTAATTTATCCACAAACGATAACTGCATTTATCCTATTATGTTTGCCTGTCTTTTATTTCTCTCTAAAATAAGAATTACCTTTTTGTTTGTGAATGTTATTTGATATAAAGTAATAAATGTAACATTTGATGTAAATACATTAAAAAGTATTAGTTAACGTGGGACACTTGTCAACTTTGCAAAAGTATCACCAGATGTGCTATACCAAGAGAGTTACTACAAAAGATCCAAAGTCAAAGCCTCTCTAATTACTCTCACAACTTTTGCTTTCATAGATAATATATGCTAATATCCTCCCTCAAATGATGCAAGGATTGAAGGCAGATTTTGGCCTGAAAATAACTGAGGACAGCCTTTGACATGAGTTTAGTGAAGAGGTCTGCAATTGAACATAAGTGGAGATATGTTGAGTGACGAGAATTAATTCGTTCATTCGAAAATTGATAGTCCAATTTAATGTATTTGTTACAAGAATGAAATGAAATGCTGGTTTAATTGTTATATGGAGAGCACTAAGGCTATCACAGCAAAGTGTTAGAGAAGAAGCAAGTGCAATGTGAAGATATTTTCGAAGACATGTTAGTCATGTGAGTTTGGCTTAGTCTTAGCCTGAGCGCGATACCACGAAAGTGATGACTAGAGATTCTTTTGAATGTTTGAGAAAATTAAGTTTTTAAAACTTTTACCATTTTTGGGGGTGATAACCTCTTATAGTGGGGAGAATGAAGTTATTTTTTCTAAAAAAAAAATCAATGTTTAATTTTGAAAATCCTCTCTTTATTTTTTTCTAATTTCAAGCTCGATTACAAAAAAAATGTCAATTACTTAGTAGATCATCACAAAAATTTGAGAAAACAAAACTTTAAGATAAAATTATTCATTTTCAAAAAAAAAAAACATAATATCTTGAAAATAGTCGATTTGTGCTTTTTCTTCTCCATTTTTTTACTCAAAAAAATGTAAGAAGTGAATTATACTAAAATTTGGAAAATATAAAAAGGTCCAACAAGCAAATTTTTTCATGGGTTGCTTGGGAAAAAATGGCAACTTTTCTAAATTTTTCATAAATTAGTTCTCATGTTATTTGTTGAATTTGGAACAAAAACAATTATTAAAAGTACAACCATTTTGGGCCGGGGGGGGGGGGGGGGTGTGGGAGTAAAAACAAGATCTTTGGAAAATAATTTATCTGTACTTCTAATAGTCCGTCTTTTTTACTAGTTTGACACAAAAATTTTAAACTATGAAAATATAGAACAAAAATAGAAAGTAAATTATTTAAGGAGTCTTAATTTTCGTGAATAATAAGCTTTGATTCTTTTTTCTTTTTTTTTTTGGGTGGGGGAATGTATGTTTTAATTTATTCATGCTTTTAACAACAAATTCCTTCTCCCCCCCAACCCCCCCACCCCCAAATGTATAGGAAATATATGAGAACTATCAGATTATCGAGAAAATTATGTTTAAAAACAAAGTGAATCAATAGATTCTTTTTAAAAATTTAAAAAATGTAGAGTTAAAGACATTAGTTAAAAAAGGAAAAATTGCCTGTGTGAAATATGATTTCAAGAAAAATTACTACTTGTGCTTCTTTTCTTTGTGAGATATGTTTATACATACATACATACATACACAGTTACACACACACATATGTATGTGTGTGTAGAGTAAATTTCATTGATGCAGTGAATTCATGGCATACACGAGAAAAGGCAATTCACCTTAATTTAAGGAAATCTGCATGATCCAAATATAAATTCACTAAACCTCTGATCCAGAGATGATCTTGAATGACTAGCTTGACTAGCTTGACTAGCTAAAGAATCAGCTACAGAAATGCCCTCCCTATAAAGAGCCATGGAACATAATAAATTATCAAGAAAACATTCCAAAATTAAAATTTTGAAAAGTTTTCATTTGGTGGTTTATAGCCTTAGTGTTTCTTTTTTCTTTGAAGAAAAAATGAATCTATAAAATATTTTATCCAAGGTCTAATATATTTAATGTACACTTCTTCATTTTTATTTCTATTTTTTAATCATGGAACCTACATAGTTATTATTAATATGAATATTTTAGAATTTATTTCTAAAGTAGACTCTTTTTTAGGACAAAAAAAAATTGAAAAGAGAACTTTTTTTTTTTTTTTTGAAATGGAGAAAGTAATTCTTTTAAAGGTCTATTTTACATTCCCAATTCAGGAAAAATATTTTAACAAATAGATTATAGCAAAAAAGTATGATTTTCATGGGTGAAGTCTTTGATTTTTTCGGAAATACTATGATTTTCTATTGTAATCATGCTTTTAATAGTCCTTTTTTTATATATATATAAAGTAGAAAATACTATAAGCACAGTTTTAGTTTAACACTCATATGTGCACAATTTCTAGTTTACTTGAAACATAAGTATTCGTGTCATACATTTACAAGTCAACCCATGTCCTTCTCAGTGCTACTAATGCAAGCAAGCTTGTCAGGAGGATAAGCAGTCCTTGACGTGCTGAACCAAAACTTTGACTTATTTTCAAGCCCACTTGGAAATAATAATATTTTTACTCCCTAGACCACTAGAGTTATTTTACAATTGTTACTGGTACATTGTAAGCTTTTTGTTTGCATCGTTTAATTATCAATCTTGTTTTATAGGTTATAGCGGTCTACTTTTCCAATTGACTTATATTTGGTTTTTTTTTTTTTTTTTTGAAACGATAGTAATTGCATTGAAAGTGCAAAATGAAACTGTACAAAGATAGCCGAAAGGCTAAATGAGCTTCATGGCGTTGGCGGAAACCTAACCCATAAAAACAAGCACCTCTTTGAAAGAGGAGGACATCCGATGAAATCGGAAAAAAGAACAATACTAACGAAAACAAAAGCCTCCAAAGAGGACACGGCACCTTACAACGTAGGAACAAATACTAAACTAATCTACTGCTAACGACTAAAGCAGGGGGCTCCATTGGGTACCTCAAATGGTATGAGATGAGAGAAACTGAACGCACGTTGGTGGTCCCTAGCGCACATCCGACACCGCTCGAGCCGATCCCACAAAATTGCATCCGTTGCATAGCTCAACATGCAATTTAATTACAATTGACTTTTTCCCTTCTGGAAGTGTAATCAATTCTCAGTTTTGTTCTTGTCAATTGCATGAATTTCTTTATTTATTGCTTTTAGCCATCGATCATCTTTGACTACTTCTTCAAAGTTAATCCGATCACAATTGGCAAATAGAGCGAAGTTCACAATATCTTCATCAAACATATCATTATTTTTACGAACAACATAGTCTTGAAATCTAGCTGGCATATGCCTCTGCCATTGTGGGCAACCAGTTGTGTCAACTTGAGTTGATTGGGACACATCTGAAGAAAATTGTGTAACTTGCTTTTCTTGCTGTCTATTCAAACTTCTTTCTTCAAAATTTAAAGGAATTGACGAATATTTAACTGTTGGTTCAGGCTCCTTTGAAGACCAATCCCAAGTTGCTTGCTCATCAAACGTGACATCTCTACTGATGATCATTTTTTTTCTCTAGATTATGTAACTTATAACCCTTTGTTTCATGACTATATCCAAGAAAGATACATTTTTCTGCCTTGTCATCTAACTTTTTCCTTAATTTATCTAGAACATGAGCATAAGCAATACAGCCAAATACTCTCAAGTGACTAATATTTGACTTTTTTACTAGCCAAAACTCTTGAGGTGTTTTACCATAATTACGTCGTGTAAGACATCGATTCTGTACATAAACAGCACAACCAATAGCTTCTGCCCAAAATCCTTTTGGAATTTTCTTAGCATGCATCATTGACCTGACCATATCCATGATTATTCTATTCTTTCTTTCTACGACTCCATTTTGTTGATGAGTATATCTGGCTGTCAATTGATGTTTGATACCATGATCATTCAAATAATTATCTCACATAGTGAATTCTGTACCACAATCTGTCCTTAAAACTTTGATGTAATACCCACTTTTCTTTTCCACATAAAATTTGAAACTTTTGAAAACATCACAAGCATAAGATTTGTTCTTCAAGAAATAAACCCATGTTTTTTTGCTAAAATCATTAATGAATGTAATAAAGTACCTATTGTAAGGTTTTTCTATATGTGGGCTTATATTAATTAATGTTTTTTTGAGCTTGGTTTAATAAAGTCTAATATAAAATATTTTAATTAATTTAATGTAGGACTAGCTTGAATGGGCTGTAGTTGGCCCGGTTCGTGATGAGGGGACTAAGGTTTAGCTATAAATATTAGCTAAATTCTCTTCTCTAATCCTAATTTTTCAAAAACACTTTCTGCTCATAAAGTTTACGAGCCGGAGAGGCACTCATCAAAGCCAGTCTATTCAAAGGGTCATAAAGGGGAAGAACTTAGTCAAGATCAATCCTATTTTCGCATACAGTTATGTATTAGAAGACTGGTACATGATTCTTTGCCTCTATCTCCAGATTCTAATCATGTATATGTTTGACCAATTGGGTTTGTGCTTTATTGGTTTACATGTGGTATCAGAGCCTACACATAGATCATGATTGGAATATTTTTATATTTGATCCTATATTCGGAACGATCTCGTCGAGACGAGTTCGAAGTAGGGGTATTTAATTTTTGGATAACCTGAATATCCGCTTGAACCCAAACCGAAACCGAAACCGAATTTTTGGATTTTTGAGTTTTGGGTTAAACTGAACACCAAACCGAAACCCGAATATATATTTATGTATTATTTATATGTATATATATTATATGTATAATTGCATATAATATATATTTATGTATTATTTATATGTATATATATTATATGTATAATTACATATAATATATAATAATAAATTTGGGTTCGACTGAAAACCGAATAACCAGCCCGATGAATGCCCCTAGTTCGAAGGTGGCCATCATATCAATACTCACGGGTCATGCACTCGAACTTTTGTGCCTTGGACGGCTACAAAATTGCTTGGTATTAACCTTGGATGGTTGCAAAATTGCTTTGGTATCTGAACATTTGTGCCTTTAGTTTCCAAGACCATAGCTATGGGTTTTCTCAAAAAGTTTTAAAATTTTTTTTTCTTATTTTGGCCTCACTTGGAAGTTTGTGGTTTGTTTTTTTTTTTTTTCCTAAAGGTTGGCCATACTTGGAAGTTTGTGGTCTATTTTTTTAAGGTTGGCCGTACTCATGTCCAAGGTTGCACGACCCGTGCAGATCAGACGGACCAAACCGGGTCCTAGACTAGTCTGAATAAAAAAAAATGCTGGCGCATATCAGGCATGCCTCTGACAAGCATTAGGGCGCGCACATCAACGTACACGCATCAAGAAGTGGTTTCTTTTCTCAGACCCTTTTTGGGAGGATTTGGTGTTGTTGGCTTCAGTTTTTCATGATCTACATTATGACATATAATTTGCATATTTTTTTGACACCATTGTACTTGTGAAAATTTGAACAGAATATGATTTTATACTTTTAGTATAAAATTTAAATATTTTTTTACTTGTATTTTTATGAATTTTTAAATATAGTTAAGGGTGTCAATATGCAAATATTCAGTTTAGATTAGTGTAGTACATGATCACATGCAATTAAATGACGTATTGCCCTTGTCATTTATATGGTTTAAAATTACATATAAAGTTTTGATGTAAAAAATAAAGTTTAATATACTTGGTATGAGAGAATTTCATAAATTATATTGGATAGTGATCGCTAAAGTGGCACACTCACATGGTTTTATGAAATATCGATCTCATATTGTGGGAGATGTCTCATTTCCTAATATCCAATTACACTCCAAAAGGGGGTGATTGGGTATTAGTTCGTGGATTGATACATGTACAACATGTGCTTGAGAAATGACTGATTTTAGTGGTTTATATACCTAAAGGTGGTGAATTCACGAGGGTTGGAATAAGTTCTCATGGCCGTTGTTCATGTAGAAAGTTTACAATTGGATGTCATGCATTCTACCAAAATGTGATTGTATGATGATACATGTGACTTTCTGTGGAGTGCGATTATACAGTTTATATTAAATTGCACTATTCTTACATATTTTTTCTTATTATCAATTACCTTTTCTATCTATAGCAACTCACTCACTATTGAGATTTTCACTGGTTCCAATTTTAAGAAATGGAAAAATGATATAATATTTGGGATGATTCTGGTGGATATGTCCGATGCTCTTTATAAGGACAAGCCTGCAAATCTTACTGCAAAAAGTACCGATGTAGAAAAAGAGAGATTTGCAATTTGGGAAAAAAAACAATCAAATTTTCTTACTGTCTATGTAGTGATCCATTCAGGGTCATCTTAAGGGGAGTTTACTAATCAATTGCACTGCTAAGCAAATGATGGAGTACCTTGTCAGACATGTATCGGGTTTCATCCAATATTGAGATAAGGGTTCTTCTACAAACACTTTTCAACGTGAGGTATGATAGTACTAGTGTAGTAAGGGATTATGTTTTAAAGATGGTAGATTTACAAAGTAAACTTGAGATACTTTAAATCACTATTCCTACTGATGTGATTGTCCATCAGGCGGTCAATACCCTTTCACCTGATTTTGCGATTATAAAAACAAATTACAATTCCCGAAATGTGACTTGGTCTATAAATGATCTCATAACCCTGGTGGTGATAGAGGAAGGGAAATTGAGAGATGAAAGAGACAACAGGCCATGTATGTTTGTAGTGCTGGTGGTAAAAGAGGTAAGAAGTCCAAAACTTCTACCCATAAAGGTACTCATGAGACCACTGACAACATTCAGAAGACAAGCCCAAACAAGGCATTTTTTAAGAAATTTGATTATTGCTTCTTCTACAAAAAGAGAGATCACATAAAGAGAAACTATGACAAATACAAGGCTTGGTTAGCCAAGCATGAGACTACAAGAAATGATTCTTTGGCTTTAGTTTGTGAGTCTAGTCTATTTGAAACCCATCCAGTTCATAGTGGCTAGATAGCGGTACAACTAATCATGTTGTGTCACCGTACAAGGGTTCATAAATCAAAGGATGCCAAATCCTGATGAATTAAGACTGATAGTAGGAAACAACGAAAACGTTAACGTTGAGTTCGTGGAATATGTCATTTTAATATTAGATTCTGGCTATAATTCAATATTAAGGAACACTTTCTATCCATCTTCCTAAAGAAAGAATTTAATTTCTATTTCAATTTTGGATAAATGTGGCTATTTTTTTTGAAATAAAGAACAATATGGTTTCTATGTTTTTTTAATTCAAATAAAGTTGGCAACTGCATTATGTCTTATGGATTTTATAGAGTGTGTTTATCTCCCAATGATATATATGTTGTTTGTACGGCTGAAAACATTGTTTTCAAAAGGCCTTTACTTAAGGAACAGTCTTATACATTGTGGCATAAAAGACTATACCACATTTCTAAAGAAAGAGTAGAAAGGTTGATAAAGACTGACATCCTACTTACTTTTAAAGGTGACTTAGAGGATTGTGTAGACTGCTATAAGGGTAAGATGACTAAAATTAAGAAGAAAACAGCAGTCAAGAGTTATGATCTCTTGAAAATCATTCATACTTACATCAGTAGTCTATATACAGTGACTTTATGTAGAAATTTTTACTTCATCACTTTTATTAATGACTATTCTCGATATGGATATTTGTGCTTGATTAAGGATAAGTCTGAGTCCCTTGACAAATTCAAGATATTTCAGACTGAAGTCGAGAAACAGTAAAGAAAAGTAATTAAAGTCTTCGAATTTGATAGGGATGGTGAATATTATGGTAGGCATGGCGATGCTGGATATCTTAAAGGGCCATTTGCCAAATACTTAGAGGATTATGGGATTATAGATCAACTCACCATGCCTAACAATCTTGAACAAAATGGTGTGGCTGAAAGATGAAATCACACCCATATGGACATGATGATGAATATGGTAAGTAGGAGTAATTTGCCTGAGTTTTTATGGGAAGAAGCGTTAAAAACGGCTCTCTATATTCTGAATAGAGTTCCTACTAAAGCTGTTCCATTAACATCCTTTGAGTTATGGATAGGGACGTAACCATCTCAGGGTTTGGGGGTGTCCTATAAAGGTAAAGTTGTATAATCCAACATTAAGTAAGTTAGAATCAAGAACAAGCAAGTGTTATTTTGTATCCTATGCAAATCATTCAAAAGGATACAAGCTTTATAACCCAAATGGAGGCACAAAAATTATAGAATCACAAACAGCTAAGTTCTTGGAACTAGATGTGGCTGAAGAGAATGCTTAATTACAGACCATCAGGGATGATAGCGTGGTGGAGACTATCGTGTCACATTCTCTACCTGTATAAACTATTATGGAGCCTTCTACACCACAATCTGTTTCAATGGGAGTTGAAGATAATGTCATTAAACCTGTGCCTGATGATACTCCTCAACCTCATCAAGAACAGAATGAGGTTATGATAGCTCAACTCAGGAGGTCTATTAAGGAGAGACGATCTGCTATACCACCATACTACATGGTCTATTTTGGAGAGCATGATTATGATATTGGCTGCGTGATAGATCTAATGACTTATAAAGAGATTTTTTCTTGTCCTTAATCAAATCTGTGGATAAATGCCATGAAAGATAACAATGTTTGGAAGCTTGTTGAGTTACCTAAGGGATGCAAACCCATTAGTTGCAAATGGGTATATAAGACCAAAAAGGACTCTAAAGGAAAGATAGAGAAGTTTAAAGCCAGATTGATAGCCAAGGGATTCATTCAAAAAGAAGGAATAGACTATGAAGCGATTTTTTCTCAGTCTCTTCTAAGGATTGTTTCAAAGTGATCATAGCATTAGTAGCTCATCTGAATTTGGAGTTACACCAAATGGATGTTAAAACAACTTTTCAAAATGGAGACCTTGATAAGAATGTCTATATGGTTCAACCAGAAGGTTTTGTAGCTGATGATTTGAGAGAACTTGTGTGTAGATTTAAAAAGTCTATCTATGGACTTAAATAGGCTTCTAGACAATGGTACTTAAAATTTCATAGTATTGTAACATCATCTGGTTTTGTTGAAAACAAGGTAGATTAGTGTGTATATAGCAAGGTCAATGGGAAGAATTTCATTCTTCTCATATTATATGTTGATGATATTTTACTTGCCAGTAATAATCTCAGCTTGTTACATGAGACTAAGCAAATGTTGTCAAATAGTTTTAATATGAAAGACCTTGGTGAGACGTCATTTGTCCTCGGCATAGAGATTCATAAAAATTCTTTTTGCCGTTTGTTGGGCTTACATAGACTGTGTTCTGGATTGATTCAATATGCATGAATGCAAGTCAAGAATTGCTCCCGTCATCAAGGGTGATCAATTGAATAAGTTCTAGTGCCCTCAAACAGATGTTGAGAAAGCCCAAATGAAAAACGTACCTTATGCTAGTACACTTGAGAGCATTATGTATGCTCAAATTTGTAGTAGATTAGACATTGCTTTTACAACTGGTCTTCTGGGTAGATATTAGACAAACCCAGGACATGATCATTAGATAGCTGCCAAGAAAGTTTTAAGGTACTTAAAAAGGACAAAAAACTACATACTGATATATAGACATGTTTAGGACCTTAAGCTAGTTGGGTATATGGATGCAGACTTTGCTGGCTATGAGCATGACAAGAAATCAACATCCGGTAATGTCTTCAAGTTAGGAGGTGGTGCAGTATCTTGGAAAAGTGAGAAACAAAAGACAATTTCGTCTTATACTATGCAGGCGGAATTCATAGCATGCTTTTCAGTTGCTACTCAAGCTATTTGACTCTGTAATCTCGTAAAAGATTTAGTTGTATTTGATTTTGTGGATAGACCCATACAACTGTATTATGACAATAATTCAATAGTATTATTCATTAATAATCATAAAAGTCTCAAGGGGTCTAAACACATGGAAGTCAAGTTCTTGACCATTAAAGAAATAGTACATAATGATGACATAGCAGTAGAGCATATTTTCACAGATGATATAATTGTAGATCCACTAACAAAAGGAAAATGCCAATATGTGTTAGAAAGGCATGTCAAAAGTATGGGTTTAGTGGCATCATTAGATACTACAGTTTAGTGGGAGTCAATTTATGCTCATAAAGTTTTCATCTGTTCTTTGTTGCATTCAGTGACATTTTTATATGTGTATTAGCATTTAATTCAATAAAGTTTGATGAATTTTCCAGTTATATACTAAATACATATATAAATATAAAGTGCAGGTCTCCAGGCATTGTGTAAATCTTGAGCACAGACTAAAAGAGCATGCAGTTATTAGTCTGGGACATATGTTTTATACACATAAAGTTCAGTTAACAATAAAAATAAGACGTATGCAAGATGATTGGAACTATAAAGGCATTCTCTAGTGGCACATAAAGACTTTGTAGCATTGAAGGAGAGAAAATAGGAATAGACAAAAGGGATAACAAATAAAGTTTGACTCTATATGAGGTGTTATCTAGTTTGCCACACTGCCACATTGAGTCTATATTAGTAGAGTTAACAGCGCTTGTGATCATGGATTGCTCTGTGTGATTACATATAGTTACTGTCATGGTTCGGTGTTGAATGCTCTATAGGATAGGATTGATGATTAAAAGTATTATCTAAATCAACATAAAGGTTCGCATATTAAAGTACAATTTTATTTAATATTTGCCCAAGTGGGAGAATGTAAGGTTTTTCTAGATGTGGGCTTATATTAATTAATGTTGTTTTGAGCATGGTTTAATAAAGTCAGATATAAAATCTTTTAATTAGCCTAATGTAGGACTAGCTTGTGTGGACTATAGTTGGCTTGGCCTGTGATGAGGGGGCTAGGGTTTAGTTATAAATATCAGAAAAGTTCTCTCCTCTAACCTTAATTTTTTAGAAATAATTTCTTCTCATAAAATTATGAGCAGGAGAGACACTCATCAAAGCAAGTCTATTCGGAGGGTCATAGAGAGGAAGAATTTAGTCATGATCAATCCTATTTCCGCATACGGTTATAGATTAGAAGATTGGTACACGATTCTTTGCCTCTATCTCTAGATTCTATTCTTGTATATGTTTGATCTATTGGGTTTGTGCTTTATTGGCTTACACCTGTTACCTATATTTGAAGGAGATTCAACAGAACACAAATCTGAATGCACCAATTGTAATGGTTTGTTAGCTCTCAAAACTTTTCTTTTTGGAAATAAATCTCGGTGCTTCTTACCTTGACCTCTTTGACTTATGTCACCACTTTTGGAAGTTTCTCCTTAGGGTTTATCCACCACTGCTTTCAATGCTGCTTCTACTTGTTCAATTGGTTGATGAGAAAGTGACATCTCATAGGTAATCAATTCAACTTCCAAATAATCAAATTGCAATGTGCTCAAATCTTTAGTTGCTTCAAGAACTATCATCTTTGTGTGAAATTTGGAAGATAATGAACGTAAAACGTTGGAGATCACTTTCTTCCAACTCTTCACCATTGATTCTCATCTCACCCACAATACCTTTAATTCTATCTATGAAATCTTGCACCTTTTCAGTGGGTTTCATATAGGCCAATTCATATTGCTTTCTTAACTCTTGCAATTTGACTTTTCTAACATCTTTGTACAACGATTCATATTTAACAAACTTCTCCATGTTTTCTTTGCTATTTTTGCATGCAGAAATTTATTAAGTACCTTTACTTGGACTTTGGTTTGCATATAAAACTTAGCCCACTGATTGTGCCTCTGATTCGTCTCTAATTCTTGAGTTTGTTGTTTTGTTAATTCCTGACCCTCTTGTGATTCTTCAAACCCAGGATCAATAACATGCCATATTCCAATGGCTTTGAAATTTTTTTTCCATCAATTCACGCTAGAGTTCAAAATCATTCTTGCCATCAAAGACAAATAATGGGCAATCAGAAATAAATTGTGGGAATGCCATCTTTTACTCTCCCTAGGATCCCTTATGCAAGCTCTGATACCAAATGTAGAACCCAAAAACAATATGAAAATTAAATTGGACAAGATGGCTCTAAACTCCAAGACAAGACATTAAATTTTCAAAAGTCATAAACAAAGAACAAAGTCAATATATGACTTGTCTAAATTTGAGGCTTATTTTTCCTCTTTCTCACACACCCAATATAATGGACAAAATGTCCTATTTATAAGAATTACCAAAACCCAAACCTACCAATATTTCCTATCCAATGTAAATCTAACTTAGAATAGGATTTAATCACTAAAACCAAATCTAAATATGAATCACTACCCAAAATCTAAACCCATTTGGAACTTAGTTTAATTATTCTATACTAAACCTCTCATCCAGAGATTATCTTGAATGACTAGCTTTACTAGCTGAAGAATCAGCTACAAAAATGGCCGCCCTATAAAGAGCCATGAAATATAACAAATTATCAAGAAAAAATTCCAAAATTAAAATTTGAAAAGTCTTCATTTGATGCTTTATAGCCTTAGTGTTTCTTTTTTCTTTGAAGAAAAAATGAATCTATAAAATATTTTTTATTATTGTTTACACCTCAAAAAATAATCCACTTTCAAATTGGTACAATTTGTTTTCGTGCCAAGGTCTAATATACTTAATGTACATTTCTTCATTTTTATTTTTAATTTTTAATCATGGAAATTACATAGTTATTATTATTATCAATATTTTAGAATTTATTTCTAAAATAGACTCCTTTTTAGGGCAAAATTTTTTTGAAAAGAATTTTTTTTTTTTTTTGGAATGGAGAAAGTAATTCTTTTAAAGGTCTATTTTACATTCGTCATTCAGGAAAAATATTTTAACAAATAGATTATAGCAAAAAAGTGCAAAAAACAAAAAAGAATTCTCCATTTCCATGCTTCTTTTTGGGGGAAAAAATGAGATCTTTTAAACAAAGCTTATTCATACTTTAAACTACGCTTTGTCTATTCCTAATTTAATGTAAATAACAACTATATTCGATCATCTTGAAAATTTGAGAAAATAATAAGTTAAAAAATTTAACAATTTTTTTTTTTTTGGTTGCAAAACAATTGAAAACATGTGAACCAATTTTTCAAAAATCTTGATTTTTGTGGGCTAATTGGATGAGACCTACGTATAAATATGATGACGACAAAGGGACCAATAATTGTACCACTACAACACTTGCTAAATTGGATATTCAAAATTAAACTACTTTTATATTTTTTT
This sequence comes from Gynochthodes officinalis, assembly GCA_020080225.1. Classification (NCBI taxonomy): domain Eukaryota; kingdom Viridiplantae; phylum Streptophyta; class Magnoliopsida; order Gentianales; family Rubiaceae; genus Gynochthodes; species Gynochthodes officinalis. The sequence goes on from CM034619.1 coordinate 20,586,026, forward strand.
ATAGTATAGATACAAAATTCTTACAATAAGAAATTACAATAGATTGACTAATAAGGAAATAAAAAGGTGAAGAAAACAAAAGAATTTAAAAATATCCATTTTAATTGATTCTAATTTTTTTCTTTTTTTTTAGGAAAATATAATATCTATAAATAATTTATTCATTCTTTCAACAATACATTTTTTTACATAATTCAAAAATAAGCATGAGAGTAATAGCGTGAATTTTGAAAAGATTTTATTTTCATGAGTTAAGCCTTTGAGTTTTAGGTGACATTGTGATTTTTTTTTTCCAAAATAACCTTACTTTTTATGTTGAGGAGAAAAATATCATCTCCAAAAATATTTTTTATTTCAAACTCATTAAAAAGAACATGTGAATTGGTTAATAGATTATTAGAAAACTTGAAAAAACTTTTATCTATTTTAAAAGTTTCACTGCCTTTAATGGTAATATTTCCTGTTAATTCAAAAGACACATGAGAGAAATGGAATATAGAAAAATATTTTAAAATTTTCCATTTTCATGGGTGAAGTCTTTGATTTTTTTCGAAAATACTATGATTTTCTATTGTAATCATGCTTTGAATAGTCTGTTTTTTTTTTTTAAAAAAAAGAGTAAAAAATACTATTAGTAAAGTTTTAGTTTAACACAAATATGTGCACAATTTCTAGTTTACTTGAAACATAAGTTTTCATGTCATACATTTACAAGTCAATCCTGTCCTTCTCAGTGCTATTAAAAAAATAGTAGGAAATACTATTAGTAAACTTGGTAGTTTTGCATTCATGCACCGCATTACTTGACTTGCCCTCCAATTCCTTTTTTCTGTCAGAGTGAGTAAACTATATAAATCTAAAAAAGATTCACCATACCCGTTCCACAATTTTGAACATCTCCCAAGAAACACAAGTAAAATTAGAACAAATTATTCATCTCTATCTCTATTTCATTACCTTCCCCAGAAAGAATTGCACAACAGCAATCCACGATATCATCCATCTCTCCAACGCCCAACTGCATAGCGGGTCGATACATCCACCAGATACATTAGTCATGTTCATTTCCTTCCATTAATTTTTTCCACAGTGTGGTCTAAGTTTTCCTATAAATAGAGCTCAAAATTTTCAAATTTTCTCATCCAATCCTCAAAGTCAAACTCTCAAAAAAAACCATGGGTTCTAGGGCACTTGTTTTGGTCTGCATTTCCTTGTTTATGGCTCTAATGGTTGTCTCCGAGGTGACTGCTAGGGACTTGGCTGAGACTTCCACTTCTGTTGACAAATGTATGATATTTATTCTGTTCAAGTATTTGAATTTTTCATTTTTCCCCCCCTGAAGCTTGCAGTTTGTTTACTTGAACAATACTGACGAATTTGCATGTCGAATTTATACGCAGCAAAAACAGCTGAGATGACTAAGGGCGTAGAGGAATCCAAGTACTATGGTGGTTATGGAGGATATCACGGTGGTTATGGAGGTGGTTATGGAGGATATCACGGTGGTTATGGAGGACGTGGCGGCTATGGTGGTTATGGCGGACGCGGGGGTTATAATGGGGGTTATGGCAGAGGTGGCCGTTATGGTGGAGGTTACGGTGGCTATGCCGATCAGGCTGATGAGCCATAGAAGTTAATAGCATGAATATGCTGAAATTAAACCAGCTCATTGTAATGTAAGTTTGTCTTTTGTGGTTTGAATAATGAATAAGAGCTTGGATAATTAAGAAAATATGAGTGCGGAATATACTAAATTACAACAAAATCTGACAACTAAGAGCCAACTAGTATAGAAATGGAGAGATAATTTTCATTCAAATATTCGTTGGAATTCTTCATTTTCAATGGCCCTTAAAGCTTATTTACAACCAACTTCTGATAAACAAGACAAATACAATCAAGTCTTTCATAGTTATGCAAACAAAATGCAAATTTCCAACTTGTAAACTGAAGTAAAACTTACACAGGATAGATTACGCATGACCCAAACATGGATTTGCAATAAGTGCAAGCTTCTGGAGCAAACATTTACTCTATTTATTTACCAGCTGGTTCAGTATTTAATTAATGAAATTTCCAATTTTGCCAACAAAATAGCTACCGGCGTATGTTCCAAATTGATCCACATCCAGATTTTTCATTCTAGATTTAACATACAGTATTTCAACGTAGCCAAATCAAGAATTCGTTTGAAATCATTGCCGAAAAAGGCTTTATTTTTTGATTCATATGATGGCCCTATGTAGATATTCCTGTTCCCAAAAGAAAGGATAATTTAGCCAAAAAAGGCTAAATTGCATGCATGGCACCTGGTATGTGTTTACAAGGCATCACGAAGTTGTACAGGTCTTGCATATTGATAGACCAGGTGGCTTCCTCATTAAATTGATCTGCAAGCGTGGGTACAAATAATGATGACTTCAGAGTTCGATATTGTCAACTCCATTGAAGAAAACTTCGTATCGTTGAAGTGGACGTGTTTTTTAAGCTTTCTTTTACTTTTCTAGAAGTGGGAATATATATGTAGACAGGCTATAGAAATTCAAAAACGGGACCAAGCACATATTTGGAGAGAAAAAATTAAACAATGATTGAGTTTTTCTATGTTGATCTCAATTTGAACATAAGACTTAGTTAATCACAAAAGGTAAACAAATCATATAGAAAAGAGTATACTCTATACATCCCAAAAAAATATTCGACTTCTAATTTTGTACAACTTTTTTCTTTTAAAACTATGATGCACAAGACACTTGATATACCATCAAATAATATTATCCTTAGTTTTAAATTTGAGTTATACATTATCATTATTAGTAAGAATAATACAATAACTTTACACAAAAAATGGACTCTTTTCTTAAGACGAAAAAATAAAAATAAAAACAATAAAAAAATGAATTTTTTTTTATTGGATGGGGGAAGTAATAACTACGTTTATACTAAATTTGAGACCGACATGCTCTTTGTTAAAATATTGAGTTAGTGTGAATTTTTTGTTTTTAAAACTCCTTTATCGATCCTATAACATCTTTAATTTCCACTAATATAGGTACACTACAAGAAAAATGGGTTTCAGTAACGACTAGAATGTCGTCACTAAAAGTCACTTTTTCGTCACAAAAATCATTTAGTCACTAATGCTTCGTCACTAAAGGGTTTTAGTGACCGAAAAAAAAGTCGTCACTAAATGAGTAGCATTAGTGACAAAATGATGATGTGATGAAAATTAGTGACGAAAAAAAGTCGTCACAAAAAGGGGGAAAAAGTCGTTATTAAAGTTAAGAGTCGTCACTAATTGCGCACGATTAGTGACGAAGTTTAGTGACGAAAAATTTTCGTCACTGAAACTATTTCAGTCAAGTGAGCAGTTGTGACGGATTTGTGACGGGAAAAAAAAGTCGTCACTAAAAATAACCTTAGTCAACTCATTCTGTGACGAACTAGTGATGATATTTTTTGTCGTCACTAAATGGTTAGTGACAACTTTAAGTTTGTCACAGAAAGTTTATTGTCACTAAATGGTTAGTGACGACTTTAAGTTTGTCACAGAAAGTTTGTTGGCCAATGCAATTTTGTGACGGAAAAATTTGACGTCCTTTTGTATTAGTGATGAAAAAATCTCGTCACTAAAAATTCGGTCACAAATGAAATTAGTGACGAAAAAAATTTGTCACTAAATAGTGTTATTAGTGACAATTTTAACCGAAACTATAACATTATATATTTCAGTATTTATCACTAATAACATCAATGTATTGATCGTGACATTATTTATCCTTTTAATACAAACATCATCGACATCGAAAATGTAATGAAAGCAATCTTACTAATCATTCAACATTCAAAACCCATATGAAGAAAGGCACGAAAGATAAACTTGTGCATTGCAAGAGACAACATTTTACTTTCCTAGCATACAAGAAAATAAAAGTTAAATACCCTAGTTGAACCATGAGAATAAAACATTATCCAAACATCTTACACCCCACAAAATAGTAATGTACACATAATTCCCACAGCATTCTAAAAGTAAATAGGCAAAAGGCTATTTTAAGACCTTGACAACAACAACCAATTGGCCATTTGATTCCAAAGTATGTCAACAATCTGTGGATGCTTGGCTATGTGGTGGTAGATGCGTCACTGTGATAAGAAAAGAAAAAGCACTAAATGTTATAAATTCAAACCAATTCAATTGCAAATATGACGAGCTACGGAAACAACACCCCATAACTATACATCTCATGACATAGTACAATTCATCGTAATGAAGGATAATCATCATATTACATTTTCCACCAATCACATTTAACAAAAATGACCATGCAATCTATCACGTGACATAATACAAAACCACAAATCGAAAATCATACTCTTAAACCAATCCTTTTAACTAGGCATCATTATGTTACATAATGTTTATTTCTTAGATAAGTGTAAAAATGTGCCACGCATTGACAAAAAGGAAGTGAAATGTATGAGTGCACATTTGAGAACGTATTAAAAGAACAACATCATGTCGCGATAACAATAACAAAACAGTTGTGCCGCTGGCACAGGCAAATTAAGGATGAGGGAAAATGAAACAGAGAACATGATTTTTTAATTGTGAAAATTTGATCACATTCATATTTTAGGGAAAGAAAATGGCACATGGGACAATTTGGTTTGGGATTCTTTCATGATTACATCACCAATTAAAATGCCTGGTGACATTCCCTTGTTAATTCAGTTGTTTCATCCAAATAACAGAGAAATGACTGGGCTCATATAGGATCCAACTTTTCTCATAAAAAGAATTGCTTTGTCTGTTTGCCATCAAACAGTTAGGATTACAATGTACGTGTAGACTAAAGGGACAAGGTTGAAGCAAAAGACCAAATTAAATCTGGGAATGGAAACTAGTCCTATTGAAAAGACACTAGCATTATAAAGGATATTAACAATACAAAGTTACACATTCTACATGATAAACACGAAGAGACCTGAATGATACCATGAATAATCACATACTAAGAAGCAGAAGAAATGTCAAAGAAAAAAGGGTATGAAGAAGTTCCAAGATAAAGGACAAAATCATACCTAAACTACAATTTCCTCCTTTGTCATAGGATCAGAACTTCATCTTCCAACAAAGTGAGCTTACGCAAAACCTAGAAGATGCTAATCGGGTTACACCAATCAAAGAAACAAAAGCATACATTTCATTCTTCTGATACATCATTGCCTCCAATAGCATAAAAGCAAGCACTTATAATTTAAGGGACGAGTTTTCATAAACACTTTTAAACATAAGAAGCTTTAGAGAGTTAACAAATTTGTTTCGTACTTAGAAATAATCAAGAAGAATCTCTAATAAATTATCATAAAAAAACAAAAATAAGTCGTTTAGAAAAATAAAGCAATGGTAATTCATAGACCACAACAGCAAAGAAAACTTTTCGCTGCAGTACTTTTCGACAACAAAAAACAGTAACAGAAAACACATACCAACTTAGCACTATTAAGGCGTCTTGCTGTTGTCTGATATTCTCTCATTCTGTCTTCCTCAATCTTTGGGACAACCACTTTAACCTCTTCAACTTCCTTAGGCTGATAAATCTGAATAATGCAAATTCACAATCAGTAGAGAGAAGAAAATGAACATGGTAGCAACATAAGTGCACAAAGCATGTAAGTGCCCATTTCATATATTAACAAATCCAGAAAAATTAGCAACACGCCAAGCAAATAGCGAATGAAGACTGACTGGATGAGAACAGTGCTAAAAAATAAAACAGTCACCATAACATTGTGAGGAAATAGTTCCAAAATTGCAGAAAAAATTCCAGAAATATAGTCACCGTTGCATTTGAAGGAAATAGTCCATAAATTGCAGAACAAATTCCAAAAAAACCAGTCAGGCGCAGTCAAAATATTCCAAAACAAATACAAAAAAAGAAAAAAAAACTGTCGACATAACATTGTGAGGAAACAGTCTAGAGATTGCAAAAAAATTCCAAAAAAACACAGTGAACATTACATTCTAAAAAAACAGTCCAAAAATTGTAAAACAAATCCCAGAGAAACCATTCCAGAAAAAACAATAGGAAAAAGCCAAAACCAACTATTGTTTCTTAATTGCAATGAATATTGCTTCTTAATCAAGAAAAAGTTAAAGTTCCAGAAAAAAGAAAGTCATCCTTATAGGGTCATTAGAGGAACAACTAGCTGATGTAAAAACTAGAACTCAAGAAGATAGAAATAACACTTAAATAATTATAAAGGGTTGCACATATCTATGAGGATTAGATGGGTCTCAATACATTTAGTGATGCAGACAACTTTCTTACATTACTCTAGCTAAACATTTTTTGCCTAAACATACACAATGAGTAAATTGTCTGTTAAGCAAAAGAGATGTACAAAGATTGTAAAGAAAAAAAAAAGGTGAAAGAGCATAACAAAAACGTATATTTGGTTTTCCCTCATATCTATTGGAAACACTTTATCAGGGAAGCTTGTTCGGTTGCCAACAAATTTTCTAAATCATCACAGCAACGGAATAAGATAATAGCTACCGCCAGTGTGCCCTTTGTATACTACTTAGTGTTACCTAAATCCAATTGAAAATGCCCTCCCAATACCTCAAATTAAACCCAGTATTCAATAATATTTTTAAATCACTAGATGTAGTGTAACTTGCCAGCTCCATGCTGCCAAGTGGATTTGAAACATGTAATGCTCATGATTACTTAAAACAACATTTGGAGTCCAACCACTTAGATGTAGAACGCATATTTGTGAAACAGATAAACATAATGATCTAGTTTGATGATAGAAAGAATTAAACTAAGGGAAAAAAATGAGAGAGAGAATTGGACACAAGATACAAAAGGCATGACTTGAAAAAACCTTTGCCAAAGAAAATGCCTCATGTTGGGGCCATATTGGAAAACTCAAAAAGAAATGGCCTTCATCATGTATCATGTGCTTGACGGATTCATTAAACTTCCGATATTCATAAGTGACTGTTTAAATTTATAAGAAAGCACTTGTGGATTAGCAATTTTTATACATCTTGAGTATTCTTTCTCCTAGTGAAGCTTCAGTTAGATATGAAAGAAAAAAGCTGCATACATAGTCCTCATCTATTAATCTTTACTTAGACATTTAAATACTTATATAAATGTGTTATATGAGCATTCCCAAGGGCTTATCCTCTTCCACACTCTCTATGAAAAGTAAATGTCTAAAAGAAAAGAAAAAAAAAAAGAAAGTCAAATGCAATATCCATCCGGATGAATGTGTTCTTAAACAATAACCCTATGCATCACATCAAACTATAACTATTTCTACAAGAAGCATTGACTTTCTATCCCGTGAAACTAAGTTTTAGCTAATCCTAAATTAAAACAAGTTAGAATCAAGTTTTTTTCAGGGGTATATATATAATCTAGAAGGTGAGATTAAATTTCTCAATCAAAGGAGTCTCTTTGAGACAAAAGGGAAAGAGCTTCTGAATCGAAAAACAAATCCATATAGGTACAAAACCTATTCATAAATGAATTGATGCCTTCCCTCTTCAACACTAAATAATCAACATAAGCCAAGCACGCACCTCAAGCAACACAAGCAAATACAATAGTATGAACTATAGAGTGAAAATTTTCAACAAAATTAAATTCTTTGCATCTTTTAAGGAAAAGAAGGCCTCCAATTAAGCTCTCAAATGGCTATGATGCTTGAGAAGAAGGCTGGTCTAAATATTCCAGAAAAAATTACAAAAAAAAAAAAGAAAAAAAACAGTTGGCATTACATTTTGAGAAAAAAGTCCAAAAATTGCAAAAAATTTCTAGAAAAACACAGTGAACATTACATTCTAAAAAAACAATCCAAAAATTGCAGAACAAATTCTAGAGAAGCCATTTCAGAAAAACAGCAGGAAAAGGCCAGTCTAAATATTCCAGAAAAAATTACAAAAAAAAAATTGCCATTATATTATGAAGAAATAGACCAAAAATTGCAAAAAAAAATTCCAGAAAAACACGGTCACCCTTACATTCTAAAGATCAACTTCAAGAACAACAGTAAACCCATAAATTGGAGATAGCCCAATAAGAGTTTCAACCAACAATTCCAGAAACAGCAGCAGAATTTTCAGCCATAGTATCACAATAGAACAACAAAAATGCAGAAACCACCAAGGCTGAAAAATGCAGCAAAAATTCGACAAAAATTGAAGTCCAAAAAGAAAAAAAAAATTAGCTTTGGAACTTAGGCACCAATGCAAAAAAATTACCAAAAATTTCAAGAAAACATAACCCAAATGTTGATGGCACAGATGGGCATCGTGGTGGCTGCAGGCTCTCACTTTCCAAGTTCAACTGCAGCTAAATCGACGGAGGGTTAAATTGGTGGTTTCGGTGAAGGGAACAGCCGGAGGGCTAAATCTGTGGGTTTGGTGGTTCTGACAGGAGCCGGAGAGGACAAAGGAGGAGAGAAGAGAACGCCCACCGCGGACCTAAGAGCACCAATTCCGCTTCTTTAGGGAGCTACCGTTAGAGGGAGGCAAGATGGTTGGCCGAATGAGAAAGGAGGGTTAGGGCAGAGAAAGTTGTAAAGAGCGAAGGGGAGTGAAGTCTAGTTTGGGTACTACACTTAAACAGAAAATTTTGTTTGAGTGTAAAGTTTGTGCGGGGAATGTTGTAAACTTTGCGCCACTATTTTTTAACATTCCACTTTTCTCTCTTTACTAAATTTATTTTCCCTCCTTTTGTTTTTTACGCATGGAAACTTTTCATTTCATTATTAATTATTAAAAAGTTTTACTTTTTTTGCTAGTAATTAATTTTTTTAATTTAAAATACTATGTTGATTTATGAACATTTTGATTTGATTTTTTTTAATCTTTAAATTTTAAAATCCTAATTAGTTATTAAATGACTAAAGTGAATTTTTTTAAAAAATAATTTATCAAAAAAATAATATTTATATTTTCATGTTGAGATTGAAAAAATTATGCATATTACAAGCATGTGTATATATGCAATAAAAGTAGTTATACTTTGTAATAATTACTTTTATTATAACTACATAACCACATAACTACTATATATATGTATTAACTACTTATACTATAGATTTTAGTCCTAACTATACATGTATATATAGATTCTCCCTCTGTCCTATACAAGAAAGAGCTCAGTTTCTCAACAAGTGTTTGTCTCAAAACATAATTGAGTTTCAAAAGTCAAAACTAATCATTCAACAAAATATCCAAAATACTCTCAATGAGATAAATTACATTAAAGGGTGTATGACATATAATACCTTTATTGAGGAAATTAGTAGTATAAAATCAGTTGTACTTCTATTTGCTTGACTAAAAAAAAAATTGTATATTAGTAAAACCGAACTCCTTTTTTGGAACAAAAAGAGTATAACTGTATAAGTATTTACTACTTTTGTTATACATTATACGGATAACTATATATGCACATGTATTAATCACTACTTGTGTTGTAATATTACATTAGTGGCTGTAATTAGTTTGAAACTATATATTTTTAATTCCTAATTTTCTTATAAAGAAATATAGTTCGTAATAAATATCAAAACTTTTGATTACCATTAATCAATAGTTTATTTTAACACACGCAAAACGTATGTGTGCCAATTCATAAACTTGAAGGTGTTATAGTATAATTATTTTAAATTAAAAACCATAAAATAAATAAGCTAATAAATCTCAACCCAATGAAGAATATGCTTAGTGCAATTGTTATTCTTTACTAAAAACAGCCAACTAGTACTAACCAATGGTGTATGATAATAAAAAAAAGACTATTTGATTAAATTACAATTATATGAACAAACAAAAATATTACATAGTCCAATCATTATCTTTAGCCAAACAAGTCTAATCCTGATATAAGTTGTGGCCCAATTAGTTTAATCCAAAAAATTTATTTAATTTATTCCAAATTATATGTCCCAATGCATATCTTGTTATTAAAATTCATAATATTCAATTTCGTTATATATATACCAAAGCAAATATTTTATATCTCCATATTTAATAATATTATACCCTAAAATACAATTCTGAGCCATTTCTTGTTAGTCAAATGTCAGAGCAGTCTTGTTCTTGATGAGGTTGTGGCACCTGTGGTTTGAGCCAAATTTAATTAAAATAGTGAAAATATTATACATTTTCTCCCTCTCTCTCCGTCTCAAAAAACATGGCTAATTTAGTTAAACTTCTTATTAGTTATAAACTATGACTACAACAAACATAATTAATAATATTATTAAACCCAGTTCATAGGTCAAACTAGTAAACTAATTGGTTCTCGAGGTGATTATTACTACTAACAAAATTATATACTTAAAGTGATTAAACTTATATGCGTAAATTCATATAATGTAGGCAAATTCATATATATGCGTAAATTCTCGAGGTGATAGTGTATCTAAAAACAAATACTCTATTTGTACGTCAAATAATGTAGGCAAATGCATATATATTAGGGTGTTTTATGACAATTATTAGAAATTAAGAATTATATAATTCAAAAGTTAACTTCAGCTCAATAAATAAATTACATAGTCCAGTAATTATTTTTAACCAAACAAGCCCAATCCTTATATAAGTTGTGACCCAAACAATTTATCCCAAACCATTTTATCTACTCTATCCCAAATTAATTGGCTTAACACATATATTCTTCATAAAATTATAATATTCCATTTTATTATACACTAAAATAAATATTTTATATCTCCATATGTAATAATGTTACACACTGAAACTATATGTATAAAAATATGAATTAATAGAGTATAACTATTTTCATTTTTATTGTGACTATTTTACTAATTAAATTTTCCTTTGCACTAGAAAATTATTTTTATAATACCCTAAAAAAATTTCTATTTTTTAGTTAATGATATTTCACACATATACATATAATTACGAATTTAATTAAAAATCATATATAAGTAGTGTAAGATAAGCAATTAGTGACGAAAAAGCATCATCACTAAAAGGTATTAAAATTAGTGACGACAAAAAATGTGTCACTAAAAGGTATTAAAATTGGTGACGATAAAAATTTCGTCACTAATGAAAAATTTTACGATTTTAGTGATGAAAATGAATGTTGTCACCAGTTTCTCGTCACTAATTACGATTATTTTGGCGGCAAAACTTCCCACCACACTTTTTAGTAACGACTTTTTGTGACTTATTACTAAAAATTGAGAGTAGATGAAAAATTGGTGACGACAAAATTTTTAGTCACTAAAGGTGGTGTTTAGTGATGAAATTTTTTCCCATCATCAGAAATTCCATCACTAAAAGCCAAGTTTCTTGTAGTGGTGGTATTGTGGGGATTTTTACTATCTTTCGCTAATAATTTTGAATATATTTATTTGTCCATAGGGTTTTAAGTCCTTTATAATACTTTTAGGGCTCATTTAGTTCTTAGAAAAGTAAAGTTATTCAACAATGTGATTTCTAGTAATGTGATTCCAAGAAAAGTGAATACTAATAGATTTTTTTTTATGCATCTGGATGAATTAAAAATGTTGGTGGGGAAACTATCAAGATTGTTTTTACCATTGTTTGGATTGATTGAATAAACTAAGAAATATAATGTGTATTTCATTCTATTACTTAAAATACCCTTATAAGTTAATTTGTTTTGTTTACTTGTACAGCTATGAAAAATATATTAGATACAACTAAAAAGAAGACATACCAAAATTGAAAAACAATATACATATTTCTCCCCAAAAAAACCATAATAATTATTTTAAATAGTTAGCAATTGTAATACAAATTAAATTATTCAAATCTAAAATAAAATTAGTGCTAAAATAATACTATCCTAAAAATTCTTAACAATTATAAAATGAATTTAAATAAAATTTATTTCTGAACTAATTAGGATTAAGAAGTTCAATAAGAAATATATCTTTTTCAACATGATTAAGGGTGAAAAAATAATCCAAAAAATATAAATTATGAACAAGTTTCATAACAGCTCTTTATTTTTGTGGTTGTGATAAAACTTCGACCTTGTATAGCCCATCATTAAGTTCGTGATGATTATTCAAGTTTTACTAACTAGTGCTTGCAATGATTTGGTCATCAAATGTTTCCATTTGAGATGTGAGAGCATTAGTCAAATACTCCAAATTTAAAACTAAACCATCAACATTTCTTCTTCTTTTGCATTCTAGTTGTTTTGAAGTACCTTCACCTCAAAAGTTGGGTACTAATGTTTTAGAATTGTCATCATTCTCATTAGATTCTTTATCATTATTGTTAACATTTTTTTTGTCTATTCAATTCTTCAATTGCATCTATAAATGCTTCAATATTAATTTCAATAGTTTTATCTTTTCCCCAAATTATTGTGAGTTGATCATAATAAATAAAAGGCTTGTTTTTCATGAATGCGCTATTAGGATGTGTCTATAAAAACTACAACATACATTAGTTTATTATTAATAATACTCCCTTCATTCCAAAAAAAAAAAAGTCTACTTGGAAAACTTTTTCTTGTCCCAAAAAAAGAGTCCACTTTTAAACCAAATTCCTAAAATATCCTTACTAAGAATAATTATGTAAAATCAAAATTTGAAAGTAAGGATAAAAATGTAAAATTATAGATTTAGTGGTGCATTAAATGAGTTGTACCTAATTACTAATAAAAAATTGTAACTTATAACTAAAACATAAACAAAATATGCGATTAAACTTTACCTTCAAATATTCATTCCTTGCATTTGCACTTGTTGTCATGCATTTTTCCTAATCATCCCAATGAAAACCACTCAAACCTCTAGTATTTCACACATCATATATAAAACTATATTATTTTTTCAATGATTTGCAACAATATTCAATGTGTGACTTTTTTTTAAGACCATGACCTGTTAATTTCTCTTGTAATATCCTTGCAAGTTCTTTTTTATATCATTTCTTTAATCTAGTCCCATTTTCATGGTACTACTAGAAATTATGCCTATTAGGACATTTTTTCAAGGACACTTGGTAAAAAATGCCATTTTACATTCTTTTAAAGGAATTCGATGATAGTAGAATCTTTTTAAGGCATTTGCTTTTCTTTCTATTTATTTTAACATTCTCGATTCCTTAAACACTCTTCTAAAAGGGCATTTGATGATGGTGAAAAACTTTTAAGGCCTTTGCTTCTTTTTTTTTTTTCCAAATATCCAATATACTTTAAACGCTTGTCTTAATTCATTTTTTTTATTTTTCATATCTTGCCCTGTCACCTACTCTTCTTTTCCTTTATCATTCTTCACCAACATTCCAAATACTAAATTATTAGATAGAGAAAAATCCTTTTGGCCTGATTTAAATTCCAAAAAATACTTTAAAATAGATTATTAGGGTTTGAACGATTAAATAAGTCAAGTGGGACTTATGGCTCTCGATTGTGTATTTGTGTTTAAGATTGAACTTTGGTCTAGTTGTCGCCATCAGCAATTGTAGACAACCAATATTGGAGGCTTACAGTCACAAGAGCATAGCTTTATTCGTGTCCTCATAGACGTAACATAACATATGCAATTCTTCAACTTTTCATGAATTCAATCATCTGTGGAGATTTCATTAATTCCTAATCTATCTTTAAAATTTTTTGGCATTACATTGGATTTGCATACCATGTTTAGATGTTTGGAAAATTTTTGGCCCGAATTCATACAGTTTATGAATATATATGTCTAAATTTAAATTGCCCACAAAGTGTTTGAAGAAATGCCTAAATGAAGCTTTATTATATTTCTTGTTGTTTTTAATTTTTTTCCAATGTACAAACTATATATAAATAGAGCCTTGATTATTTGTTATCGCTTCTAGATTTGGTATATATTTCTTGCTAGTTTTGTTACCGAGATTTGTTACCCTTTTTTGACTAAAATTGATAACAAGATACTACTCAAGTATATTTATTTTCATTTCTTTCTCAATTTTGTTTCCTTTCTTTTTTCCTTTCACAAGATAAGCTTGAAATATGTGACCAACTTGTGTATCTTATGTAGATGAAGTACTATGGTCAAAGCAATCAAATTAATAGACAGCATCAAGTATTGAAGACTGAAAGAAAGAGAAAAAACTCAAGTGATAAAGATTGTCTTGTTGTAAATATGTAATGTGATACTACTAGAGTTTAGTTTTAGTTCAAAATTTAGTATTACATTTTTATGTATTGTGAATTGAAGTAAAAAGTATTTTTCAATTGTGAAATGAAGAGTTTGTTTGTGAAGTAATAGAGATTTGGATTTTAATGATCTGTTTTTGTATAATGAAATTCGTAGGTACTTTATTATGAATTATTTTCTTTGTGGGGTTTAATAGTATATTAAGAACTTTTTTTTTTTTTTTGTAAAAAATTAGGGTATGAAGGCAATTGTCTTTGTAACATATCTTTTAAGGCATTTCTTAATGTTCTGATAGTTGAATAACTATTATATAAGTGTGGTAAAAAAAAATAATATTTAGACATTTCAAAATGCCTTAATAGGTCGTAAACTCTACCTACATTAGGATAGAAGGCATTTTAAGAAAATGCCTCCATAGGCCAAATGCCTTAATTGGCAAATTGTAAAGGCATTTTTTAATGTCCTAAAAAGTTTTTTTTTTTTTTTTTTAAGTACTCAAGCATGGATTCTACTAACTTTACATCCTTTTTAGCAGTCCATATATGGTTACTTTATTTACCTCCATGAGACATATCTATAATTAGTAAAAAAAATATAAAAAATGTGACAAAAAGTAAACATAATCTACATAATAATTCAAATTGTATTAATATTAAAAAAACAACACAACATGTAGGAACCAAAAGTAAATAGACAAAAATTAATTGAAAATTAATATTAATTTAAAGTAACAAACAAATGAAATATACTCGTACAATTATTATATAAAATCAATACAAAATATAAGTAAATTATTTTAAGAACTTATAAACACTATACTCCCTCCCTTTGAAAAAAAGTGTCTAGTTTCCAAAATTTTATTTGCCCCAAAAAAAAAGTAGACTTTCAATGTGAAATTCTTGTATTATCCTTATTAATAATGACAATGCATAACCCACATTAAAAAGTAAGGATAAAAATGAAATATATATACATATCTATATATATATATATATACACATATATATATACATTAAGTGTGTTGTACTTTGTGACTTGAAAAATGTTGCACCAAATCAAAAGCGGACTCTTTTTTTGGAACAAAGGGAGCATTATTTTTCACAATCATTCCTATTTTGCATCCACTGGTTAAACATTTAATTGGCTATAGTTTGTCTCCAACTTGTCCATTCTTGTGTCAATTGAACTATAGTAATAGCTTCACTATCTACATCAATTGGTGCTTCTACACCTTCAGGTTTGTCACCGAAACGAGCCTCTACAGAATCAAGATGTATTTAATCTTATATGATTTTGAAGAAGATAATATTCCATTATAATCTTGTTTTGAAATTTAATTGGATAAAAATTATCATCTATGATTATGTTTCAATACATTTTCAACATTCCAAATATCATTCAGTAACAATTCTAACTGATAAATGCTTCATATCAAAAAAATTCTTTTGGATTTCTTGGTTGTTGTCAAGTTCTTCATTCACTAAGATGATATCTTTGACCCCTAAATGGTGCTTGAAATCCTTTACGATTGGTATATCCCACATCTACAAGATAGTAATGCCCTAAAGATAAAAAAATAAACAAATAAAATGTATCACTAAAATAATATATAATTAGTCATTCTATTAGTGACTATACATTTTACATCATGATCTTTAAATTAACGTTTTTACTTCCCACCATATATTGGTAACCCATTTCTTCTACTCAAAGCATCTTGTAGGAGTTTATCATCAGCCATTGAACCTTCCCAACTAGAAAGCATATAAATGAATTGCAAGTCTTGTGAACAAGCTACTAAAACATATGTAGTAATGTTACCTTTCCTATTTCAATACTTTGGCTTATCAATTTCATGTAATTTCACTTTGATATAAGTACCATCAAGAACTCCTATGTAGTTCTACCAAACCAAGTATAATTAATGTTTATAATGAAATTCAAATAGAAATATATTTAGCTGATTTAATTTTAATTTTTCTTAAACCATGTCCATTTTTAGTTGGTGGAATCCTTAGAGACAAGCACAAGAGTTCTTAACAACTCACCTTGAAGTCTAATAACTAAGTTAAACACTTTATTAAAATTCCTACTAATTTTTTTCTCTTGATTATAAGAAATTTATTGTTATTGTATGATTTTTCTCAAAATGTGCAAGTATTTGTCAAAATACAGCTACTTGTTCATCCACTATCATATTTCTCATATCTTTCAGTCATCCTTTGATTGAAGTATTATAACTAATCTTCTAAAGTGTACCTATTTATACGTAATTTGTTATAACATATTACTTCACTAGCATATGTTAACCTATGAATATACTATGATCGATCGTAGTCATCAACAATGTATGGAGCTTTTAGATAATAATAATGTGTTATAATAATATATACTATATTTAATGTAATTATCAATATGTTCAACCATTGTATTTGCCTAGGAATTATAAGATATATAAAAACTTCCTCCTTGTGTTTAAATCCAATCAAGCCATTCTTCAAATTAAACACCTATAATTTAATCGAAATTACTAAAATATGAAAAATAATATAACTCTCTCTAATATGTACTACACATGCCTTACGCATGCATGCGCCATTTTGTAATCTAATCGTATATAGTTTTATTAGTCAAAATTGATAATTTTTATAATAAATTATTCTATAGTAAAAAATAAATATTTCACTCATTCAAATCGCACATGCATCAAACCCATTTCTCTTGAAAAGGATATATAATCATAATAATCATTAGAAGGAAAGGACACCTTTTCTATATCCTTATAAACAAGGGAAAGGATAAAATTAATAGTGGTGTATAGTATTAACTTGACATGGCAATCATCTGGAGAAAATTTATAACTTTTTTTTTATTTGATTTTACATGGAAACATTTTTGGATAACTCATTTTAATAGCAAGTACTTAATAACTCATTTTTGGAAAACTCATTTTAATAACTCATTTTTGGATAAGTATTTAATAGCAAATAGTTATAACTCATTTTCAATACTCATTTTTGGATAATTCATATTTTTAGTTCAAGTTTTTTTCACTGTGTGTCTAGATAGTACTAATCGCTTGTGTGATTTAAAGACTAGTCACATGGTTTATTGGTTGTAGAAATTAAAAGATTATATATATCTGGTGAAGCTTTTTTAACCCTTCCAAATGTCAAGAATAAATAAATAAATAAATAAAGATTGTAACCAATAACAGTAAAAGTGGACTTAGTAGTAGTAACATGCCGCCAAAATACTACTATTTTAAGATATGAGATTTGCCGATTCACAATAATACAAGAAGCAATAAGCCAATGAAACAAACGGACCGATACATCTACATATTTGCTGTTATTATTTTACTACTTCATTCATACAACTTTTTAAATCTTTTTCATTCGTCCATCTCAACTTACTTCTCTAACTCTTTCCTTTCTTTCTATTGCCACAGAAGCCTAAGATAATTTTCCTTTCTTTCCTAACCTTCTGTCTCACTTAGCCAATAACAATAATTCATTAAGAGGGACGGTTAGTAGAAAGATCCGTTGCATTGTTTCCCACTATTTTAGGGGAAAAAAAAACTTAATGGGCTTAACATTTTCAGAAAACAAGGTTATGCAATCCATAGCCACATAGTCTTTCCAATATTTTTTTAATATTGCTCACCAAAAACAAAGTCTAATATTTCCACCCTTATCCAGCCCTCATCTTCTCATTTCAGTTTAATAGTCTCCAGTATCATTATTTTGTAGTAATTATTAAGATTGCGCAAAATCCAAATTGGAATTAACAAAATATATACATCATCATCACCCTATATAAGATTTTTTTAAAAAAATTTACAAATTCTTATACAAGCAAATTAAATTGCTAATTAGCAAAAAAAAATTTACGATCATGTATATTAAAACACTATATAATACCAAGAACAGCTATTAAGATTCAGATAAAAAAAACTTACTCAATGATGGTAAAATTCTGGATAGAAAGAATTTAAAAGACAAAGACTAAGAAGGAGAAAGAGGAGAGTCAACAAGTCGAACCAAGAGACAAGGAGAGGAGAGTTGAATAAGAAGAAAGAAAAGAATAAATTAGTGTTAAGAAATGTTTAGAACAAAATGTGTATTCTTCAGATTAAATTTTCTTGGAGTAAAGTTCCATCCAATTTCCTCAACTAACAAATCATTTTACTTTCGTAATAAGATAAAAACACTACCACACACAGATTTTAATTCGGAGGAATTTAATTACTTTCCAAGCTAAAATTCTAACCAACCAATTAGGCCCTTAGCATAATGCACCATGTTATACAGGAATGAGATCTTATATCTCAATTAATGTGTGTCAATCATATTCTGATTACATAATTTTATTAAGACTAGAATTTATATATTTTATATTAGGGTTTTATATTTGTTGAAACAGAGGATCCAACTCCATGCTATATTTTTTCGTAAAGCTAACAAGTGTCTCATATTATTTAATAATAATATAATTTCTTTACATCAAATTTTATCCTATCATTCACATCAAATCTTAATTATTAGTCAAAATCCTCAAAAAAAAAAAAGTAAATCTTTCGGAAATGAATCTTTGTTGTATCATTATCTTAATTTTTCATTATATTCAAAGACAAAATCTTAATAAAACCATCTTCTTAACTCCATCAAATAATTTTTTTTTTCATCTTAGAAGCGTAAAACAAAACCTCTCAAAATAGTAGAAAACTTCTCATTATCTTCTACACCAAAAAATAATAAATCACATCATCTTCTAAACAAGAATTACTTTCTGAAGGATGAAAATACAAATTCATTTTAAAATTTATCAAGGAATATAAAAATAAGCCCTATATACCTCCACCAACTAATTTATCCCAAAGAGATAACTGCATTTATCCTATTATTTCTGGATGGATTTTGTTTCTCTCTAAATGAGAATTACTTTGATAGAGTTAAAAATTTTTGAATAACTTTCTACTTGGGAACCCTACTTTTATTTTTAGCAAGGCTTTTTTTTTCTTTAAAATTGTAATTACCTTTTTATTGCTAGCTTTGATAGAAAAAAATAGAGGTGAGATTTGATGTAAAAAACATTAAAGCTTGTTTGGTTGACAAAAATTAAAGTTTTATGGGAATATGATTTTTGAGAATTTAATTCTAAGTTAAATAAATATTTTTCTAAGGATTTTGAATATTAGGAATTTAATTTGGGGATTCTAAATGCTTACCTATGTTTGGAAAGTTAATATAATTCATGTTTCACTATTACATTTAGATTAATGAATACAAAAATATATTTTAAATATGATTTATTTGAGTCATTATTATCCTTATTCTATATCAATGATAGAGACAAATATTTTTGGTCTTTTAATCAAAATATAATTTAACATTTCTTACTTTTCTAAACTGTAATGTATACCAATATTTAAACCCAAAGGAAAGAATATTAATTTTATAATAATTCTATTACAAGCATATCTTTATAGTTAATAAAGAGTTCATTTATAGTTAACAAAAACAATTTTCACAAAGTGAGTTACTTCTTAGTGCCAAAAAAGTTGTCACTAATTAATTAAATTTAGTGATGAAAAAATTGTCACCAAACATGGGTACATTAGTGATAAAAATTATATAGTAACAAAAATAGAGTAGTTGTCACTTATACCTTTAGCAACGTTCATGTAACAATGACACAGTAACAATTATTTTTTTGTTAGTGACAACTTCTAGATAATTGTCACTAAAGTATGTTTTTCTTGTTGCGAGAGTGAAGCTAAGACATGTTTTGCTAAAGTTATTCTTCCCAGTATAGGGAGAGCTGATGTTTTCCATTTCATGATTTTGTTCTTCATTTTCATTAGCAAGCCTTGGAATAATTTCCTTTTTGGTCGGGAGAAATCCATCAAGTGGCCCAAATATATTCCTTGTGAAATTCCTTTCTCAACATTGAACATTGTCAATAAATAGTTCCTTCACTCCTTGGAGGGATTTGGGCTGATCTTAAAGGATGACTTCTTAGAGTTTATTCTTTGACCAGAAAACTCAACAAAAATATTCAACGTCTCCCCAATCTTTGTGACAACTTGGTTGGAAATTCTAAATGCAAACGTTAGATGTGAAATGACAAAGGAGGGGGGGAGGACATTCTTACCTATTGAGATTCTTGGAGAGACACCTTCCTTGGTCAGTGAGTTGACCATTGTTGAGAGGCCTTGTTGAAAATTATGAATAGGAACGGATAGCCATTTGTTGGGGAAAAGAAATTAGAGTGCTAACCATTAAAATTCACAGAGAATGTGATTGTAATACCCATTAAGTGTATTTTTTTTGAGAAGCCCATCCTTTGTATAACATGTTCCAAGAAGTGCCTTGAAACTTTATCAGATATTTTATTCATATCCAGTTTCATATGGACATAACATTCTTTCCCTTTTTCCTTTTTCTAAATGAAATCTAGGATCACAGGGTCTATCAGTACATTTTCATTAATTGATTTGCCTAGAACAAATGCTACTTGGTTGGCCAAGATTAGATTATTAATGACTATCTTCATCCTATTAGCAAACACTTTTGCCATACTTTTATAGATTACATTATAAAGACTTGTTGGCCTGAAGTCAAATGGCTTTTTCAGGTTTGGTATTCCCGAAATAAGTACGATTGATGTGGCATTCCATTTTGGGTTCATTGTGCCCTTGTTGAAGAATTCCTTAATCTGTTCACTCACATTTTCACTAACTACATCCTAGTAGTGTTGATGGAAGATCGTGGTGAGTCCATTTGGGCCGGGGGACTTCCACTTTCCCATTTGAAAAAAGATTGCCTTAATTTTATCATCCAAGACCTCTCTCATGAGCCATTCCTTTTGTTCCTCATTGAGGACACAATTTGTGTGTCTTAGGACGTCATCCAAATTATGCTCCATTCTAACATTTAGAATTGATGACCTATCCTTTAGTCTTCTTTCTAGATGATCAAGCATCAGTATCTTCATCTCTTCGAGTTCTGCCGTCTAGTCTCTATTGTACTTCATTAGCTAAGTGACCCTGTTAATGCCCTTTTTCTTGGTTGCCTAGTTGTAAAAGAATTTTGTGTTTATGTCACCTTACTGCGGCCATTTAACCTTTGCTCTTTGTTGCCAACACTACAAGAAAAATGATTATCATTGGCAAAAAAAAAATTGTCACTAAAGGTTTTAGTGACAAAAATTTTGTCGTTATTACATTGTCACTAAATGAACATCCATAATGGTTTAGTGACAATAGCTGAATTATTGTCACTAAATGTTTGAATAATTAGTGACATGTTCAAATGTGACTAATGCATGCCCATGTTTTGTGACAAGTTTATTTGTCACTAATTTTAAAGTTTTAGTGACAATTTTTGTGTCACTAATATGAATTTTATTTTGTAGCAAGTATTTTTGCCACTAATGTGACCATTTAGTGACAAATTTTTTGTTACTAATGCATACCTTGTTTTGTGACAAATTTAATTGTCACTAACCTTAATGTTTTTGTGTCAATTTATGTGTCGCTAATACGAATTTTATTTTGTAACAATTATTTTTATCACTAATATAACTATTTAGTGACAACTTTTTTGTTACTAAAAGAAAGTTAGTAGTGACAATATCTTTTATTAGTGTATACAGTGATAAATTGTCATCACTAATTATGAATTTACAAATTTAACATTTGAATGGAATTCATATCCAATTCTTTGTAATGCTTAAAAGTAGACAATAGTAATTATATTTCGTAATTTCATTTAACATTGAAAATAAATGTTAAATTTATTAAATGATTTTCTAACAATAAACTGGCATTGATTATATTAACTAAGAAGTGATAATCAAAGTCCTAACTATTATAAGTCTAAGCAAATTTTCTATATTGTTAATTTTTAAAAAAATTATAATAAATTGTGCTAATAGACTAGCCTAAGACATTTACATGTAGAAATGGATGGCATGATATCTACCATACTTTATTCTTGATTAGAAATTATCATCCAAATAATCTGTAAAAATTTTTAAAAAAAAGGTTAAAGCATAACTAACAATAAATTATCTAATATCCTTTACAATTATGTAAATAGTCAATAATGATAATAATATCTTGTCCTAAAGCCTCTCCACCCTCCATGGCAATTTTATGCTTATTGGTGAAGCATCCAAATAAAACTTGTATGTGATGATACAATTAATAAGCTTATTGAAGTATGACCATCCATACAACATAACATTATTTCCTTACTTGATTGAAGATCCAACACGGGCACTAACATAAATGAAATATTGATGCCAACTGCAGCAAAGGAATAATCCCATTTGAATTTGTATCCATCTATTTTATGTAACAAATCCTGGAAAGCTTCTTGTAACAGTAATGGAAAAGAGAGTGAAAAGGACAAACTAGATTAAGCCAGGGTAGACTTGATTCCCTTTTTACTGTTGACATTGCAAAACGGATAAGACCACCATATCCTCATCAAAACTATGAAAAGCAGACCTCCATATTTTCCCATTAAAACAAATAACTAGTACAAAAACAACTTAATGAATCAAAATCATAACCAAATAACTCAATTCATCTCAACACAAAAGTTGACAGTTACAACAATTCTCTTTCTTCAGTCAAGTGAAAATAGATAAGTGCTCCCCATTAATCATACCTTATGATATGTAATTTCTTTCTTTGTAGATAGAAAGAATGATACCACGATTGGAAAAAAAATATCGAGGATATTATGTGCAACATCATTTCACTATACCTTCATAAGCAACAAATCATCTCTTACCTTGTCGCTCCCTCTTGAGCTAACATTTGAGACTTGAGTTCTGCAACTTGTACCCAGCTTGATCTGCCAGCCTTTTGGCTTCTTCCATTTCTATTCGATATTCAAAAAGGAAACAATTAGTCTGTGGACCACTAACATGACCATGAATTGCCCCTGGTAGATATCCATCTACTTCAATGATAATATCCTCCTTGGTTATCCATCAGCCTTGGATTGAAGCTAAAGCTCCTTCATTTTGAGCTGTAAAGGCAAAATAAAATAAAGTCATTAAAAGATAAAGTTGTTTTAGAACAGAATTGATAGTTGAACTTAATGTTGATATTCAAAATCTCTCTAGTTTGGTTGCTAAGTGCTCTGAAATCATGTCATTCTTCTTCTTACTATAGTGCATGTCACCATATAGCTCTATTGGTCCAATTTTTCTACTTTTTAACCTCCTGTTATAAAGAAATTTTAAGAACTTTGTTATAAAACAAGATAGACACACAATATAAGATAAAATAAGTAAAATACTAACTTTATTACCTTTTTATATGTATGACATGCAAAGATTTTGTCCCTCCTGAATGAGAAGTATTTTGCATAGCCCTACTTCTTTTACACCTCGCACTCAACTTTTGCGTTTAAAAAATTTCACCCAAATGCAAAGTTCAATGCACCATGGAAAATGATAATTACAACATATTTACTATTAACTAGTAAAGTTTAAGTATATCTTGAATTCATCAGAGGCAAGATATTCACACAAAAACACCCAATCTTCTTGATCGTTGATTGCTGTTGGACAATTTCTGATTGCCTCCTCTTGAGAATTGAATAATTGGAAATGTTTGTGCAATTTTGTACCTTCTATTTCTGTATTGTCTCATCACTTGTTTCACCAACTTTGACTTGACATAATTATTGTTATCATACGTAAATCCTTTCTAGAAACTGAAACAAAAATTCAAAATATAAGAGAAATTATTTTCTATGGCACTAGCCTCAAATAGAATAGTCTAAAATAAATAAATTTAAAAAATAACAAAATTGTAAGCAAATCATACTTATGTCAATAATTTTCAACGTAGTTTCCTTGTTAGATTTTGGTAGATTACCTCATTTTTTGGTCTTCCACTTTCCATGACATTGAATCACACAACTTGCTTCACTTATATATGATTGAGCCCCATCTCCAACTAATCTTCCAGTTTCTGTGGATACAAGAACCTGAACTTGCTCTTTAGCTTGTTTCTTTTTCAAATGGGCAATATTGTGAGTCTCTGCTCTTTTTCTTTGCGGCGTAGAATGATCTATATCACATAACAAAAATAATTACATGAAATTAGTATATTATATTAAAAAAAACTAAAACCATTGAGTATGTTAGTCAAACCATTGGGTATGTTAGTATGTTATATTAAAAAATAATTACATGACATTAGTCAAACCATTGCTACCAATTTCAATGTTGTCATTTGTTTTTATGGACTCGTGGTTACCAGATCTAATAGACTGGGAAGATGCTGAAAATGGTGTACTAAGATTTTCACCACTATTCTTTTGAGTAGAAGAATGTGACAAGACTTCAACTGGTTTTGTCCTTGAAGTGTCCTAATAAAATTTTCATTATGAGTTCTTACAAACAAACAAAAATATATTCATAGTCTATAACAAAAAATAGATTTAGTGCATCAATTGTGGGAAAGATCCAAAGAATGGAACACCACCCACCCATTTAGTGCATCCACTATGTCAAATACATTTTCTATTATAACAAGTTTGATATAATTACAATATTGAATTAATACCACTGCTAATCTTAATGGCACTAGTTGATGGAGTAAAAGTTGAAGGCTTTGACAGTAATATGAACTTTCCATTTGTAAATGAGGCCATTATATTTCCTCTTGAAATAGCATTCTAAGCAAAAAAAAATAAAAAAATCATACAAAGTTAGGATATCTATATGTTGAAGATGTGGAAAAATTGTAAGCTCATAACCATATCCTTTCATAAAAACCACCATGAAGTCCAGCATTAACATTTGGAGAGCTAATATTTGTTTGTTTTGAATTAAGTACCAATTTCTCCAATATAGGCAATGAAACCTTATTACCCTTGAAAATAACATTCTATACTTAAATGCATACATAATCAATATCGTAACCTCTGACAACCTTCTTAATATTAATAACAATTACTCATACCATTTCACTAACACCAGTGCCAACCCTACTGCCTTTACTTGAAGGATTAGGATAAAGGAGTTTTGACAATGTAGTCAAATTTGCAATTGAAATGAAAAATACGATATTGCCCTTGAATCCAGCATTCTAGGTAGCAATGAATAAATAGTAAGATATTAGTTATTCCAAAAATAAACCAAATGTTATATGTTTATTTCATATATGTGTAATACGAGATGCTCCAACTAGCTCCGTATCAGAAAATATAGCATCTAGAATAGTACATGCAAAAGTATTAGGGTCTGTTTGGACAAACATTTCTCATTTGCAAATAAGTAAATTCTCAAACAAAAACAACCTTTCCAAACATATTTTTATTTCAAAATTTAAAATTCAAATTTTCCCATTCAAATTCCTCTCACATAATTTTTTTAAAAAAATTCTTTTATTTTTTCCTCCAAAATACTTTTTCTATCAAAAAATACCCATCAAAATTTTCACACATTCCAATACAACTTTTTCCAAATACATCACACTCCAAACAACCCTTACTTTTTTCTCTAGCTAGTCCATCCATTATCTATCAATACAAAAAACTTAATATAATTAGACATAAATACCAAGTAGGAAAACTTATATCAAGTAAAGAGAAATTTTATATAAATACCTACAAAATATGATTACCAATCTCCAAAGAGAAGCTAAAAGCTTCCAAGTTAAGTTGATAGCTAACAACTGACAACTACTGTTAGAACTATCTACGATGTCACCAAATATACACACCAGTAATTAAAGACTAAACTAGACAACTCAAATTTCAGCATATGTACAACTCAACTTGCTATAGAAGCAATTTAAGGGAAAAATTATAGGAACCAATTTAAGCTGGATCATGAGAACATATTAAACAACAAAACTTTTAGGTGTAATAATCTGGCAAACCAAGAAGATTCATTACTAGCATATATTCAAGTAAATAGTCTAGTAAACATGTTAAAGAGTATGAGTACATTATTTAAAAAGTGCATATGTAAAACCAAATAGATTAGCAAGCTAGCCAAAGTAAATAATAATGAACTCCTTAACTACAATTTCTAGTTATCATCCTCCTCCTATGGTTGGACCTAGGAGCCGGCTTTGATAAATGACTATGAGCATTTCACATTTAAAAATCTCCATTGACAAGCTAAGTGATTGTCATAAAACATCTCAACAGAATATACAAACACAAGTTTGAATTCTCTCATGGAGCTCTTAAAATAACTAGATAAACCATGCCATTAGCAATCATATCACCAAACCCATGCCATTAACAATCATATCACCACAACACTACAAAAAGGAACCCAATAAAACTAGTAAATAGAAATTTGGGCATAGTAACAAATGGCATAACCAGTAAATGTAAGGCCCAACATAATCCAGAAAATGTAAGACCCAACAAAATCCAAGTAGAGAAAGGGAAAATCACGGTTTTACAATCAATAAAGTTCAAGATCCAACAAAATCCAAGTATGGAAAGAGATAATCCTCCATTAACATTCAAAAGGAAGAAGCAACAAATTCAGGTAGCAAAAGATAAAATCCTCCACAATAATATGTTGAGCACAATAACAGGTAGTAAAACAATAATGTTACAATAGTACTAGGTAATAAAATGACGACACTCTTTGATTTCCTTCAATCTAAGCTAAAGTAGCTCCAAATATATAATGTGATCAGCCAAGAATTGAAAACAAGCATTAATAATTAGAAACATGCTTTGATAATCCTACATCACCAAACAAACATTATTCAAAATTTGTCCATACATTGAAGTAACAAACCAAAAATCTATTTAGTTAAAAAGCAAATACAGATTAACATGAAAGGTTATCCATTCAAACAAAAGAGTCAAAGGGCAACAAATGAGATAATCAATTACCATAACAAGACCTGCGTCAATAAAGTTTCATAGCAAAAAGGACTCAGCTGAAGTGTTAATTAATACCATAACAAGAATTAGAATAATATGTGTTGTATGTAAATAACTATAAATTATAAGATATGTTCATCTATAATAAATGCTAATCAGAATCAAAATCATCATCAGTTGACAATATTTTTTCTTCCAACTCATCACTATTAATAGATAGATGCTCAATATCATCATCATCATCAATGAAGCTTAGATCTTCATCAATTCATTTTTGTTGCCCAGCATCATCTTGAACGACGTTTTCTGCAAGTCTTTCTTCTATGGCCACATCTCCCTTATTAAAAGGTGGGATTTCATTAGTTTCCACCACAAAAGTTGTGCAATAAGAAAATTGATCTTGATAATGATCATCATCCTCCAAGGTATCAACCTTTCTTTCAGGAACATCATAGGTTCCACAGGGCATAACATGCTCTACTACATGCCAATTACCTCCTAATTTTAAATCTTTCAAATATAAAACTTGTTCAGCTTGTGAAGCTAAAATATATGGCTAATCAAAGATACCACGACGTAAAAGATTTATATTAGTTAAATTCCACTTCTTATTTACAACAATCCCTAAACTACTACCCACATTCCACCAATCACATTTAAACAATAAAATTTGTTCATTTCCACTTCGATCAAAATAGCATGAGTTTCTTAAAAAAAACCCTTAATAAGTTTACAATAATCGAAATCCTTCAATAGGCACAAATGGCTATAATGGTAGTGGCATTTGGCAATGTTTTTTTTCTCTTTTTCTTTTAAAAAGACACCGTTATAAAGCCATCGAGATTCAACACTTAGGAGGTGTTTGGTTGGTGGGTTTGGATTGGAATAGATTGGAATGGTAAGAAAAATTAGTGTTTGGTACATGGGCTTGGATTGGATTCTACAGGAACAAAAACCATGAGGTTGGGTTTTGATGAAATCCAGGGAAGGGGGTGGGTTTTGTTGGGAAAGGTTTTGGGCAGTATACAAAAAGATCCCAAACGATGTTGTTTTGAGATATTTAAAAAAAAAAAAAATTGACGCGCACCCAATGTAAGGCCGCTGCAAATCTAACACTGATTTGCAATGGCCATTTCACCTTTTTTTTTTAAAAAAAAAAACAAATTTCACTAACAGGTAGAAAATATTTTTATCTACAAATTGACATGCACTTTGCTTATTTTTGGTATAAGATATGATTTTCTTAATGTAACATAATGTAAAATAGTTTGGTATATATATAAAGTAATATAATATTAATAAATATAAAATTTTAATAAATGAATGTATTATAAATGTAATAAAAAATTTTAATAAATAAAAGTAATAAATATAAAATTTTATTAATATTAATATATTTATTAATAAATATAAATGTAATAATATACTTATTATAATATTAAATTATAATATAAAATCTATTAATAAATTTATTAATATTAATATTAAATTTTAATTTTAATATAAAATATATTAATATTAAATTTAAAATCTATTAATATATCTATTAAATTCTTACGCAAAATTTTGATTCCATTCCCTTTTGTAACCAAACAATGTTTTTTAGATTCATTCCATTACCATAAATAATACCAAATAGCTATGGTTGTTAAAATCGAGTTTTTACGTAAAATAGGTGGAGGGTCCAAAAAATTGAATCGTAAAATCGTAAAATTCTACCAATTATGAAAAATAAATTAATAAATATTATATATATAATATATATTAAATTTATAAATTATAAACCTGTTCAAACTTATAAAAAGTACTCAACTTTAAAAAAGAAGTCTAACAAAGGCTTAAATGCCTTTCAATATTACAATACAATCAATATTTTAGTGGAAGTTTTTGAGTTGGTAGCAAACCAAATCTCTTTTTTATAAGCTCGTAAAAACTTAGTGTTGACTCGAGTTTTTAACAACCATGCAAACAGTATAATTACTATCATTCCATTCCATTCCAACCCTTTCCTTCTATCAAATCCATTCCATTCTTAAACTCACAGTTTATACCAAACACTCCCTTAATTTTTGTTTAGAATGATGGTATTGAAAGTACAGAGAATGAGGCCAAGAATTGTGTTTATGTTTTACTCCATCTTCCATCTTAAAGTGTTACTGCACCTCTACCCAGAATTTAAAAAAAAAATCACAATTAATAAAGATCGCATAGAAGCCACAACTGCTGACACAAAATATGAACAGCACCTTCTACTCATGAAAATTAACCGATAAAAGATTAAAATGGAATCAATGGATTCCATGGAGTTTTAATTTGTTTCAAAGATGGATTCTACCTTTTGTAGTTGCTTTTCTCATTTATATCTCTAAAAATCTAAACCTTTTAAGACAAAATTCAAAAGTTTTTGAAAGAATTCAAAATACTAATAAAGGATACTTGTGTATATACAAATGAATCCCCCATTTTTTTTTTAGCTGAATAAATTAGAGAGTGAAAATCACGCTCCTTTAATATATAGAAAGTGGCACTACTAGTTACAAAAATTTTCTCTACAGAAAACATGTTCATACACACAAGCTATGTATAATTATGGCACGTGTGCAATTAAATGGTTTAAAATCTTCACATCTATCTCTTTTTATTGAATTTAATATATATTTATTTATTTTACAAGTTAATAATCAGACTTTCAAAATCATCTATATTGTATTAGACTTTTAATTAAATCTGAATTCAATAATATTATTCAAATTTAACATTTTTATCTATCAAAATTTCAACCATATTTTTTAAAATAAAAACTTCAATTTGTAATATAAATTCTATATAAAAATTCATTCATTTTTTATATTATTTGAAATTAACATGACATAATAAAATTTTTCAATGAGAAATAATAAATTATGATTTTAAAATTTTAAATTATAATTTTTTCCAACAATAACATGATCCATATAATTATATGAGTCGATTGCTAGTTTATTTAGAATGTAATGTCCTTACATCAAGTTTTATCATGTCATTCACATCATATCTTGTTAGTTAAAATCAAAACCCTCGCTAAAAAAAATAAAAAGAG
Source organism: Gynochthodes officinalis (assembly GCA_020080225.1). NCBI lineage: Eukaryota > Viridiplantae > Streptophyta > Magnoliopsida > Gentianales > Rubiaceae > Gynochthodes > Gynochthodes officinalis. The sequence continues at coordinate 20,616,179 of CM034619.1, forward strand.
CCTTTGGATGTAAATCTTTTTCTTTTTCTTTTATTTTTTGGAAAAAGATATGTATTAACTTTTATAAAAAAAAGTTAATAAGTAAATAAACGGTTCATTTAAGGACTCACCATAACACATCTAATCTAAACCCAATAGGTATCGATTAAGGCATGCCAACCCCGATAGATCGGGACCGAGACCTCTTAGTTAACCTAACTAAGAGAAACAAAATTCTTAATTTGTCAGCCTCTACCTGCACAGCGCAATCAGCATACAACAAGAAATGCAACTTTTAACTCATGTCCATGCGCAACATGATGCTACTTTTCATCGTGCTTAACCCTCATTGCAAGCTAAATCACAAAACCTCCTTAACAGAGGACAAAACTGGACGAAAGTAGGATCGAAATCCGACTAACTCCAGACCCATATGCTAAAAACAAAAAAATCACACCTTTTCCCGCCGAAATCGCCCGCAACTACATTAAATTTTTGTAAAAAAGTGGCCGTTGGACAAATTTTTGGACGTAAATCTTTACTATGTCATTATCTTAATTCAAACATTATCTTCTAATAAGAAATCTTAATAAAACCCATCATCTTCCTAACTCTTCATCAAATAAAAAGATTTTTATTTTAGAAAGGTAAAACAAAACCTCTCAAAACAATAGAAAAATTCTCATTACGTTCTACACCAAAAAATAATAAAATGACATCATCTTCTAAATGAGAATTACTCTCAAAAGGATGAAAATACAAATTCATTTAAAAAAATAAAGAAAGAAAGAAAGAAAGAACCCTATATACCTCCACCAACTAATTTATCCACAAACGATAACTGCATTTATCCTATTATGTTTGCCTGTCTTTTATTTCTCTCTAAAATAAGAATTACCTTTTTGTTTGTGAATGTTATTATTAACATTTATTAATAAAGCCTCAACTCCTTCTTCCTCCTGATGACATGTGGACAAAAAATCCTTCTCCTCTCGCAAGTTTGTCTGCTCACGTTGGCATTCCACGTTTGCTAAAACAACCCTGTTGGCAGCTACGTGGCATCTCCTTCATACCGTATTGTTTTTCCTTTGGTTTTGGTATACGGATTTGCCGAGACAGATTGTTTTTGCTTTGATTTTGCTCCTCGCTATTTCTTCTTCGTTTTCTTCCAGATCTAACTGCTTTTGTTGCGATTTCTATTTTATTCATTCTCTCCTCTTCATTTTCTTCTGGAATTTGCACAATTTCTTCGCTGTTTTCTTCCACATCTGACCGTGGTTTTTTTTCCGGATTTCTTTTATTCCTGTTTTCGTTTTGTTTTGACAAACCCTAATCTTCGTCGTTCTTTTGTTCTTTTGTTTGTTCATCGTTAATCTCTTTTTAAAAAATTTACAAATTGTTGCATTTTTTCACTTATTGTCCAACTTGTTTGTTCTTGTGGGTATTCAAAATCTGAAATTAGCTTCCTTTTGCCAAACCCTAATCTTCATCCTTTTGTTGTTTATGTTTAATCTCTTCCAAAAAAAAAGGCCGAACTGTTGCCTGTTTTCATTTATTGGCCAATTTCTTTCTTCTTTTGCCTATTCAAAATCTGAATTTAGGGTTTTTAATTTGTTGTCTTCGTTCGATTGCCATCGAGTTTTTTAATTTGTTGTCTTCATTCGATTCCTTGGGGTTGTGTTCAATTCTGGCTGTTCATACAATTTTTTGGCCGTTCTGTTCCCTGAAATGTTGTTCCTCGATTCATGTTCTTCTCCAATTGTAATGTTTTATGATTTTATAGTTGTCCTAAATTGTTCTTCATTCCCATGGTGGGGTGCAGCGGTCAGGGTTTTCTGGTTGTATTTTGCCTTCTTTTCCTATATTATCTCAGTACATTTTATCTATTTTTGCAAATTTTGCCAGTTCTAACTACCGGTATTCTGACCTCTGAGGCATTTAGCTTTTCTTACTGGCCGGAAAACACTGTATTCCAACAACAGTCGGTGGTATCTTCAATTGTGATGTCCTTTTGCTTGAATCAGCCAAGGTGTGCTTGCTTTTCTGCCCTAATGTTATGTTAATAGTGCTTAAAAAAAAAAATCTTATACCGTTTCCTTTTAGCTATTCTGACAGCTTATGTCAATCCAAGTTGCCCTTGGATACTTTCCTTAGCTCGAGTGGAATCAGCTGCCCGCCAATTTGAAAAGGCTAAGAAAATTTTTTGCCTTCTTTAGCCCTTTTTTTCCTTTTATCTTTTGCGTTGTGTTATATACTTATACATATCTTTTGTGTTGTGTTATATGCCTATGCATAGGTAGCTGTATTATTAACATCTGCTTTGGGCTAGTACTTCAGATTTTTTTAGCTTTTACACGGACTCAATCATGTCAAATCTTTGCTTTCACTCTTACCGATGTCTCTATGCTTATTGTCCATTGTTGTCAACTCAAGACTGACTTTCATTTATTAGCCTCGTTTCTGTCTAATAACTCTTATTTGTCAGTTTTGACAAGGGAAAAAAATTCAAAATGTTTCTTTTCTATGCTTCTTAGTTATACCAGTGGTTTTCTTTTAGTCTAACATTGTGTTTGGGGTTTGGCTCACGTTTCTTCATTGTGTGTAGGTGTGATTTTTCTCCTATTCTTTTCTTCCTTGTGTGCATTGTTGTTAAGCTTTTGCGTATGTTTGGTTAAATCAGCTTTCATTTCTCATTCAATGCTGATATTAATGCTGAGGGTTGGTTGCTACATAAAATAAATGATTTCTAAGCCATGTCTTGACTTATGTTTGACCTTCCCTTGCCTTTGGTTGGTAAATAAATGACTTTGTCTTGCTTTTTCCTTACTGCTATTAATGGTCAAGATTCTCTACCACATTAAATGATTTCTATGCCACCTCTGAATTTGTGTTTGACTGTGGATTTAGCATCTATACTAGGTTTATTTATAGTATGCTTCCATTACCGTTTTGCATGTTTATTACAGTTATTGCTTTGATTTATCTAATCCATCTTCCATATTTTTCTGCTTTCATATTAATACAATGGTTATCTTTTCCACTGCATGAAAATGAAAAAAACAACAATACCTATTTGATTTTGCCTTTTCCGAAAAGGAATTACTTTTCTCGTTTCTTTCCCTATTGCATTGTGTTTTTCTACCTTTTTTTACCTTCTCTCTGTGTGTGGTCACTCTTGTTGTCATGTTTCTTTGCATCTGTTGACTTATTATTTTGCCTTCTGTCAACTGCATTTGCATGATTTCTTATTACTCGTCCGTCTTATTTGGCTTCGTTCTTAACTGCCTTTGTATCATTTGCACTTTCCTTCTAATAATTGACTTCCTTTTATAATGGATCCGATATGCAAATATGCTTTCTTTCTTTTACAAACTGATGCCTGTTCTATTTTTTTTAGGTTCTCCCGGGAATTTTTTTTGTATCTTTCTCCCAAGAGGGAAAAGAAAACAACCACAAAATACATAACATGTGGATAACCATTATGTGTTCCTTCTTTTGTGTGCAAAAACAGACTGTCTCTTTGTCTTGGAAAAACAAATGAATGTTTCTGTTTGTGTATTCTTTGTTATTACCTTTTTTTTTTTTGTATTTTCCTAAAAATAGCAAATGCCAAAAAAAATAGATGCTTTTTGTCCATTGAAGTAAAATGAAATGAAAACTTTTTCTCTTGCGCCCAACACTAAAACTATGTTTTTCTTTTGTAAAAAATAAATTATGTTTCTCTTCCAATAGCTTTTCTTTCTTTTAGTTAGTGAGGTTGTTTTTCTATTTTCTTACTTGTGTACATAGTGAAGGTTGTTTGTTACATGAAAAAAGGAATTCTAACCCACCTTCTTGTTTCTATTTGCCCTTCTATTTAGGATCTGTCTTAGGTTTATTTATGGTGCCGTTGTATTTGCCTGGGTTCTTAACTACCTTTGTACGATCTGGGCAAAAAATAAAAACCTTTTTATCCTGCACTAAACGCTAAAACTATGTCTTCCTGTTGTAAAAACAAAATTTTGTTTCTCTTCCAATAGCTTTTCATTTCTTTTACTTAGCAAAGTTGTTTTCCTATTTTCTTACTTGTATGCATATTGAAGGTTGTTTGTCGCATGAAAAAAGGAATTCTAACTCGCCTTCTCGTTTCTGTTTGCCCTTCTGTTTAGGATCTATCTTAGATTTATTTATCCTACCTTCTCCCTTACAGTTTTGTTGTGTTTTTTTCAGTTGTGCGCCTTCATTAGACTTATGTCCTTCCTTTATGTAATGGCATTTTTATCTTTTTCTTACTGTGTAATGATAGTATAATGATCTTCTTCCACTGTGTTAAGATTAAAACAACACTACCTGTGTGATTTTTACTTTTCCCAGCGATGCGTTTTCATTCAATTTCTCTTTTCCTATTCTGTTGTGCTTTGCTACTTTCTTTTAGGTTATCTCTATGGTGTACTGCTTTCTTTTACCTTTCGTTGCGTTTCCAACTCCATTGCAATTATCGACTAGTTTACACCATGAATTTTTTCTCTATATATGTTTTCTTTTTCCTTCTCACAAACTGCTGTCTTTTCAGTTTTGATACTTTCTCTCTCTATTTTTTATACATTTTCCTTGCACCACAGAAATTATACATTCAAAATACATACTGTCTGTGTAAGTCTGTGTGGTAAAACAAATAAACACCTTTTTCTGGAAAAACAAAAAACTCTGTGTCTATAGATATTTTGCCCCCTTTAGTTTTGGTGTCTTTATATATAAATGGGAAATGAAAAAACAAAGGGATGGTTTTTGTCAACTGAAGCAAAATGAAAACAACATTGGTGTTTTTCTGAGCCTGCTTCTCATTCTGCTGTGAAATTATCTTTGTTCAATACATTTGTTTTCTTTTCTTACATTGCATGCTAACTGTCTTTTTTCCTTTCCTCCTCTGCATATGCATTCAATGCAAACTGAATGTCGATTACTAATTAGCTTATACACTTAGACTTTCAAAGGTAAAGTTCCATTTCATATTGCTCCTTTATGTCTACGCTCCTATTGTATATGGTTTGTTGCTTGTACTCCTTGTAGCCTAAGTACAACACTGATGTGTTTAAGATTAGTAGAAAGAAAATATGTCCTGCATGCGCTAAACATTTTTATTCAATAGCCAGTAATTTAGATTCCATTCTCGGTGCTTCGCACATTTAAGTGTGAAATGAAATGAATATGCGCTGCCTATCCAGTGTTCAGTTCTGCATGTCAAATGCTTTAGATAGTTACTTATTGTGCATGCCTTTGAACTGTGTATGTGCTGTGGAGTGTAACTGATCTTTGTTTTTAAAATGTCCATGACAATGCGTGCTAAATTGTGTCTTTAATAACTGCTGTTGACAGAGTCAATTCGTTCTTCGGTTGCAAGCCTACTGCATGCCTTCTTTTATTCGGTTTCTACTACTTTACACATCATTCCTTCTTCTTCCTTTTTAAATGATTGTGATAGAACAACAAGAAACTATGATTGTTTTTTATGAGAATATGTTGTCAATTTCTCTAATGCGTTCTTTGCACATGTTTTTCCATGTGTTGATTGCAATTACTTTTCCTTCTTGTTTTGCTAGAATGCCATCTATTTTGCGTTTGAATTGTAACTGGATCATTTATCCCTGTCTGTTTCTTATCCGTACTCTCAATGTTCGTAATGTATTGCAGGAAAAAAGTCTTCCTGCAACTCATTGCTAGACTTTGTGCATTTAAGATCTAAAAAGTATGCTTACTTGTTATTCCTTATAACAACAATGCTGTTTTTTTTCCCAAACAATATTTACTTGTCTTGTTACATGTAGTATATGTTAGGTTCAGGATTGTTTCTGCTTTGAACTTCATCATTCGTTACATTTATAACCTTTCAATGATTTTATGTTAGACTCGCTATTTTTTGTGCTGAGTTTAATTGAATAAAGATGCTTTGTAATTTAATTAAAAGGTCCGGAAGAAAACGGTCCACAGAGATGCTTTTCTAAGCCTGCTTCTCATTCTGTTCTGGAATTTTATTTGTTCAATACATTTGTCTTCTTCTTCTACATTGCATGCTAACTATCTTTTTTCCTCTCATCCTCTACATATGCGAACTGAATGCTAACTGAATGTCAATGCTCGGTGTAGAACTGATTAGCTTATACAGTTGGTCAAACAGAGATAAGTTCCATTTCGTGTTGCTTCTTTACATCTACAGTCCTGTTGTATATAGTTCGTTGCTTGACACATTTAAATGTGAAATGAATATGCGCTGCCTCTCCAGTATTAAATTATGTATGTCAATTGCTTTAGATAGTCACTTGTTCCACGTGCCTATGAACTGTGTGCATTCTATGGACTCTAGCTGATCTTTCTTTTTTAAATGTCCATGACAATGCATGCTAAATTGTGTCTTTAATGGCCTGCTGTTGACAGAGCCAAATCATTTTTCAGTTCCAAGCCTACTGCAAACCTTCTTTTATTTCCTTTCTACTACTTTACACATGTTTCCTTGTTCTTCCTTTTAAATGATTGTGATAGAACAACCACAAACTACCATTGTTTCTGATGTCAATATGTTATCAATTTCTCCGATGCGTTCTTTGTACATGTTTTTCCATGTTTTGATTGTAATTTGTTTCCGTTGTTGTCTCGTTGAAATGTGAATCGTTTTGGTTTTCGATTGTGACCGAATCATTTTTCCCTATATGTTTCTTATCCATTCTCTCAATCTTTGTAATGTATTGCAAGAAAAGCATCTTCCTGAAACTCATTGATGGACTGTGCGCATTTGAGATCTAAAGAGTACACTTGCTTATTAGTCATTATAACAACAATGGTGCTTTTTTTCCCAAACAATATTTTGCTCGTCTTGTTGTGTATAGGTTCTGGATTGTTTCTACTTTAAACTTTTTCATCCGTTACATCTATAAGCTTTCAATGATTTTATGTTAGATTCACGATTGTTTGTCCTTTCAACTTTCTTCTCTATTACATCTATCAGATTTCAATGATTATATGTTCTTCTGTAATGATTTACTGCATTTTCGTGCACTTGTTTTTTCTACTCATTGCGGCATAACATTTCATCTAATTGTTTGGCATTTTTACGCCACTTCCTTATTTCAATACCAACTTCTAACTGTAATAAATTTCCTGCTTAATTTGCTTTGGTCATCTGTGACTTCTATGCACCAATTTAAATCCATGTGAATCCTACAAATTGAAATCTGTGCGGCGAAATGCCACCACATAAAAAGGCCAAACTTCTGCCTTGTCGTAGGAAGTCCTTGATACATATGAAAAAAAATGAAACTATTATTCCTGAATTTCCTCCTAGAATTAATGAGTGCACTAATAACTTAAATGTTTCAACTGAAGCTCTAAATGCTTTGCCATCTGAATTATTTAGTATTAATGCTGAGGCAAGACTTGCTAGGCAGAGAAGATATCGGATTTTGCGTAAATCTAGACTTTCTCGTCATTTAGGTAGCAAATGCCATCGAAAGAACCAAACCTATAATTTGTTACTCTCTAATCAAAGTGTAGCACATATAGGTAGGTCCTTCTACTTTTCGATCTCCTTGATGTGTAATAAGAAAAAAAATTCCTATAGATTTTTACATCCTCCTATGTTCGTAAATAGTTATACATTTATTGTCTTCTTAGGTATAGTGCATAATCCTAACCTAGATGCTAATGCATGCCATAATCCTATGGCTGATATATTGGATAACAATATATCTCATTATGATTTCTTTACCAATCCTACATCTTCCATGATCGAAACAGTACAACATGCTCAGATTGAGTCTTTTTCTAATTCTAAAGGTAAATCTGAAAGACCATAGAAGGTTTTTTTCCCCTTGCTTCTTATTTTTTATCGGTAGAATAACATATCTGTATTTGACTTGTCAAGAAACATGAGGATACCTGCTAAAAAAAAAAAAAGAAAAACTCCTCGACTTATCTAAATTTTTGAACATTCTACGGTCCTTCCTTCTATTCCTATTTGTTCTCACTGTGGAGCTAAGAGGTTCTATTTCAAACCTCCATCTTTTTGCTGTGTAGGAGGTGAGGTATCGATGGTGATACCAACTATGCCATATGCACTTCGACGTTTACTTACGGCCGAAAATCAAGAATCTGTTCATTTTAGAAAAAAACATAAGAACTTATAACAATAATTTAGTATTCACATCCCATGGTGCGAAGTATAATAAAGAATTGACTAAAAATCATAGAGGAATGTACACTTTTAGAGTTTAGGGTCAGGTTTATCATTTTCTTGATAGCCTTTCGCCAAATGACAAAGAAAAAAAAGTTGGTATCCAGTTCTACTTCTATGACACCAAAAAAAAAACTATCCCAACAAGTTAAATCTTCTGATAAATTGTGTGAAACAACTCTTCACCTACTTATGCAGATTTTAGAGGACAATCCGTATTGCAAATTCTTGAAAAACCTAGGCATCTTCCCAATTTGGATGATTGTAAGATTGTCCTTAATTCTTCCCCAAATTTAGATCAATGGCGATATAATCTTCCAACCTGTAGCCAAGTAGTCACTCTATTTTCTAAGGATGGTATAGAACCTTCTTCAGACAATAGAACAGCACATTTAAATTTATAGTGCTTATAATACAAGCCATAGAGTTCGGCACTACTTTGGATGTTACGATCCTCTTCAATAACCACTATTTTTTTTCACGTGGGGAATCTGGTTGGCATAATAATATACAAAGAATATCTAAAACAAGCAGGCAAAAACACTCTCTAATGTGAATGCTTCCACTGTTGACCTTCTAACCATGCAAATCCCAGAAGATTTGCTATCATATGAAGCTTCAAGTAAGTAATCATTTCATCAGATTACTTTGCCTTTACTATGTGCTAATTAATATATTATCTATAAATTTAATTCTTTCATAATCGTTTCGTTGTAGCCCTCGAAACTGGAAAGAAGAGAAAGGATCGTGTGTTCACTAGGAAGTATTATTGTTACAGATTCCAAATGAGAAACAATGACCAATCAATGCTATTACATGCAATGCGATTATTACAGCAATTTGTTGTTGATATGTATATAAAAATAGAAACGTCTAAGTTAGACTTCCATAGAGTCAAACAAAAAGAAGTTAGAACAGAAATATTGCAAGGTGTCCTTGATAGTATTTCAATGGGTCAGTTGAATGGTTCCAATGTTGGTCGTCGAGTTATTTTGCCAGCTTCGTTTGTAGGTGGACCTAGAGATATGCGCCATAGATATTTAGATGCTATGACCTTGGTTCAGAAATATAGGAAGCCTGATCTTTTTATTACTATGACTTGTAATCCTAACTGGAAAGAAATATGGGAAAATCTAACTAACAAAAAGATTGCATTTGATAGGCCTGATTTGTTAGCTAGAGTTTTTAGACCAAAATTTGAAGTACTTAAAATAGAACTTTTAAAAAAGAAAATCTTTGGAGAAGCATGTGTTCATGTCATTGAGTTTCAAAAAAGAGGCATGGCTCATGGTCATTTATTAGTAATTCAAACTGCACTTAAGCCATTAAATCCTGAAGCATATGATAATATTGTGTGTGCCGAAATTCCTAATTCAGGCACATATCCTCATTTGTACAACCTTGTCCTTAAACTCATGATCCATGGTCCGTGTGGCCAAATGAATAAGACTAATGAATGCATACGAAATGGTAAGTGCAAAAATCACTATCCTAGGGAATTTTGTGAACAAACAGTACATGCAGAAGATAGTTATCCTTACTATAAAAGAAGAAATGATGGTAGAAATATTAAAGTTAGGCAATATACATTGGATAATGGTTGGGTTATTCCATATAATAGATACTTATTGGCTACTTTTGATTGCCATATAAATGTTGAAATTTGCTCTACCATTAAACTAATGAAGTATATTTATAAATACATTTATAAGGGATATAATTTGGTAAGCTTCCAAATTTCTGAACCTACTATGGAACAAGAAATTGATGAAATTAAATAATTTCAAGATGGCCGTTTGATTTGTTCCCCGGAAGCCCTTTGGAGAATTTATGCATTTAATCTTAGTGAAATGACACCAGCAATTTATACTTTGCAGGTTCATCTTCATGGTCATGAGGTTGTTTCATTTAATGACAAATCTGATTTTTCAACTTTGATGCATGAAATTGATTTTTCAAAAACTATGCTTACCCATTTTTTTGAAATGAATTCTGTCAATGAAAAAGCTAAACAACTTAAATGTCTTTATAAAGAATTCCCTCAACATTTTGTATGGAATTCCACCCTCAGAATGTGGAATGAGAGAAAATCTAGAAATGTAATAGGTCGGATAGTTACTGTAAGCCTAGAAAAAGGAGAGCGATATTATCTTAGGCTATTACTTTCACATGTTATGGGTCCTACTTCTTTTACCAGTCTTTTAACTGTTTCAGGCAGGAAATGCCTAACTTTTAGAGATGCTGCACTTAAATTAGGTTTGTTAGAATTTGATACTTATGTACAGGATACTTTAAAAGAAGCATCTCTTTATCAAATGCCAAGTGCTTTGAGATCCCTTTTTCCTATTATTTTAGTCTTTTGCTCTCTAAATGAACCACATAAATTGTGGTAACAGTTCCAAATCGAATTGTCTAGTAACTTTCAAAGGTCATTAGGTCATTCCAATCTTGAAAAACAACTTGTTATGAATAATGTCTTAAATGACATTAATCATTATCTAGAAGAGATGGGTAAAAATATAAATCAATACCATCTTGTTCCAAATAACATACCAATACCTTTGTCTGAACATTTAACAAAAGAATTAGAAACTGAACTGAATATAATGATTCATCGATGATGATATTTTGCTTCCAACTAGATTAAATATTGAACAAAAATTTGCCTATGAATCTATCTTCCAGAAAATCCATTTAGGTCAAGGACAAGCATTTTTCATTAATGGTCTTGGGGGAACTGGAAAAACTTTCCTATATCTTGCCCCTTTGGCTACTCTTAGATCCAAAAAAAATATTGCAATTGTTGTAGCAACATCAAGTGTTGCTGCGTCTATTCTTCCAGGCAGTCAGACCGCACATTCAAGATTCAAAATTCCAATTGACTTTTCTATCAATAAAGCTTGTCAGTTAAGTAAACAAAGTAGTATTGCTAATCTTATTTTAATTGCCAAGTTTATAATATGGGATGAAGCTTCTATGGCCACTAAAGATACTTTAGAAGCATTTGATCTTTTGTTAAGAGATATAACTGGAATAAATGAACCATTTGGTTCAAAAATCGTTGTTTTTGGAGGTGACTTTCGCCAAACACTTCCAGTTATTCAAAAAGGAACAAGAAACTCACAAGTTAATGCGAGCACAGTGAATTCTCCACTATGGCCAAAACCGACAAAAATTCACCTAAAACAGAATATGCGTGCTTCTTTAAACCCCCATTTTTCTGAATTCCTCTTGAAGATTGGAGAAAATTCAGAACCCGTAGATGAGTGTGGTAATATTACTTTACCACAAGAAATTGTCATTCCATATAATGACAAAAATGAATCTCTTCAAAAGTAAGTATTTTACATTTTACTAATATGCTATCTTTTCCTTTTTGCACATGTTTCCAGTTTCTGTTTTCTGATATTTCTGTTCTGTTTCCTGTTCTTTTTGTTTTTGTTAAGCAGATTGATTGATCATGTCTTCCCAAATTTACTTTTGCATTCTACCAAACCAGAGGAGATGATAAATAGATGCATTTTGTCATCAAATCTGCTCATAACATTAACAATATTTTGATAGAAAATTTTCCTGGATCTTTAGTTATTTATACCAGGTCAGATCAAGCAATTGATCTAAAACATCAAGGAGATTATGAAGATTTTCTAAACTCCCTAAATCCATCAAGTCTTCCTCCACATAGCTTATTATTGAAAAAAAATTGCCCAATTATTCTTCTACGAAATATTAATCCAACCGAAGGTCTTTGTAATGGTACATGTCTTATTTGTAGAGAATTAGTAGCCAATAAAATTTGTGCACGGATTGCATCTGGTCAGCACCAAGGGAAAATTTGTTTCAAACCCATAATTCCTTTACATAATTCAGATAAGGACAAAAATGGAGTCCCATTTAAGAGGACTCAATTTCCAGTCAAGTTATCATTTGCCATGACTATTAATAAAGCCCAAGGACAAACATTAGATTATGTTGGTATTTATTTGCAAGAACCATTTTTGTCACATGGTCAACTTTATATTGCACTTTCAAGAGCACAAACATCCAAATTATTAAAAGTATTAATACATCCTTCCACTTTTAACGACAATGAGACAGATTGCAAAACTCGAAAATGTTGTTTATAATGAAATATTTAAATTAGCATACACTTGATCTGAATTTATGTTGTCCTTGCTACAGGTTTGCATATTTTATAATGTTGCTTTCTTGTTCTTTTTTTCTTCCCAACTCATGTTGAGAATATTCCTCATTTCCCGTATTTATTCATTTTAGATGGAACACTTGTTGCATATTGAAGATATTCTTGAAGGCATGACAATATGGTCATGTGTCATGACTGTCCAAGAAAAACTTTAGCCAACAACTGCAATTAATAGTCCTTCTCGTTATCAGAGTTTCGTTCTTGCGGACTCAAAGGTTTGTTTACTTATGTCCTACTTCATCTTTTGCTTAGATAATAGGTCAGATTCTATGAAGTCTCAGTCATATATTTTTCCCTTCTCCATCATTAAGGAGAAAGAGTGCAGGGTATAATTTTCAACCATGAGATCGAGCGCATGGGGAAAAAAATGCAAGTGTCAAAAAAATACAAAATCAGGAATGCTGAAGTGAAAAAGTTGAAAAAAGAATACCAATATGAAGGGATATCTATGCAGTGGATAATCAATTCAAGAACCATCCTTGAACCAATTGAAAGTGTTGATGCTCTCCTTGACATCAGTTATCAGTTCACAGGCTTTGCAAGCCTTACTAGGTTCATTAATGCAAAAAAAGAATCTGTTGGTGAGAGCTTGTTTCAACAATTACCTATTACGTTTGTACATATTCTTATATGACACATAGTATACCTATGCTTATTGATTTTGTAAAATTTTAGATTCATTGTCTAAGTAATTAAATTTTCCTTTCTATTGCTGCATAGTTTTACCATCCTATAAAGATGTGTTAATTTCAAATATTACTTTCATTTTGCAAATGTCTTGGTCTTGGTGATTGATAGTCTTCTTCCTAAGACTATCAAAGGTGATGTAAATGATTCAATCATGCAAAAATTGGTGCTTCTCAATCAAAGGTAATAGGATCACTACTGATATTCACACCTTCAAATTTAAAAACAGTATCTTCTCAATATAGCATCAGCTGCTAATATCTTGATTTCAAATCAATTTGATGTCATGTATTTCATACATAAATATGGAGTTACATTGTTTCTTTCCAGTTTACTATCATGTCAATAAGTTTGCAAACCGTACTTTGTACCTATTTGTTATTTCATCTACTAAATGCAAAAAATAGTTGTAAGGAACTACTTAGTGCATTATACATGGAGTGATTTCACAGTTTCCAAAAACTAACACAATTTTTTAATCCATCGACAAAACTTTGTACTATCTATACATTTTTACTCTTTTTATCATCAACTAACTTTCCTAAACTTGTTACAATTGACAACACTACTGTGCAAAGCATCGGTTCTCAATCCAATCGCAAATTAAAAAAACATATAATTTTTTCTAGAACTTATTGTCGTTTACTGATTACATTAAGAGGTCCTCAACTACTTGTTCTCTCTTTTATTATAATTTATTATTTCTTCTTGGTTTTCATGTTGTTATTACCATGTTCATTACCTCATTGGTTTGCTACCTGATTTCATGCTCCTAAACCATTTACTGCATTGTACTAGATGTGTTAACAACATAGATAGTAATATATATTTCAGATCCATGAAATAAACCCATTTACATAAATTACATTCCTTACTCTTTTTTTTCCTATAAACTATTTTTCTTGGATCAGTTCAATGGCCAGTTGTACAAACACAATTATTCTTGCCAGCTGCAAAGGTTGTCAAAAAAAAATTTAACTTCCATGGCCGATCCTCTCAAACTCTTACAAAATCTGTTATTCATTTGCTCATATTTGCTCCTACAAATGTCCATCTGTTTTGCCCTAACTTAACTCCATTGTTTTATTGTTGTAGTATGAAGACGGTCATGCTATCTATATGCAATGAATTTGTTAAGAATGAAGGCGCTACTATTATTGAGAATTTGAATAGTTTCCCAGTAATCATTGTCGCAGGGTTAAAGTTGTCTACTATAATGGTAATGTAAACCAATATAAATCCCATTATGTTGCTTTTGATTTCTTTACCTACTCTATTACTGCATTCATCAACAATTATTTTTACCACTATTTATTCATACAACGCAAACAAATCTTACTATAGGGACAACATTGACAACAAAATATGACTCGGCTATTTTGGTCAACCCTCTAGTGGAAAGTGCACTCCAGCTAAAAAAGTGGTGATGCAACCATATATTCATTTATACATGCCTTCATTTCCATCAGTATTTTACTGAATTTTTTCTTTTGCTATGGACTAGGGCTGAAAGAAACAAAGAGATGCTATCAGATTTTGTCATCAGCAAGAACTATTTCAAAAGTGCTCCAGAGATTTTCCTAGAATCATACAAGAAAACTTGCCTTGTTGCTAGCATAACTCCATTTCAGAAGGAAAATATTCATCTTTAGCCCATTGATTTCGGCAATTGTTGACATGTCTTTCCTCTCTTCTTTTCACTTACCACATTTCCTTCCAATGTACATGCAGAATGTGCTTGTCAAAACACGCTTTCATTCAGGAATATTTGCCAAAAGTATTGGTACATGCCTGACCCCAAATGCTTCTAATCAACATCTGCACGTTAGCATGAAGAATACACATGTAATCCTTGTGAATCAAGACAAATTCTAGAACCAAGGTCAATTTATCTCTTTTTCTTTTTAACATTTCATACCAAGTCGGTTTTACCGTGACCTAAATAATTCAAGCTTGACTACCAGGTCTAGGTTTGAGGTCGATGTGATTGATGATAGTGGGATAATTACAGCTTCAATTTTTGGCCACCTTGCTGAAAAATTACTAACATTCTCAGCAAACGAAGTGGTGGAATATGCAAACAAAGTTACTCCTGCTTTTAAAAAATCATTTCCAATAGCCTTATTTTGTTTTTCTTCTACACATACAAGTATTTGAAAATTAATAATTTATGTCTTCCTTGTCTAGAACACTGACCCTCCGTTACAAGAAGTTCACAAGAATTTGCAGTCTAAATTGTTCTTGGTACAAATCAGGCCAATGAAACTCAAAACTGCAGATAGTAGACAGCGCTACACCATCACTTCATATGCTGGATTTCACAAAGGCTAGTCTTTAGCCTCTTCTTTGGAGCGCATGAGTACTAATGCAGCAGATCTATTATCAACAAACACATCCGAATCCTGTTCAATCTCCCAATCTGAAGGTACTAATCCATGCCATTGTTACTTCTGAAATTTATTCTAAATCCACATATTTCAACGTAATAAAATTACATTTGTCCTTTGCATCCCTTTCTTTCCTCACAAGAGCAGAACCCAACACATCATCACCAAAGGCCCGTATTTGTCTTCTTGACAAACTTGTCGACTCTGATGACGAAGATAAATTGGATGCCAAGGACCTCACCAATGTCACCAAGGAAAAACAAAAACTAGATTAGGATTGATCTAATTTGCCACTTTTGGATATAAGTTTTTGGAGATTGTCTATTTTGGGCCTGTATTTTATGGTTACTTGTTATTTTTGCCATAGGTGTACTTTTGAAAACTGAATGATATACAATCAATTTTTAAAGTACACCTTCTGATTGCATTATCAGCCTGCCTTCACAATACAGTCTTAACATTCTAGGGTGTATTACTCTGCTGTGCCAGTCTAATCTTGGCTTTTTGTAAAAACTGTCTTTACTGTGGATTTCTAATACTTGCTCTTAGTAATCTCTGTCCACTAAATCAGTTATTATTTTGCTTTGAAAACATAGATCTGGAAGGGAAAACTAGCTTTCCCCCTTCCAACTAAATCTATGATTTCGCCTGGAATTAATTCTTGTAAAGAACCTCCTAACTAGATCATTTGTATGCTTTGTAGATCTTGTTATTAGCGAACAAGGATTCACATGAAGTTTGACTGTAACATCTAGCAAATAGCACAAATTCATGGTAATTATCCTTCCTTTTCCTTTTTTTTCTTCTTTGTTTTTTGCTGCATTTCGTAGTATTCTCCGATTGTAATGTTCTGCAATTTTACCATTGCCTTTATTTGTTCTTTCTTTCCGTGATGGAGCCACCAACGGTCAGGGTTTTTAGATTATTTTTGTGTTCTTTTTCTATTCTGTTGTTATCTCTCTCTCTCTCTCTCTATACAAAAGCACACGTAAATTTTTTTTATTTCCTTTGCAGTTCTTCCCTTTCCAAAGGAAGGTTTGCCATGTTTTTCTCCACATTATTGATAGATGGTTCCAATCATTTTTATTTTTAAGAAATGTTCTCTTTGTTTGACAGTAGACAAAATTTAGCTATGAACATAATGTTGAGATATAAATGCTTTTCTGTCTAATATAAAGATTGTGACGAGTTTCTATGAAGATACTTTATTTCCTTTGTTTGAAAAAAAGGAGGTTTTACTGTCTTTTTTTATTTCATAGTAGAGAAACAAGATTAGAGGTTTGTTTGCAGGAGTATTGCCTGGAAATGAGATTATTTGGCTTTAGTTTGATAAATTGCTTTCATATTCAAAAAGTTAATTTCAGGTTTGTTTTTGCAAATAGAACTTTACTTATAAAGTTAATTCTACTGTTGTAGGGAAGCTGTGAGGGTCGCAGGTAATGTTTCAGCCTCTGAAATTTCAAAGAATAGTCAAGTGGCAGTGGCCTTCACTGTTTCCTCCAATTTTAGGTGATTGTTGATTTCTTGCGTCATCTTCATTTTTCTT
Source organism: Gynochthodes officinalis (assembly GCA_020080225.1). Classification (NCBI taxonomy): domain Eukaryota; kingdom Viridiplantae; phylum Streptophyta; class Magnoliopsida; order Gentianales; family Rubiaceae; genus Gynochthodes; species Gynochthodes officinalis. The sequence continues at coordinate 20,633,185 of CM034619.1, forward strand.
GACTAGCATCTGACCACATTCTTTTCTAATCCATTATCAACCAAGGAAGTTACGTAGTACATCATTGTCCAGCTTGCCCTCATCCAATTCCTTGGTTTTCCGCTCTGATGCAATATTCACATTGCTGAGGATAGCTTATAAATATCCAATTTGGGAAAAGTTTGTAAGATAGTGATTATGCTTCATTATTATTTTCTGAGATGGGATGCAAATTTAAGTTCGAAAAGCAATCAAATAGACTAATACTCCAGGACCCAAATTTAGATGTGCTGCTTGGAAGTCCAACCCTTAAGCATTTGCTATTGTATTGTTTGAATTGCTTTCTTAATGTATCTCTGAAACTTTTGAATGCCTTTTGAGGAATAAACAATTTTATGGGTTCATTAAGTAAGAAAAATCATTGTACCATTAGTTGTTGGGTTAAACTTCTTTTTAGGTACACTTCCAACTTTTGAATGCCTTTTGAGGAATAAAGAATTTTATGGGTTCATTAAGGAAAACAAATCATTATACTATTAGTTGTTGGGTTAAACTTCTTTTTAGGTACACTTCAATGTGGAAATAGTCACCTAAATAGTTGGCCATGATTACCTGAAGAGTGTTTTCCAAAAAAAGGCATCATTTGGTTCCTAATTACATTTTCTCTTCATGAGCATGTCTCGTGATCTATTTCAGCCATCTAGGATTTTGTGAATGTTAACAGATGCTGTAGAGCTTGAAGCTTCTGCTCTGACTTCTAATTTATTATCCAATAAAGCATAAAAATCTAAGCCTTGTGGCCTTCTCTCGTTGGTGGATTACTCAATCTTGTTTGGAGAAGAATTTATGACACCAAATATTCATTTGGAGCCAAACTATCTGAATATCTTAGATATTGGATTGGTGAAAGAGGGACTTTTACATCTTCTCTATGCCTGTGCCTCCTAGGTTGGTTGTGTTATTGTGTTATACACTATTGTTCATTAAATACAATTGAATTTTATTTGCTTTTGCACGCAGTTCTCTGCACTAAATTGGTAGATAATGCTTCTAATTTTTGGCTGGCACTACCTTGGTACAAGCATTGCTTGTAGGTCCATTACCTCATATCAATACATCAGTCTAGATTCTTGTTAATTTAATGGCCATAGGAAGTCATATTTCTTTTTACTTACTCAATTATAATGCTATTAAAGAAAAACATGAATTCACTAACAAAAAAACAGCATGACTGATTCCAACACATTTTATTGTGTTTAAAAATTGCTGGTTACAATATCATATTGCAATGGCAAAAAATTTATTTCTGGTCATTATCCCAATACAAATATACAGCATTTATTTGTTCAGCTTTTGTCTTACACATACATGTGACTGATCAGTTTGACTTGACAACTCAAACAAAGTCAGAAAAGTAACAATTGATCACATCAATGTCTCTCACATGCAAAAACAATTCTGACACTACAATCCCGCCATTCATCGTTCTTATCCTCATAAATATTGGACTCAAGGTGAGGTGATTCCATTTCTATCTTCATTTCTTTTGCTCAGAATTTACTCCCTTCCAGCCTTCTCAACTTCACCTCTATGTTTTCCTTCAAACCACCAAATTTTCAAAGTTTTTACTTGGCCCAGCTACACCAACTACATTCATCAACAACATCCTCACTCCATCCAAAATAGTAAGGTTCAAATTTTTCTACTATCGCTTTTGTTTATTTCATCGTTTCTAGAAATACATGCAATTAATAACACCAATTAATCTATTTTGTTCCTTACTATTGTTTGTACTTCTTGAAAACTACATGTTCAAGATTATTACTACGTCACATCTTTCCTTTAAACAATTTCTCGTGATCGATTTTCTGCATATTTGTTTGTGTAAAAAGGAAAAATATTATTCCCCTGATTTGTTTACTTGATTGAATGTCATGCTGAATATATAGCCCTTACAACCTTCAATATTGATTTTACTACAAAGTAACTTATTGTCTATGCTGTCTAAATAACATCGTTTTCTTTGTCTCACCTACAGTAACTTTTAAAAAAGGCATATCTTTGCTGCTTTCTTGTCCATAGCTTGGCGTTCCTTCATACCACTCCAAGCTTCTACTGCATGTCAAAGCTATAAATCATACTTTCTCAGCATTCATTATCCGCATCGACTACATTTGTGTAATAGCTTTTTAGCTTTTTTTTCCACTTTTGTCAATAGGATGTTGTATTACTTTATAAATTTGCCTTTGCTTTCGTACTAATTATTTATCAGTTTCATTTTTTAGAATTTCTCTAACACACTCGCTTGATGTACATGGAACTACAGTTCTTCCAAGCGTTTATTATTTTGTTTAGACTGTTTGAAATGTATGCTTGGATAATCCTACTGGTAACAGCTCTTTTTTTTAAAGCTTTTCTGTTTCGTTTATTTATAATTCTGCTGGATTTTTACTCTATGATCATATCATATTGAAATTTGAAATTTTTACTCTATGATACATTGGCTACCCCAACATACAATAAAAAAAATCAATTCAAGATTGGTTGCAAAATGTGTTATTTGTTACTCCAATGATATTTGATCAACCAGGTAATTTTCTAAGTTTCATTGATAGTCTTTTTTTTACATAATAATCTTTTTATAATAAATATTTCTTCACCAAATTTGTTTCTAAATTCTATAGCATAATTTCTAATGATTTTTCTCATATTCCTAAGATATAATTGAAACGCCGTGCTGCTTTTTCTTCAAATCCCTTCAAAGAGAAAATCAGGTATCATTTTCAAATATTTTCATTTATTTTTATGTTTACTAACACAAATTATTCCATATTCAATTTCCCTTACTTCTTAATTACTTCTTCCTCTTTTCAAAAAGTACCAATAGGTCTTTATGCAATTCAAAATTTTACCAGTTATGATCGAATCACACTCCACCAAGGACAAATGCAATGGAAATTAACAATCAGTCCGCATGTTTTCACATTTGGTTGGACTGAATTCTTTGATGATAACTTACTTAATCAAGATTGTTCAGTCTTACTAAAGTATCACGGAAACAATGCATTTGATAGCCTTACATTTGACAATATGAACAGTCAAATAATGCTGCCATGGACAATGCCACTACCCACATTACCAAAACAAGGTTTGTCCATTTAATGACATACATATTTCGTTCCCAGTACAGTCTTCATAAACTTTATGCATTGATTTCAGCTTTCAAAACAACAAGTATGCAACATAATGTCCTATCATTGGCACTACATCCATTCCAAACATTTCATTTAACTTGGTACTGTTCTTTCTTCCAACAATTTTCAACAACGGATACTTATAGACTGGTAAATATTACAACCTTTTACATATTTCACAAATCTATTCTACAAGTATTGTTTAATCTCTCATTCAAATAATTTTTTGCATTTTCTTCTTCTTTTCAAATATGCCAAAATATTCAAACCTTCACTTGTAAGAGGCGAAACAGTGTGAGATTCAATTAAAGTCTGGAAACCGAGTATACGACATCACTATCAGACGTTCTTCCCTCCGTAGAAATTGGCATCAATTTGTATAAGATCATAACTTAGAAGAAAATGACTATTTAGTTTTCATTCCTCAAACAAACAATTTCTTCTTTGTTATTGTTTTTAACTATCATGGCATAGAAAAAATTTATCCATGGTAATTTAAATTTGCAACAAATCAGACTCTCATTTTTTCCATTGCACTTTTACATTAATAGACTCTTATTATATAGTTCTTCATTCCAAATTTTTAAATTTCCTCAATTCTTAGTTCTATGATCAATTTATTTCCCCCGAAATATCATTATTATTTTTTTCAAATTTTCTATTCTTTATACAAATTAGTGGGCAATCAAAAAATTGTGCAATGCACAATTATTGCTTGCTAGTTTGATATAAAGTAATAAATGTGATATTTGATGTAAATACATTAAGCATTAGTTAACATGGGACACTTGTCAACTTTGCAAAAGTGTCACTAGATGTGCTACACCAAGAGTGTTACTTCAAAAGATCCAAAGTCAAAACCTCTCTAATTACTCTCACAATTTTTGCTCTCATTGATAATATATGCTAATATCCTCCCTCAAATGATGCAAGGATTGAAAGCAGATTTTGGCCTGAAAATAACTGAGGACAGCCTTTGACATGAGTTTAGTGAAGAGGTCTGCAATTGAACATAAGTGGAGATATGTTGAGTGACGAGAATTAATTCGTTCATTCGAAAATTGATAGTCCAATTTAATGTATTTGCTACAAGAATGAATGAAATGCTAGTCTAATTGTTATATGGAGAGCACAAAGGCTATCACAGCAAAGTGTTAGAGAAGAAGCAAGTGTAAAGTGAAGATATTTTCGAAGATTTCAAGAAAGTGAATTAATAGATTCTTCTTAAAAATTTAAAAAAAGTAGAGTTAAAGACATTAGTTAAAAAATAAAAAATTACCTGTGTGAAATATGATTTCAAGAAAAATTACTACTTGTGCTTAATTCTTTTCTTTGTGAGATATGTTTATATAGACATACATACATATATACATATATAGACATATATATATACACACACATATATATGTATATATAGACATATACATATATATATGTGTGTATAGAGTAAATTTCATTGATACAGTGAATTCATGGCATACACGAGAAAAGGCAATTCACCTTAATTTAAGGAAATCTGCATGATCCAAATATAAAGTCACTAAACCTCTGATCCAGAGATGATCTTGAATGACTAGCTTGACTAGCTTCACTAGCTAAAAAAACAGCTGCAGAAATGGCCTCCCTATAAAGAGCCATGAAACATAATAAATTATCAAGAAAACATTCCAAAATTAAAATTTTGAAAAGTGTTCATTTGGTGCCTTAGTGTTTATTTTTTCTTTGAAGAAAAAATAAATCTATAAAATATTTTTTATTATTGTTTGCACCTCAAAAAAATAGTCCACTTTCAAATTGGTATAAATTTTTATGGGGCCAAGGTCTAATATATTTAATGTACATTTATTTATTTTTATTTCTACATTTTAATCATGGCACCTACATAGTTATTATTAATATGAATATTTTAGAATTTATTTCTAAAGTAGACTCTTTTTTAGGATTTTTTTTTTTTGAAAAAAGAATTTTTTTTTTAAATGAAGAAAGTAATTCTTTTAAAGGTCTATTTTACATTCCTAATTCATGAAAAATATTTTAACAAATACATTATAGCTAAAAAGTATTATTTTCACGGGTGAAGTCTTTGATTTTTTCTGAATTACTATGATTTTCTATTGTAATCATGCTTTTAATAGTCTATTTTAAAAAAATAGTAGAAAATACTATTAGTAAAGTTTTAGTTTAACACGCATAAGTGCACAATTTCTAGTTTGCGGGAAACATAAGTAATCGGGTCATACATTTTCAAGTCAACCCATGTCCTTCTCAGTGCTACTAATGCAAGCAAGCTTGTCAGGAGGATAAGCAGTACTTGACGTGCTGAACCAAAACTTTCACTTATGTTCAAGCCCACTTGGAAATAATAAGTGGCCATATTTTCTAGAGTTATTTTACAATTGTTACTTGTGGATGTTACAGTCATGCTTCCACAGATTTCGATTTGATTTGTTCATTGTAAGCTTTTTGTTTGCATCGTTTAATTACCAATCTTACTTTATAGCGGTCTACTTTTTCAGTTGACTTATATTTGGTTTTGTATACTAATTTAACTCCAATTGACTTCTTCCCTATTGAAAGTGTTGTCAATTCTCAGTTTTGTTCTTGTCAATTGCATGAATCTCTTCATTCATTGCTTTTATTAATTGATCATCTTTGACTACTTCTTCAAAGTTAACCAAATCACAATCGCAAATAGAGCAAAGTTCACAATATCATCATTAGACACATCATTATCTTCACGAACAACATAGTCTTGAAATCTAGCTAGCATATGCCTTGCCATTGTGGGCAACCAATCGTCTCAACTTGAGTTGATAGGGACACATCTCAAGAAAATTGTGTAACTTGCTCTTCTTGTCTATTCAAACTTTCTTCTTCAAAATTTAAGGGAATAGACGAATGCCTAACTATTGGTTCAGCTCCTTTGAAGACCAATTCCAAGTTGCTCACCAAACGTGACATCTCATCGATGATCACTTTTTGTTTCTTGATTATATAACTTATAACCCTTTGTTTCATGACTATATCCAAGAAAGATACATTTCGCCTTGTCATCTAACTTCTTCCTTAATTTATCTAGAACATGATCATAAGCAATCGCCAAATACTCTCAAGTGACTAATATTTGGCTTTTTACTATCCAAAACTCTTGAAGTGTTTTACTGTAATTGCATCGTGTAAGACATCGGTTCAGACATAAACGGCACAACCAATAGCTTCCACCCAAAATCCCTTTGGAATTTTCTTAGCATGCATCATTGACCTGACCATATCCATGATTATTTTATTCTTTCTTTCTGCAACTCCATTTCATCGAGGAGTGTATTTGGCTGTCAATTGATGTTTGATACCATGATCATTCAAATAATTATCTCACACAGTGAATTTTGTACCACAATCTGTCCTTAAAACTTTGATGTAATACCCACTTTTCTTTTCCACATAAACTTTGAAACTTTTGTTCTTCAAGAAATAAACCCATGTTTTTCTGCTAAAATCATCAATAAATGTAATAAATTACCTATTTTAAGGTTTTTCTATATGTGGGCTTATATTAATTATGTTGTTTTGAACATGGTTTAATAAAGTCTGATATAAAATCTTTTAATTAGTCTAATATGAGATTGGTTTGTGTGGGTTGTAGTTGGCCTGACTCGTGATGAGGAAGCTAGAGTTTAGCTATAAATATTAGCTAAATTCTCTCCTTTAATCCTAATTTTTCAGAAACACTTTCTGCTCATAAAGTTTACGAGCGGGAGAGGCACTCATCAAAGCCAGTCTATTCGGAGGGTCATAGAGGGGAAGAACTTAGTCAGGATAAATCATATTTCCGCATACAGTTATGGATCAGAAGATTGGTACACGATTATTTACCTCTATCTCTAGATTCTAATCATGTATATATTTGACCTATTAGGTTTGTGCTTTATTGGCTTACATGTGGTATTAGAGCCTACACATAGATCATGATTCGAATATTTTGATATTTGACCCTATATTAGGAAAGATCTCGACAAGATGAGTTCAAAGGTGGCCATGCTCATTAGGGTGCATGGGTTGTGCATTTGAACTTTTGTGCCTTGAACAGTTGCAAAATTGCTTTCGTATTAACCTTAGACAGTTGCAAAATTGCTTTGGTATCTGAACATTTGTGCCTTCGGTTTCCAAGCCCATAGCTATGGGTTTTCTCAAAAATAATTTTAAAAATTTTTTATTTTGGCCGCACTTGGAAGTTTGTGGCCTTTTTTTTTTTTTCTTAAAGGTTGGCCATACTTGGAAGTTTGTGGTCTGTTTTGTAAAGGTTGGCCATACTCACAGCCAAGGTTGCACGACCCATGCAGGTCGGACGGACCAGACTAGGTTCTAGACTGGTCTGGATAAATAAAAAAAATGGCGGCGCATATCAAGCGTGCCTCTAACGAGCATCAAGGCGCATTCATCAACGCACACGCATCAAGGAGCGGTTTTTTTTTCTCAGACCCTTTTTGGGAGGTTTTGATGTCATTAGCTTCAGTTTTTCATGATCTACATTTTGACATATAATTTGCATATTTTTTTGACACCATTGTACTTGTGAAAATTTGGACAAAATATGATTTTATACTTTTAGTATAAAATTTAAATATTTTTTCGCTTATATTTTTATGAATTTTTAAATATAGTTAAGGGTGTCAATATGCAAATATGCAGTTTATATTGATGTAGAACATGATTACATGCAATTAAATGACGTATTGCCCTTGTTATTTATATGGTTTGAAATTACACATAAAGTTTTTATGTAAAAGATAAAATTTAATATCCTTGGTATGAGAGAATTTCATAAATTATATTGGGCAATGATCGCCAAAGTGGCACACTCACATGATTTTATGAAATATCCATCTCATATTGTGAGGGATGTCTCATTTCCTAATATCCAATCACACTTCCAAAGGGGGTGATTGGGTATTGGTTTGTGGATTGATACATGTACAACATGTGCTTGAGGAATGATTGATCTTAGTGGTTCATATACCCAAACATGGTGAATTCACGAGGGTTGAAATAAGTCCTCATGGTCACTGTTCATGTAGAAAGTTACAATTGTGTGTCATGCATTCTGCCAAAATGTGATTGTATGATGACACGTGTGACTTTCTGTGGGGTGCACTTATACAGTTTATATTGAATTGCACTGTTCTAACATATTTTTTCTTATTATCAGTCATATTTTCTATAAATAGCAACTCACTCGCTATTGAGATTCCCACTGGTTCCAATTTTAAGAAATGGAAAGATGATATAATGTTTGGAATGATTCTGGTGGAAATGTCCAATGCTCTTTATAAGGACAAGCCTACAAATCTCACTGCAAAAAGTACCGAAGTAGAAAAAGAGAGATTTGCAGCTTGGGAAAAGAGCAATCGAATTTGCTTATTGTCCATGCAGCGATCCAGTCAGGATCATCTTAAGGGGAGTTTACCAATCAATTGCATTGCTAAGCAAATGATGAAGCACCCTGTTAGACATGTATCGGGTTTTATCCAATGCTGAGATAGGGGTTCTTCTACAAACACTTTTCAACATGAGATATGATGGTAATAGTGTAGTTAGGCATTATATTTAAAGATGGTAGATTTCCAGAGTAAATTTGAGGCACTTAAAATCACTATTCCTACTGATGTGATTGTCCATCAGACTCTTAATACCTTTTCACCTGATTTTGCGATTATAAAAACAAATTACAATTTCCAAAATGAGACCTGGTCTATAAATGATCTCATAACCCAGGTGGTGGTAGAGGAAGGGAAATTGAGAGATTAAAAAGGGAACAACAAGTCATGTATGTTTCTAGTGCCGGTGGTAAGAGGGGTAAGAAGTCCAAACTTCTACCCATAAAGGTACTCGTGAAACTACCACAAGATTCAAGACAGCCCAAAGAAGGCACTTTTAAGAAATTTGATTATTGCTTTTTCTACAAAAAGAAATGTCACGTAAAGAAAACGTGACAAATACAAAATTTGGTTAGCCACATGAGACTACAGCAATGATTCTTTGGCTTTAGTTTGTGAATCTAGTCTATCTAAAGCCCATCTAGTTCATGGTAGCTAGATAGTGGTATAACTAATCATGTTACATTCACCGCATAAGGGTTCATAAATCTGAGGAAGCTAAATTAGGATGAATCAAAATCGATGTGGGAAACAACTAAAATGTTAATGTTGAGTTTGTGGAAGATGTCATTTTAATATTAGATTTTGGCTATAATTTAATATTAAGGAACACTTTCTATGCACTTTCCTTCTAAAAAATTTAAATTTCTATTTCAAATTTGGACAAATGTGGCTATTTTTTGAAATAAAGAACAATATGATTTCTATGTTTTTTTATTCAAATAAAGTTGGCACTACATTATATGTTATGGATTGTATAGAGTGTGTTTATCTCCAGTGATATATATGTTGCTTGTATAGAAAAAAGTTGCTTCCAAAAGGCTTTTATTTAAGGAATTCTTATACATTGTGTCATAAGAGACTAGGCCACATATCTAAAGAAAGAGTATAAATGTTGATAAAGACCGACATCCTACTTACTCTTAAAGGTGACTTAGAGGATTGTGTAGATCACGTAGGAGTAAGATGACTAAAGTTAAGAAGAAGACAACACCAAGAGTTATGATCTCTTGGAAATCATTCATACTGACATCAGTGGTCCATATATAGTGACTTTATGTAGAAATTTTTATTTCATCACTTTTATTAATGACTATTCCCAATATAGATATTTGCACTTGATTAAAGATAAGTCTGAGTCTCTTGACAAATTCAAGATATTTCAAACTGAAATCGAGAAACAGTAGGGAAAAGTAATTAAAGTCTTCAGATTTGATAGGGATGGTGAATATTATGGTAGGCATGGTGATATTGGATATCTTAAAGGGCCATTTGCCAAATACCTAAAGGATTATGGGATTACAGCTCAATTCACCATGTCTAACAGTTCTGAACAAAATAGTATGGCCAAAAGGCTAAATCACACCCTTATGGACATGATAAGGAGTATGGTAAGTATGAGTAATTTGCCTGAGTTTTTATAGGAAGAAGCATTAAAAACGGCTCTCTATATTCTAAATAGAGTTTCTACTAAAGTTATTCCATTAACACCTTTTGAGTTATGGACGAGGTGTAAACCTAGCTTAAACCATCTTAGGGTTTGGGGCTGTCCTATAGAGGTAAGATTGTATAATCCAACATTAAGTAAGTTGGAATCAAGAACAATTAGGTGTTATTTTGTATCCTACGCAGATCATTCAAAGGAATATAAGTTTTATAACCCAAATGGAGGCACAAAAATTGTAGAATCACAAACAACTAAGTTCTTGGAACAAGATGTGGTTGAAGAGAATGCTTACTCATAGACCATCAGGGATGATAGTGTGGTGGAGACCATTGTGTCACATTCTCTACCCGAACAAACTATTATGGAGCCTTCTACACCACAATCTGTTTCGATGGGAGTTGAGAATAATGTCATTGAACCTGTGCCTAATGATACTCCTCAACCTCATCAAGAACAGAATGAGGTTGTGATAGCTTCACTTAGGATGTCTACTAGAGAGAGACAATCTGCTATACCACCAGACTACTTGGTCTATCTTGGAAAGCATGATTATGATATTGGTCAGGTGATAGATCTAGTGACTTATAAAGAGACTGCTTTTCTCCCCAATCAAATCTATGGATGTATAGATAGATGCCATTAAGGATGAGATGCAATTTATGAAAAATAACCACGTTTGGGCACTTGTTGAGTTACCTAAAGGATGCAAGCCCATTAGTTGCAAATGGGTATATAAGACTAAAGAAGACTCTAAAGGAAAGATAGAGAAGTTTAAAGCCAAATTGGTAGCCAAGGGTTTCATTCAGAGAGAGAAGGAATAGACTATGAAGTGATTTTTCTCTAGTCTCTTCTAAGGATTCTTTCAAAGTGATCATGGCATTAGTAGCTCATCTAAATTTGGAGTTACACCAAATGGATGTTAAAACAAATTTTTCGAAATGGAGACCTTGATAAGAATGTCTATATGGTTCAACTCGAAGGTTTTATAGCTAATCATTTGAGAAAGCTTGTGTGTAGATTTAAAAAGTTTATCTATGGACTTAAATAGGTTTCTAGACAATGGTACTTAAAGTTTCATAGTGTTGTAACATCATCTGGTTTTGTTGAAAACAAGGTAGATCAGTATGTATATAGCAAGGTCAATGGGAGGAATTTCATTCTTCTCATATTATATGTTGATGATATTTTGCTTGCCAGTAATAATCTCTACTTGTTACATGAGACTAAGCAAATATTGTCACATAGTTTTGATATGAAAGACCTTGGTGAGGCGTCATTTGTCCTCGACATACAAATCCATAACCATTGTTCTTGCCGTTTGTGGGGCTCACCTCCGAGGGGTTACATAGCCCGTGTTTTGGCACGCTTCAATATGCATGTATGCAAGTTGGGAATTGCTCCTGTCAATGGTGATGAACTCAATAAGTTCTAGTGCCCTCAAACAGATGTTGAGAAAGCCCAAATGAAAAACGTACCTTATGCTAGTACACATGGGAGCATTATGTATGCTCAAGTTTGTACTAGACTTGACATTGCTTTTGCAACTAGTCTTCTGGGCAGATATTAGGCAAACCCAGGACATGATCATTGGGTAGCTGCCAAGAAGGTTTTAATGTACTTAAAGATGACAAAAGACTACATGTTGACATATAGACATGTTCAAGACCTTGAGCTAGTAAGATATACGGATGCAGACTTTGCTAGCTATGAGGATGACAAGAAATCAACATCCGGTAATGTCTTCAAGTTAGCAGGTGGTGCAGTATTTTGGAAAAGTGAGAAACAAAAGACAATTTCTTCTACTATGCAAGCAGAGTTCATAGCATGCTTTTCAGTTGCTACTCAAGCCATTTGGCTCTGTAATCTCATAAAGGAGCTAATTGTATTGGATAGAATGTATAATTGCATATTTAATGGGTCAATTCTCTTGTATTTTAGTTGATTAAAATACTTGTTTATATGGATATTAATTATTTTTATGATTAATAGCTAGGGTGGTGCATTTTTAGGAAAAAGTAAATAATTAAAGAGAAAATTTATCTCTTGATAAAAAAATCTTCCAGATTTCTTTTATTTTTTTCTTATGCTCGGCCACCCCTTTAAACCCTAGAATACCCAATGCCAAAGAAAATAAAAATGAGGGCTGCCAAAAGGAAAAAAAAAAATCAAACGGCCAAGGGAAACCAAAAAAATGCACATACATATTTTGTCCTGGAGCAGTTGGTCATTGGATTTTTCCTAGAGAGAGCTACACAAGGAGAGCAGGACCTGGGAATTTTTCCTTGAGGGAGCAATGGCCGAAAATGACAAAAAGAGGGACAGCTGCAACTTGGGCACAAGACAAAAGTTGCACATGATGGACGAAGAGGGCAGCCCTTTGATTTTCTTTATGCTTTCTTCTACTATGTCTAGCTAAATTCTTAATTTTCTAATCACGATTAATTGATGTTTGATTCCAACAAATGTGAGGTTTAAGTAATTCTATTATTTTTTTATTCTCGAGGATTTATATATTTTCTGTACTTCATTGTATTATTGGATTGAATTACTAGACAAGAGGCTTATTGTTTGATAGTTGAATTTGGTAGATAGTCATTTATAATAATTAATTATTGGTTGATTGTTCTAATTCAATTGACAAATAACAATATCAAAAGATAATCAACGCTTAGATTGTATGTTATGAAAATATATAATCTAAATTAAAAAACAAGGCATTCCCGAGTTTACTAGTTAGTAATTGGGTCTTTTTGAATCTTAATGCAATTAATAGACATAACTCATAGGTCAGATCTGAAGATTGTGTTTGTTAATTAGAGAAATAACTTAAAGGACTGATCCAAGGTTATCGAAAAAGTAAAAAGATTGGTTGCTAGAGGAGATCTTCAACAACTATAACGAATTTATTCAAGATAAAAGAACCCATCTTTTGAATCGTTGATCAATTCAAGGAATCAATACCAAATTAATTTAGGTTGGAAGTTTCACATTAATTTTTCCTCATATTTTTAGTTAGCTATTTAATTTTTTTGGTTAGTTTTAGTTAGTTTGCTTAGTTTCACAATACAAAACCCCTCTCACTCTTTTATTTTAGGTGAATTACATCTACTACCCCTATGGTTCGTAAATTACTAATCAACCCCGATAATCGTAAAACTACTAATACCCCTTAATTTGATAAATTCATAACATTTAACCCCTTCAATCAACTAAATTCATAACATTTAGCCTTAAATTATAACATTTAGCCCCTTAAGGGGGTATTGGTAGTTTTACCAAATCTTGGGGTTCGATTGGTAATTTACAAAACCACAGGGTAGTAGATGTAATTTACCCTTTATTTTATTTTATTTAAGGAGTAAATCTAACCAATCTCTATGGATTCGACTCTCTCATCGCTATCTACGTAATTTAGCTCAAAGAAGCATTATTTTTGTGGTTTCGACACCCATCAAGATTGATTTTGTGGATAGACCCAAACAAATTGTCAGACAGACAATAATTCAATGGTATTATTCATTAATAATCATAAAGGTCTCAATGGGTCTAAACACATGAAAATCAAGTTCTTGACCATTAAAGAAATAGTATAGAATGGTGACATAGCAGTAAAGCATATTTTCACAGATGATATAATTGCAGGTCCACTAACAAAAGGACTTCGCCAATGTGTGTTAGAAAGGCATGTCAAAAGTATGAGTTTAGTCGCATCATTAGATGCTATAGTTTAGTGAGTCATTTATGCTCATAAAGTTTTCATCTGTTCTTTGTTGCATTCAGTGACATTTTTTATATGTGTATTAGCATTTCATTCAATAAAGTTTGATGAATTTTCTAGTTATATACTAAATACATATATAAACATAAAGTGCAGGTCTCAAGGCATTGTGTAAACCTTGAGCACAGACTAAAAGGGCATATAGTTATTAGTCTGGGACATATGTCTTATACACATAAAGTTCAGTTAACAATAAAGATAAGACATATGCAAGTTCATTGGAACTATAAAGTCATTCTCTTGTGACACATAAAGACTTTGTGGGACTAAAGAAGAGAGAATAAGAACTAATAAAAGGGATAACACATAAAGTTTGACTCTATATGAGGTGTTATCTGGTTTGCCACATTACCACATTGAGTCCATATCAATAGAGTTAACAGCAATTGTAATCATGGATGGTTTGTGTGATTACATAAAGTTATCCATGGTTCTGTTGAAGGCCCTATATGATAGAATTGACGATTAAAGAATCTCTAAACCAACATAAAGGTGCACATATTAAAGTACAACTTTAATGAATATTCGTCCAAGTGGGAGAATGTAAGATTTTTCTATATGTGGGCTTATATTAATTAATTTTGTTTTGAGCATGGTTTAATAAAGTCAGATATAAAATCTTTTAATTAGTCTAAAGTGGTACTGGTTTGTGTGGGGTTAATTGGCTAGGCCCGTGATGAGAGGGCTAGGTTTAGCTATAAATATCACTAAGTTCCCTCCTCTAACCCTAATTTTTTAGAAATACTTTCTTCTCATAAATTTTACGAGTGGAGAGGCATTCATCAAAGCCGCCTATTCAGAGGGTCACAGAGGGGAAGAATTTAGTCAGGACCAATCCTATTTCCACATACGGTTCTAGACCAGAAGATTGGTACACGATTCTTTACCTTTATGTCTAGATTCTAATCTTGTATATGTCTGATTTATTGGGTTTGTGCTTTATTGGCTTACGCCTATTACCTCGCTTTGAAAGAGATTCAACAGAACACAAATCAATGCACCAATTGTAATGGTTCATTAGCTCTCAAAACGCTTTCTTTGGAAATAAATCTCTGTGCTTCTTACCTAAAATACAAAATTCACACTTCTTATCCCCAAAGTTGATAGAAGGCAATCCATAAACTTTTTTCTTTCTTGCAAGAAATTTCAAACTATCAAAGTTCAAGTGTCCATACCGCCAAGGCTACAACCATGAATCATCAAATGTCATAGAACTAAAGGAAGATGAAAGTCTACATGATGGTAATGGGAAAAGATGAGTTTGAGTCATATTAACCTTGGCAATTTGACCCAATTTGTCATTGCTAATAGTGCACATGCCTTGCTTAAAATATAAATCGATCCTTTCTCAAAAGTCATTCTAAACTCAACAAATTATGACATAAGCTAGGCACATAGAAATCATCTTATATATAATTGGAAGACCCATCTTTTAGAGTAATGGCAATCTTCTCATTTTTTATAGCAAGTACCTTTGCATTATTCCCAAACGCCACATACGTTTTAAATGATTCATCAAGTTCAGTAAATATTTCTTTACAGCTAGTCATGTGATTACTACAAGCAAAGTCTAAATACCATTCTTCCTTCTTGTTATTTTCCAAAGTAGAACTCAAAATAGCAATGTCTTATGTTTATCTTGAAAATTATCTTCTACCATTTTAGCATGCACTTCTTTATTGTCATTATTTTTAACCAACACTCCCTTTTATAATGACCAAAATTTCACAATTATAACATCGAATTTTTTATCCGCCTTGCCTTGGAAAATTATTCTCTTCATCATTGGGCATATCATCACTAGTTTATTTTTTTGGTAGGTTGGGTTACCTTTTCCACGATCGTAAGAAAATTTTCCTTTGTTTCTACCTCTGTAATTACCTCGCCTCCACGCCCTCTATTTTGATAACCTTGACCTCTTTCATTTTTTTGGTCTCCACTTTTGAAAGTTTCTCCTTTGGGTTTATCCACCACTGCTTTCAATGCTTCTTCTACTTGTTCAATTAGTTGTTGAAAAAGTGACATCTCATAGGTAAGCAATTCAATTTCCAAATCATCAAATTGCAATGTGCTCAAATCTTTAGTTGCTTGAAGAATATCTTCTTTGTGTGAAATTTGGAAGATAATGAACATAAAACTTTGGAGACCACTTGTTCTTCTTCCAACTCTTCACCGTTGATTCCCATCTCACCCACAATACCTTTAATTCTATCCATGAAATCTTGCACTTTTTCAGTAGGTTTCATATAAGCCAATTCATATTGCTTTCTCAAGTCTTGTAATTTGACTTTTCTAACATCTTTGTTACCACGATTCATATTTAACAAAATTCTCCATGCTTCCTTTGCTGCTTTTGCATGCAGAATTTATTAAGTACCTTTACGTGGACTTTGGTTTGCATATAAAACTTAGCCCACTAATCATGCCTTTGATTCGCCTCTAATTCTTGAGTTTGTTGTTTTGTTAATTCCTAACCCTCTTGTAATTCTTCAAACCTGTGATCAACAACATGCCATATTCTAATGACTTTGAAATTTGTTTTCCATCAATTCATGCTAGGCATCAAAATCATTCTTGCTATCAAAGACAAATAATGGGCAATCGTAAATAAATTGTGTGGATGCCATCTTTTACTCTCCCTAGGATCCCTTATGCAAGCTCTAATACCAAATGTAGAACCCAAAAATAATATGAAAATTAATTTAGACAAGATGGCTCTAAACTCCAGGACAAGACATTAAATTTTCAAAAGTCATAAACAAAGAACAAATTCAATATATGGCTTGTTTAAATTTGAGGCTTATTTTTCCTCTTTCTCACACACCTTATATAATGGACAAAATGTCCTATTTATAATAATTACCAAAATCCAAACCTAACAAGATTTCATATCCAATGTAAATCTAACTTAGAATCGGATTTAATCATTAAAACCAAATCTAATTATGAATCACTACCCAAAATCTAAACCCATTTGGAAATTTAGTTTATATATTTATACTAAACCTCTCATCCATAGATGATCTTGAATGACTAGCTTGACTAGCTATCAGCTACAAAAATGGCCTCCCTATAAAGAGCCATGGAATATAACAAATTATCAAGAAAACATTCCAAAATTAAATTTTGAAAAGTCTTCATTTGATGGTTTATAGCCTTAGTGTTTCTTTTTTCTTTGAAGAAAAAAATGAATCTATAAAATATTTTTTATTATTGTTTACACCTCAAAAAATAGTCCACTTTCAAATTGGTACAATTTTTTTTCGCAACAAGGTCTAATATATTTAATGTACATTTCTTCATTTTTATTTTTACTTTTTAATCATGGCACCCATACAGTTATTATTAATATGAATACTTTAGAAAAGGGACCAATAATTGTACCACTACAACACTTGCTAAATTGGATATTCAAAATTAAACTACTTTTATATTTTTTTTATAGTATAGATACAAAATTCTTGCAATAAGAAATTACAATAACGAAATAAAAAGGTGAAGAAAACAAAAGAATTTAAAAATATCCATTTTCATTGATTCTAATTTTTTTTTCTTTTATTTTTTAGGAAAATATAATATCTATAAGTAATTTATTCATTCTTTCAACAATACATTTTTCTACATAATTCAAAAATAAGCATGAGAGTAATAGCGTGAATTTTGAAAAGATTTTATTTTCATGAGTTAAGCCTTTGAGTTTTAGGTGACATTGTGATTTTTTTTTCCAAAAAAACCTTACTTTTTATGTTGAGGAGAAAAATATCATCTCCAAAAATATTTTTATTTCAAACTCATTAAAAAGAACATGTGAATTGGTTAATAGATTATTAGAAAACTTGAAAAAACTTTTCTCTATTTTAAAAGTTTCACTGCCTTTAATGGTAATATTTCCTCTTAATTCAAAAGACACATGAGAGAAATGGAATATAGAAAAATATTTTAAAAATTTCCATTTTCATGGGTGAAGTCTTTGATTTTGTCGGAAATACTATGATTTCTATTGTAATCATGCTTTGAATAGTCTTTTTTTTTTTTTAAGTAAAAAATACTATTAGTAAACTTTTAGTTTAACACAAATATGTGCACAATTTCTAGTTTACTTGAAACATAAGTTTTCATGTCGTACATTTACAAGTCAATCCTGTCCTTCTCAGTGCTATTAAAAAAATAGTAGAAAATACTATTAGTAAACTTGGTAGTTTTGCATTCATGCACCGCAATACTTGACTTGCTCTCCAATTCCTTTTTTCTGTCAGAGTGAGCAAACTATATAAATCTAAAAAAGATTGAGCATACCCGTTCCACAATTTTGAACATCTCTCAAGAAACACAAGTAAAATTAGAACAAATTATTCATCTCTGTCTCTATTTCATTACCTTCCCCAGAAAGAATTGCACAACAGCAATCCACGATATCATCCATCTCTCCAACGCCAAACTACACAGCGGGTCGATACATCCACCAGATACATTAGTCATGTTCATTTCCTTCCATTAAATTTTTCCACAGTGTGGTCTAAGTTTTCCTATAAATAGAGTTCAAAATTTGCAAATTTTCTCATCCAATCCTCAAAGTCAAATCCTCAAAAACCATGGGTTCTAGGGCGCTTGTTTTGGTCTGCATTTCCTTGTTTATGGCTCTAATGGTTGTCTCCGAGGTTACTGCTAGGGACTTGGCTGAGACGTCCACTTCTGTTGACAAATGTATGATATTTATTCTCTTCAAGTATTTGAATTAATTTTTCATGTTTTTTTCCCCCTGAAGATTGCA